>CM065919.1:43713501-44281001 GCA_033439105.1 Magallana nippona
AGAGTGGAAATTAGACATGCCACAGTGCCGACTGATTAGGGATCGACTGTAGATCAAATATTTGTATTTTCCGTGTATTATTTTTGTTTCCAGTATTTGAACAAGAGAGGTAGCTGGCTTAGTTAATGCATCACCATTCAGACACGTGTCAAAAAGAGAGAAGATGGAGAGGGCTCACTGTGAGAGTTACAGTAAAACAAAAATGCCGGCGTTTTGTTGTCTGTCGCCGCATGAACTCGGCGTAGCAGGAGGAAATCTGTACACATGCACACAATAAAAATTTTCAGAATCACTTGAAAAACATTTTAGCAGTCGGTTGTAAATTTCTCTCCAACTTTGCATGGCATTTTAAAAAACTGACATCTATAGCGGTTGGAAACGAACACAGAGACACGATACTTTTTCTTCATTTTTTCAGAAAACAAAACATGCAATATCGCATAAATCGTAAGGAAATATTCTCGTTTTTTCTAATGGCTTCAAGTTCACTTTTGAAAAACAAACACATTCATTAAGCACAATTTCCACGCACAACTAGCACTTTGAGTATTTCTTTGCTCACTGCATTTTCTCATATTTTTCACTCAAACAAACAAATAATCCATTGATTAATGTAAAAACAATAATACCCAGCCGTGAAGTTATGATGGATAACACATGAAATCAGACGACAATTTGACCGTCCGTTTTTGTCCGTTTAGGTTTGGATTTCTCATTCCGGACCACCCTATTGACGTGTTTGACTGGCACGGGGTGGTATTGATGGGATTGATGGGTAGGAACGGCATATTCGATTGTCTTTCGAACTTCGCGTTTGCTATTTTGGAAAGTTAATTTTACTGCGAAATTTCTCCACGAATTGATGGTCTTAGACGACCAAATCCACATACCACTGGTGATTCCGACCACAAGTGTCATAAAAACCTTTAACATGAAGATTTCCATCTTTGGTTCACTATGGATCGTATCTCTTAGATACCACGAGTCTCTGCTCGCATATTCATACAATAAGCACGCTATGACTATTGCGGCAGGGATAGTGTAAAGTAGACTGAAAATTCCCACCCGGATCATCAGGTTTTCAATTTTCGCGGATTTCACCCCGTTCACACGGTCCTGGGATTGGACCCTTAATAAAGCTATGAACCCGGCGATGAGGAAAGCGACACCGACGACGAGGTAGACTAATGAAGGGGCCACAGAAAACCCCAGAAGTGTCTGTGTGTTTTGGTTTCCTACATAACATATCCCCGTCAGCTCGTCAGCGTCCACTTCTCTCATGACAAGAATGATGATGGTCTCGATCGCGGGCAGCGCCCAGGCCGCTAGATGGAAGTAGCTGCTGTGGAGCTGAATGGCCTCATGGGTCCATTTCAGCCCCGCCGACAGAAACCAGGTCAATGCCAAAATGACCCACCACAAGGCGGCTGCAGACCCGAAGTAGTACAGCAGGAGAAAGACGATGGCACAGTCCGTGTTTTCTAGACCCTCCTGGATTAGAATGGAGGTCTTGCTGGCCGTGTCTTGGTCACAAGCGATGGATTCCCTCCCCGCAATCAGACGGACGATGTAAGCAATACTGTAAATGTTGTAGCACATGGACAGAAAAATGATGGGACGCTCGGGGTATTTGAACCTCTGAGAGTCGATGACGAACGTGAGAATGGTTAACAACGTGGACACAAAGCACAGGCCCGACCAAATGGACATCCAAATGTCTGCAAAGTACTTGTCTTCGGTCGTGAAGGCCGCGTTTTCATTACACTTCAATGCGCACCTGCCCGTACGGTTGATATAAGTATACATGTGGTAGTGTTGAAACTCCCCACACTGGTGCTCCTTCACGTGCACGGGTGGCCTGAAAGGCGGTTTTCTAGTGTGTTCCTCCACTGCACTCTCCCCGGGCCCGTCCATGCACATGTGGTGCTGGTCATTTTTGGGTGGAAACTTGGAACAGTTGAGAGCAACCGGCCAAGGAAAACCAAACTCGTGAAGGACTGGTTGACAGCGCCTCTGTACGCTAAGACACATGGGCCTGCAGGGCCCAATGGGCTCCATCACTTTCTCGGTACACATTGGTACATACACTGAACACAAGAAAAACTTCAACTGCTGCGAGCAGCCATACTGAATTAGAGGGGTGAAGGTCTGCAGTTGGAGCTCAGCATCCTGCTGAAGGTCGTGCCCGACCAGATTAGGCATACCCGTGACATTATATCCCAGACCCTTACACATCTCTATCCGGATAGGGTCACATTTCCTGACAATCTCTGTCCCCTCAGAAGGGATTAGTACAAACAGACACACGAGCACAGTTATATAAAGCAGTTTGTCTCGGAATTCCATCATTACGGAGTGTCTTAGTGAAATTATCCCCACAGATTGGTGTTACAAGTCCATTAGAAGTCAGATTAGGTTGTTAGTAAAAACAGCAATAAAATTTCTATAATGTTCATACACTCCCCTCCCCTGACATACCGAACACATGGTTGTGTGTTTCCCTTACTGATAACAATGCCACGGTTCTGGCAGAAGATAAACACAGAGTTTACGAGTCACGATGTTTCATTCTTGGAAACACTGTCCTCGGGAACAAGTCACAGAATACTAGTCCACAACACAGTTCCCCCCAAATAAATTATATCCCAAGACCCGACGTGTACCGCTACTGAAAACACAACATTCTTGTGTGCAGACCCACTAAGTGCTCCTTTCCTAGGCGAGGTCCAATCAGCGGCTTTGTTTTGGTCGCTCGCTCCTCCCCTCGATCGGTACCGTACCCGAGCCGGCGATCAATCAGGGCGCACTCGGCTGCCAATCACCGCCAATGTCCAGAGCTCATTGAACACACTGCAGTTTCTCTATAAACGGGAAGGAAAATTATAGCATGACACTTTTCCCTTTTGCGTCGATAATGCCTATTTTTTTTCTTCCTCCAGCTAGGGCCTTATTCACATCAGACGAGCCATTTTAAAACCTTTGTAAAGTATCATATTACTCTTTTTTAACACCGGTGAAAAATCATTCCTCTGTGTGCTTACTCCCGTCTAAAATAAAACGCTACAGCGAATTAAAAGTATTTTCTTCGTGACAATATGATACAAAAATGCAAATTTATAAAATAAAAGGTAGTTAATGTCTCGCGCATTCACGCACGTGCTTGCCTAGAAATGCCCCTCTAATAAATGGCTGTATTCAACACGGTGGATAGAAGGTCGAACTTAGACGACTCCTCGCTCATAATTTATACCGCTCTAACTTATCTAGCTACACAACAGTCAGGTTCTTATGACACTTGTGCAAAACTCCACATATCAAGTGCTTTAAAAACTTTATGGAAGAGCTCCATCTTTGCCTTTCTTTCACTCTCTCTATCTCCCTTCACTCTCACTATCTACTCTACAATTTCTCCGCCTCTTTTTATTACATTCATATTAATATCGTTCCAAATTAGCTCGGAGTTTCCCAATGGATGCGGTAGAGTGATTACATAGCATTTACATCGTTACTGTAGACCTCCCAGGGGAAAAAAATAAAACTTAAACATTTTTTAAGATGGATTAAAAACTATCTATGAAATTTAACAAAATAAAGTACAGTCCAAAACTACTATGTGGTCAGACAGTCTGCTGACCCCCAAGGCAAAATTTCGAGACCGTCGTGATTTCACGGCGCAGACGACTGAGGCATCTGTTGCCTCCGATACTTGACAACACTTCTCTACAGCGATCGACGGCATCTTTAACGATCAGTAAATCAAGCATACACGAGTTACCTCGCTTTGAATTTTTTACATATACAGTGTGGCGCAAAAGTTAGACCGAAACATGTTTCTATATAAAATGAAAGAAATGGAATTTAGCTAAAAAAGGGTTTATTTAATAACAACATATATAACTCTTTGAATCATTATAGGGAAATGATAATAATGTAGCAAAAATATAAAAAGAAAAATATTCAACATGATTTGTAAGAAAAATGGTACTAAAATTAACATTGAAAGAGGCAAATTGTCACCATAAATAAAATAATCAACATTACAAGGTCAGAGTTCAACTAACTAGAATATAACTACAATGCATAATACTTGTAATGGTTGCAATGACTTGTAAACTTAACTTCATTTAACAAATATTAATTATAGGAGAAAACCCATTTTAAAAAACAAGAGATCCATGGGTCACATCACTCACATGAACATTGATACCCAGTCTGTGACTAATCAGATCTGACAGTTTTGACAAATTGACTGTATCACATTGCAATAACAAGTCTACAGTCATACTAATTTCACAAACATTAACTATACCAGTATTTATTTGAAGAAAACCAACAATTACATGTGAAATTTTGAGGGGTTAAACACTTTTTTTTAATTGGTTTTGTAATATAATTATAAATGATTACTTTTGTAATTAGTTGCATAAATTCACAATAACCATAAATTCTTTTTATCTCTGTTTGTTACAACCAGATTTTACTGTATTTGTTAGACAAATGTTGAGTATCAATTGCACCCCCCCCTTTGGCCTTCAACAACCTTAAAAAATAAACGCCTCCATTTATATTAATCAAATCACCCTTTTGATACACCATTGAAATTTTTACATGTTCTTTACTTTCGTTAACCTAATATCACAAATTTTGGCATTTTATTTCTTCCAGAGATTTTTTCCATGTATTTCTTGGTCTTTTTGTGGTCCCTTTCTCCTTTGAATAAGGATCATTGGCTGAACCAACTGAAATCTACAACCTTTTGTGAGGATACTCATTCAAAAGTTCAGATATGTGAATAATATTACATAAATAATATAGGACCTTACTCTGTTTTCTCAATCTCCCCAGTATCTCCCATTTAAAAGGGGCATGGTCCCTCATTTAATTAAAACAACTTTGTGCCAAGTTCAGTTAAAATTGATGATATAGCTTTGAAAACGAACAGTAAAAAAAATGCAAAAAGTTAATAAACAAAAGAAAACTTGTGATCAGCAAAGTTCACATGTACTGAAAAGCGCATACATTAAAACAAGGTTCAAATCTTTCAAGATCACAACAAATATGATTTAACAAGTCTGCCAATTGTACAAAGCTTCATATGTCCATGTGTACATGTATGTACAACTGAGGAAAAAAATAACAATATAAAAGACCTTAAGTTTAAAGTGTAAAAGAAGTTGAGCCAGCTGGTCTGTTCATTTACTAAAAACTCCAAAACTTCACTTTTAATTGTTCCTTTTTCTTTTCATAAAAATAGATTGCAATTCCTTTCAGTACGACTTCTACAAGTAATACTTGCATAATTGTAATTTCTGCACAAAGTAAAGCTTTTCAATAAAAAATAGACTGGTACAGGCATACCCTAAACACAGAAACAAACAACCCACTTACACAAATAATGATAAATAAAGAATTTCTTTCCTCGACTCTCACCTAACCTATATTGATTGTTCATTATGTTCCACATCCAATAATTTTGAGTATAGTCCACACTACAGTAAAACCTGGCACACAGTTAACACTCTTATAACGAATTCATGCTTACAGCGAAGTCAGTTTCATTTTCCAAAGTCTTAAATCATACAATAAGCTTTACAGACATCAAAGGCCGGAACGGCCACAAAGGCGTCGAGCTGACATTTTTTTCTTTTATATAGAATGATACCAATAATTTGAATTTCTGTACTAATAGTCATATCAAATGATATTAGACTTAGAATAGAAAGTATATGAATTATGTTTTCTGCTGCTTTAAAAAAAAAAATCAGTATATTTTCTTATAAAATAGGTAGTGGTGCTTTTTTAATACAATAACTCATCATAATTGCAAAAATCGAAGAAATTCCAAAGTTCAAAAATAATTTGTTTCTTTCTGCTTCAAACAGTCTTTGAACAACTTTCACAGGTTCATAATTTGAATACATTAACAGTGTGTCCCTAATTATAATAATAAAACATACATTTATTTATTTCAATTCCCGTTTGAAACAAGATTTCCTATGGTATGGTTGTTTACAAACAAATCCACAACACGTGCTATCTAAAATGCTCGACCAAACTAACTGCATTATCGAGTTTATTTTTTGCAACGAAATTACTAGATACGTTTATCGCTTACATTTATTTTGGAGACCGTGCCCGATAACAAATAAATTTACATCTAAAATGTTATTTCTATCGGGCACTGTCTCCAATTAAAATGTAAGCGATAAACTAAAATAATATCTAGTGAATCTTTACACTTAGGCCTGATTGTATTCATCCGCCATTTCTTGATTAAGCAAATTTATTCTTATGCAATGAGTTGTCAATCACCAGGGAGGCAAAGTTGGGTTTTTTGTACACAATTTAGTTGAATAAATGGAAAAAAATCTTGTAATACGTTTAATACTTTTAGGAACTTATTTCTTAATAATGCGCATTTAAAAGGCGGTGCAGCGCGTGAATTTTGGACGATTGCCAATCCAGACGATCGCTAGAAGGCTGCCGAGCATTAGCTCGACGCCTTAAAAATGAATCATGTTTATAACAATTTAACAAATCACAAATTGTTCCTCCCTTGCCATTTGTTATGACCATGTTTCACTGTACATACTTATACATGTATTATTAATCTCTAGCAATTTCAATTAAATTGTTGATGTGGATCTGTGATCAAAACAGCTAAATTATAAATAATTAATAGTTATTTCTCCATTGACCTATTCTATCAAGCGGAGTTAATGAGATAAATGTTAAAAAGTATCGGAAAACTCTGAACATACCGGTACATTGCAAGATATGCATAAAAAGATGTAGAAACATATGTATGTTCTGTTTTTGAGAGCACCAAGAGAATCACAGTCGTCATGAGAGTGGAGAGTGAGATACATATAGTAAAGAGTACTATAAAAATATCACAAATACTAGTACCTTAGCACAATACTTGCAAAAATAATTCAAGTGTTTAAAAATGTTTGATATAAATCTGACAAGTCTTTGACATGATTTTTATATACAGTTCACCTTTTCTAAACGTACAATGCAGATTGCAGTTTTAATAAGTGTCATACAAAGGGTTAAGTTCACCGTTGTATATGCAAAACTACCCAACTTTTTTTGCATCAGGCATTCTTGAATATCACAAAGGATAAAAACAGTTGCTGCTTTGCACTTCTGACACAGAAATCCATCATGATCAGACCATATTGCATATCCCTGGTTAAACCATATCACTGGTTCGAAACCATTGCATATTTCTGGTTAAACCCTTGCATATACCTTATTAAACCATTGCATGTCCCTGGTTACACCATTGCATATCACTGGTTACACCATTGCATATCACTGGTTACACCATTGCATGTCCCTGGTTACACCATTGCATATCACTGGTTACACCATTGCATGTCCCTGGTTACACCATTGCATATCACTGGTTAAACCATTGCATATCCCTGGCTGCCACATTGAAGAGCCACCATCAAACGTTCCTTTAACTCAATTTTACTGGAATATTCTGGTAATTTCAGTAGATTGATGCTAAAATATGATAAACCAAATTCGCAAAATGAATATGATAATTATAATCGTCAACTTTATTTTATAAAACAGTTTTGTATTTATTATCAATACTCAACATCTACAGAGGATTCAGAATAAGTGAATACAGTAAAACCTTGATAGCTCAAACCATGAAAAATACATTATGATACCAAGATGCAAATTTAAGATATCATACAGCAGCTAAAGACACAGTTAAAGACTCCATGTACTGTAGAAGCACATATATTCGTCAGGTTAAAATTTCGTTGTGTTTAAACCAATTAAAATTTCGTTGGGATTTAATTTTGTCAAATCGTAATATCTAAAATGTATTACGTATCAATTCTGTATTTATGAATACTTGGGTTAAACATTCGTCACGGGTTTAATTTCGTTGATAAATACTGCCAACGAAAATAAAACGAATATTTCTGCTTCTACAGTATATTACAGGACGTACCAGGTACTGGCGGTGGGCAGGAGCTGGGGTTGGTAGGTGACCTGGCTGATGGTGAACTTCTGTGGTCCTCCTCCACCACCCAGGTGAGAGAAGCCACCAAACGGGACACGGGAGCTGAAACAAAGCAGAGAGCAGATACATGTAAGTACCCGTAATAATGATGAATCTTATCACTCCTAAAACAAAATTCAACAAATGGATGATTCATAATATCTCAACAGGACATTGGAGCTGAAACTAAGCAGAGCTGATACACGTTGGATGAGAAACATTCTGTCACTCTTAGAACAGATTGATAACAAAAGTTTATTCACAACTGTAGACTGTTATAAATTGGTGCTTTACCTCCCTGTACAAAACTGCAGCAATAAAACTCTGTCTTGTTGACTTAGCTCTTCTACAACTTCCCAGAACCACTAGATGATAAAAAATAAACATCATTAACTACCCTATAAGATATGAAGCTCATTGAAATTAGCAAAAATAGGAAAATATCCATGAAGATATTTTGTTCAATAATTAAAATGAAAATTTGACATTATAATTTGATAAACATGTGAAAGCTATAATTGTTTGTTCATATTAGTTGTACATGTACATGTAGTTGTAATCCCACAATGTTTAAAATCAAAATACATCATAATATAAAAGAAAAACCTCCAATAAAATAATCAAAATGTTATTTTTTTATGCTAAACAAGTATTACACATAAAAATGGTGCATAAAGTATCAGAAAAACACTCTTATTTTCCATTGATTAACTTGTACAGGGGGATAGTAACAGAGGCCTAGCTGTACAGGAGGTACCTGTATTTGAGGACAGGTATCGTCATATCCACTGTACTCCGTGTATCGTCTCCAGTCCTGGATGTTTATCTCGGGTAGTCCAGACAACATCAGCTCCTGTCAATCAAACGAAAAGTACAAGTTGTACAAGTATTTTGTTAAAAAATGTTCGTATATTCATTGTTAAAAAAGGTCTGTTTATCATACGTATACATGTAAAACAAAAAGTCATACTTAAACATATCTTAATGTATCTTGATACAATTAAGAGCAATTATCAATAAACATATGTCTTGATTTTCACTTATTGTTTTACATAGAAGGGAAGGGCAAGAATCATACTGTGATGTTGATAATCACTACAAGTACACCATTGCTACATTGTATATATAGACAATGATAAATGTTAACTACCAATTCAAACTCATCAAACATCTGTACGAGGGCCTGTGGTACAAACTCATGGAATCCGGACAGGAAGCTGTCGATCTGTGGCTGGATGGCTCGGGTCATCCGGAGTTCTGTCACTCGCTGTACATACTCATTCTAGATAAAGTATTACAGAATGTCTACAAAACATGTCAATATTAGTATGATGTACATTTTAGGCACTTACATTTATTAAAGTGTTACATATTTGTTAATGATCATGGAAATCATTGATCCCTGATGAAGAACAAAGGAGTAAATGAGAAAATTGATAGAACAATATCTGGCAAATCTATTTACTAAAATTTTTACCTTTCCAAAAAATTTTAAAACGTATTTTTTTATTAGATATTTTAAAACTTGAAAATTCTTAACCAGTGAAAGTATTTTAATTATAATGTACTTTATCCACATTCATACATCGACAGGTGTCCTATACCACCTTAAGGAGAACTGTAAGTTGTCTGAACTTGTTTCTAATCCTTTTGTATATGTTTTATACAATAATATATGTTCAAACCAAGTTTTTTTTACTTATCTTGTATTGGTATAGCTTCTACCTTATCTTTTTAAGTGATCAGTATTTTGGCTTTGTTTTGGGGCAGTTTCTTCTTTCTTTTTTTCTTGGATACTTAATTTGTATTGATATGGCCCTACCTTATCTTTCTCAGTGGTGGGTATTTTGACTCATCTTGCATTGGTTTTGTTTTCCATCTTATTTTCTTCAGAGACTGGTATTTTTAATTGGTTTGGTTTTATACTTCTAAGTGATAGGTATATTGACTTGTCATATGCTGATGTGGCTCCTACCTTGTTTTTCTCAGTGACAGGAATGGTGGCGCCCCCTGGTTTTAGCGCCACTTCCTGCATGGCTCCAAACACATCCGTCTCCACGGAGAAAGTCAGATCAAGACCAATGTTGTCTATATTGTGATCCAGGATCCACTATCAAAAGAAAACAGTAAGTAAAGACATAAATAACATGTGACATGTAAGCCAACAAATATTTCTCTTTAAATATCTTGCATATACATTTTTCCAGTTCTTCTCTTTATCACAACTTTTTCATATAATGTATATTGTTCTCTTTTGCATTATTTGCATAATGAAGTTCTATATCAAAAGGCCTGAAAAAAGATGTGTACATTTTCATAAACCATAAGTCTAGTATACAGACCTGTAGATTCTTTGCATACTCTGGATCAATGGAGGCTACATCAGTGTAGTTCACTGGGATACCTGAGAGAGGGAGTAATTCAAGGTTAAATCATGATTATATTTTTTTTTCATTTGCATGCTTAGATTCTGTTTTCATTATTTTTTTTACAATATCAATGCTTTCAGATATTTGTGCATAAAATACCTACTCACTGCTTTGAAAACCTATATACTTTTAGACTTTGTAAAGGTAGATTTATAATAATACAATATGAACTGTATATGTACCAGAAAGTATATTTTCTCCACATCTGCCCTCATTGCCATAAGGCTTTCAAACTAGTCTAATTCAAAACTGTAAGCTATACATGGATATTTCAAACATTTTTTTGGCACAGGCTATGATTCCTACCAAGGATGTGTTTGTAGAATGACCGGGTGAAGTAAACATTCAGGAGATGCTGATGATACAGTGCCAGCCCCAGAGTCTGTCCCGCAAAACGAAAGTAGTTCAGGTGGTCGGGGTTAATGGCCGAGTTACTGTTGGGCTGGAAGGTACAACCTGTAACAAGCAAAAAACAAAGTTGTTCCCTACGTAACTTGTTAAAGGAGGTCGGATGGTTTAAAGCTGGGTGTAAATTTTCGTACACCCTACTGAGGCCAAGAGTAAATAATGCAAAGTCTGCAGCCTCAGTGAGTATGGAATACTACCAAGGGTAAATCCAGGGGTACATTGTACACCCTTGAATGGATCTGCATCAATAACTAATATTACCTGTTATAACTATTTATTTATTAAATATTTTATCTATAAGGCTTTAAACCAAAGTAAAATATGACATAAAAGTAAATCTACACATAATTAATAAATATTATAATCTATGAAATTTTCTTTTTGATATGAATAAACACCTATTTACATACCATCAGCTGACTGGGTGAACAGTGCATAATCTGGGTTGAGGATTTCCCGGGATAGGACATCAAACCATTCTCTTACAACACCTGAACCCTGAACAAGCAAATCAATGCATGTTAAAAACAGAATGCTGACCAGCTCTACTTGTAAAAGCATTTTAATAAGTAATCCTGGTTCAATATTCATTATTCATGTATAGATGAAAAAGATTAAAGGTTCAGGAAAATACTGCCTTTTAATTTTTTTTTTACAGCAATCACCTAGTTCTATGTCTATTTATAATAGTTGATCTTCCAAATGACTCATCATATCTTTTATTTAAAAAAAAAACACCACCAAAATAAATCTAGATACCTGCATAAACATCTACTGGTATATCTATATTGAAGACCCCCTCCCTGCCCCCCGGCATCTACTAACCATGCCTTCCTCCCCCTGGAATCGGATGGCCAGTCCCTTCTTCAGTTTTTCCAGGGGCTGTTTGATTAGACCCTCACAGCTGCTGTGAAACATCCTCTCTGTACACCAGCAAACAAAAAGAATTAGGGTATAAAATCAGATTTATTTTCAGTTTGGTCAACTCTAAGTAAGGTTTGCTAGAAAATATATAGCTGAATGGGAGTCAAGGTATACATTACTGTAAAAGTGATCATTTATGCTGGTGGTCAAGTACACTTTTTTATGGTCAATCAATACGCGTGGGTATTAAATACACGGATGCGTGATTTACTGCATTAAAGTTTTGAGTTTTTTACCATTCGAGTGGGGGTATTTTATGTGACTTAGAGCTTACCGTGTAACTACATGTAGTATAAATTTCCCCCACGCATAAATAACCATTTTTTATACAGTATAATATGTAATTATAAACAAATGTTTTTTGTTTTTTTCTGTTCCAATTTTTTAATACTAAGTGGCTTTCATCCGTAAATCTTGATAATTATTCTTATTGTTTGGTCTACACATTGTAAGGTATGCCTTAGCTAACAGTACCTGTCTCTAGTTTTTTACGAGCCAAGGTTTTACATCATTAAATGTACATGTATTATGTAAATCCAAGAAAAAAATGGATACTGTTCAAGTTTTTCTATAGTTTAAAGTTGTTTTCATCCTCAAACAATGATCTTCAGGTTAAACTCTGTCAACATAACATGATAGAATCTACTACAATAGCCCTGGACATGTTTTACCTCTGTTGATCACCAGGACATCATTATCATCGGGAGGAGAGTGGATGATTTCTCTGTTAGAACCCTCCCTGTCCAAGTTATCATAGAACCAACGCCTCCTGGATTCAAAGGGCTGGGAATCAAATGACAACGGTACCAGTTTACTATTTTTACTTTTAATACAAACATGAATAGCAAGCTCATTGCCTCTGTAATCTTTTGGATTTTGTTCCCTTTGGTTGTTATACAGATATCATTTCATTATGCATTTTCAGGAGAAAACTGCATCTTTTCTTTACTTATATTGTACTGTGAAACAAAGTTATATCTAAGTACCGAGGAAGAGCAATTCTAATTTGTTATAAACATGATTTGTTATTTCTGATAAGTTTGTAATACAATTTTGAAATTTAATAGTGGAATGAAACAAATTTCGCTGTAAGCTTGAATTTGTTATGAGTGTGTTATTATATAACTCACTGCAAAATTACCAAATATAACCAGGCTTAAAGCATACAAAGAAATTAATCTTACCTGAGCCCTGATGATGTGCAGGAACTGGGACATGAGCTCCGGACATTCCAGTAGGAAATGGAAGTGGTCAAAGATCACCTCAGGACTCCTGGAACCAAAAATTACAGTATACAGGTGCATGTGTGTTAATCAATTTGTTTTTATGCTTTATATTAAAATACATATTCTCAAACAGATTCAATCCAAATTGTAGGTCACATAATAATAAGCATACACCAGCTTAGAGTTTCTCCAATTCATAGTTCAGTAGTCTTCATGAACTTATACAAGGAAGACTACATTAAAGTCACTAAAAGAATTAATGCTGATAACATAAGATATTTCTATGTACATGTACGTGCTACTCCTTTAACTGTGGATGCATACACTGTAGCAACTTCTACTATTACCTTGCAACAAGAAGCTTTAGTTCTTTATTATGCTGACAAACAAATTCAATAAATCTGGGTGATGTCATTCTGAAATACAAATATTCAATCAGTTTTCATTTTCTTGTTGCTAGTAACATCAAATTACATAACTCTGAATCATGCTTATTCAATTTTATGTGCTTTATCTTGGCCAATGAGTTGTCTCATTACTTACTGCGGATGACCATGTTGACAAGTACAGCAAATGTAAAACGCATGGATGACCCCGCAAATCCGTGGCAGAATGACCCCCACCACATCTTGATCCACACACAAACTCTTTAGGATTCCCTCCTGATCACATGACCTTGGATCCACCCCTCTGATGTACTCACTGACTGACACAGCCACTTTATCACCACAATCAGAGTTCTCTCCCTTATCCTTGTGTGATTGGTTCTGCTGTTGAGAGTCTTCAATGTCTGTTGATTCAGAGGTCTTTCCTGATTGGGAGTCGCTGTCTTTATTGAATTCTAATCGTAACAGGCACAGCCAATCAGCAAGCAGCTGCCATAATGCTTCAAGTGGCTGAAGAACCAATCACGTGAATATATATATAAACAATCTTTTTATTTATGGAAATTATAAAATTTAATAATGATATGATGTACTATTTTATCAATGTTAAATTTTGAGATTCAATGCATGTGAAAACCTTTTCATGCAGTCAATTTTTATTATTACTAAATATAAGAACAGATTAGAAAAAGAAACTACATGTGTATAGAATAATGCTTACCAATCAAATATCAAATAAATATGGATGAATGAATGGATAATTCAACACACTAACCCCAAACACTTCTGTAGCTTTGGGTGACTGGGGTTTGATCCCCTGCAGTCCTTTGGATGTGTTGGGGGAGGAGGGGGAGGGTGGGGATTTGTAGATGTGGGTGTACAGCTTACACAGCACCCTCACACTCTTCAGCAGACAGGACACCTGTGTCTCCACATTGCTGGACACACTGTAAGTAAAAATAATTAAGATTATGTAGAAAACAAGAATTCTAAAGAATATATTGAGAGCAATTTGCCTCATATTCAGTATTCTTGGTCCAATCATAAATACCATAAATATTAATAACTCTCATTAAAATCAAAGAATGATAAATTATTCCTTTTAAAATCCTTCAACTTAAATGTGCCATTCCTAGCAATTTGGCCCTACGTGGTATTCTGAATTACATGTATGTGTATTTCCTTTAAAGTTTAGATTTCTTTTGGAAAATCTTTATGGTCACTAAATCAAAATGTTATCTGAGTTTGCAGAGGACTGATATGAAACAAGTGGAACATTAACTTCCTTTTAAATAATTACAATTTATACCATATTCATTGATCATAACCCCCCCCCCCCAAAAAAAAAAAAAATATAATAAAGATTTACCTCAGTAAACTGTGTCCTATCGTGGAGGCTTCCTCTGATAGAGAAGTCAACACTCTGTCTGCAGTTCCACTGCCTTGGCTGGTGACATGCTTCAAAACTTTAAAATACTGCAGAAAAATAAAAATAAACTCTAAGTTGCAATTTAGAAATTTGAGATGTTTACCTTTTTAAATCAATAACCTGACAGGTATGTACAGTAAAAGATTGTTACAGCAACCTGACCTGGTATGTACAGTAAAAGATTGTTACAGCAATGTGCCAGGGGTAAGATATTTTGATCTTTTTTAACCGCAATTCCTTTAATCAACTAAGTTTAAAATACAATTTTAATGATTATGGAAATAAAACTGACTTCCCTGAAAGAGTGAATATCTACGTGTAGCATATTTACTGTAATTATGTTTTATTGTAATGATAAATGATAAACAAGCATAATACATGTATCATGATAATGTTCTGTTTAAAAAACACTCCATAGGAGACTTGTGCTATGAGTGATAGGCACTGACAAAGCTTACCTCTGGTTCTTTAATCTTCTGACTTCTGACACTAGTGATAAGTTGTTCTAGTAGATTGGGGACGTACTGTAGTAGAACGCTGCAGGTCTCATTGTAACCACCCTGTCATAAAGAACAGCCATTATTGGTCTCCTATATTCTCTTCTCATAGATTTCTTATCATACCAATGGTTAATAATTTCTGATGGAGTCTTAATCATTTATGCATAAAATTTTGTTAAAACTGTAAGTCATGGAGATCAATTCAAATGCTTAATACATTGTACTGTGATTCATTACTGTAAATGCATGACATTTTTTTTATAAGTACTGTAAACCAAGTTTTACTCGCAACAACTTTATTTCGCAATTTACTTCTGAAAAACTTGTTCGCAATGACTAATGTTCGCGACCAAGCCTTATCCAGACTCTCGTTGTTATAACAACCATAAGTCAAGGACTGGTTCGCAGCAAGAAATACTTACGACAAAAAGGATCTCATGAACCTCGCAAAAATTTCTGGCACGCGAATAAAAGTTGGTTTACAGTAGGTGTGATATACATTATGTTAACAGCATTTTATTTGAGGGTACAGTCAATTACAACCATTGCTTTTATCGTAATACATTTCTGCATGCATTATCAGGTGTGTGTGGAATCAGAGTTATTTTTGAATACATTATACAAGTTCTCCCTTCTGTGCAGGTGTATATTTTGAAATAACATATCAAATACTAAATTCAAAGTTTGAGAAGAATTTGTCACGGACCATTCCTCTTTCTAAATGTAATTATTTGAGTGGGTGTTTTGGGGTTTAGCAATCTGATTAAAATCAGGTCCTCGATCTGTAGCGACAATAGAAAAACAAGGAGCGGATCGAGGATCTGATTTTAATCAGATTGGGGGTTTAGGGAGCTTCAGGACATGCTTAAAATGAACATATTATATAAATATCATCATTTATATTATTATTTTTTCATTTTATACTTGTATTATTGTATAGCAATTAGTGGAATTTTATACATGTGTGTTCAAAATGCTTTTACTTGAACCATATACTGTAGATTCCTAATTAAACATGAGGAATTAATATCCGCGAAAAATCGCGAGTAGCAGATTTCGCAGATTTTAAAATCTTGTTTTTATTTTTTGGACAGATGTAAAGTAAAGGAAACTATGATAAAAATTCAGTGTTCGCGATTTTATATTCTTACGATTTGATGTAAAATGGTTGAATCGTGAAATTAAGTACTCGCATAAAATAAGGAATCTACAGTTCTGTAATATAAATGATAGCACAAACGCAGGAATCAATAGCTAGGATATATTGGTAACTCATACCATATATTCTTCCCCTGTCACAAACTTAGAAAAAATACATGCAAAATTGAACTCCTTATATATGAAAATGTCAAAGTGAAAAAAAAATCATGATTCTAAAATCACAAAGAATACCCTGTTCTTAATTTTACATCTCTGGTCGTGATGTCATGCACGATGACTTCAAACTCACCTCCAAGCAGAGGTCCAGAGGGGTTTTCCCAAAGTTATCCACAGCAAACCTGGCCCCCCTCCTCAGTAGAATGTCTCCACTGTCATGCTGGCCGTGACTGTCAGGAACCAGAGAGAAATCAGCAGGGTAAATACAAACTGTGTCCGCTTGGAGCATACACAATTGTTTACACACAGACTCTATGAGCAAAATTCATTGTTTTGCATGTAATATTATGTGTACGATAACTGAATAATCAAATAGCTTAATTATTTGATTTTCTAAAGTCTTATTATATGCTAATCAATAGTGAACAGTGTCCAAATCAATTAACAATTCAACGTGTCCTTAAAAGTGAAAACTTCATTTGCAATCAATAACATTTCTCAGGTATTGGAGTTCCATAACCTTTTATTTCTCATATAATTTCTATCTCGAATTCTTTTAAAGGTTTAGAAATATAAGAAGAGTGAATCATATATGTAATATTATTGTTAATCAAATGTGTCTCAATGCGTTGTAGACATCACTCATGATGAATTGTTCTATATTACATCATGATGATGTCACAGTACTGTCTAAAATGACCAACAGCAGATACATAATAAATAGCCAATTTTAAATATTTGTTATAAAAAATCTTCGATGAAATGTGATGATAAGATTTTTCATCTAACTTGTGCTGGCTAAGGCTCGAAGGGTTAAAAAATATAACTGTTGAATAAAAACTCATAACATCACAAATTATAATAGATTTTATATATTGTAGTTTAATTCTGTATCATTAACCTGCAGGCAAAGTGAAGAGGAGTCCACCCATTGTGATTAGCTCGGTTGATGTCCGCTCCATGGTCCAGTAAACAAATCACAGTCTATAGAACAGAATCATCATTTAATTTAACAATGCATTAAACTGATTTTACAATATATATCAATTGGTTGCTGGATCAATGAGCCTGCATGATGTTTGAACTTTATGCTACTTACAGATTTGTGGCCATTCTGACAGGCTACGTGTAATGCTGTTTGTCCCTGGGCATCCTTTAATAGAAATACAACTTTAATGCAAAATTTCTTCACTGCATTGAAGGGTATTATATGCATAGAGGGTTTATGCATAATTCAATTTTCTGATCTTCCAAATTTCAGTTTAAAAAACACATCTGAAAGGTTTTGTCTCTATGTCTCATTCTTAATAAGAAATTCATGACACATGCAATCTCTCTCTCTCTCTCTCTCTCTCTCTCTCTCTCTCTCTCTCTCTCTCTCTCTCTCTCTCTCTCTTGTATAACCATTAACCATACCTCCACATCCACATCAGGGACAAAAGCAAACAGGTCATGTAACACCTCTGTTCTCCCATTGACTGCCAGCCAGTGTATCTATAATAACAAAAAAAAAAATTATGATAATCAGTTTCCTCCTCGTAACACTGTATACTCAACACAGGAAAACATTAACTTCCATGTAATAGAACAACTTAAACACAGGAGAAACTTAAAACAAGTTATCTCCCTGTACCAGATCAATTACAATGTACTTACTTTAGAAACACACCACTTTATCAACTAAATGCAAGTGATCAATTACTTGTGCTGCTAAAACTTAGTGAAAGTAATTGAAAGTTACCTATCTGTAATACAGAAACATCAAAATAGGAAAAACATTCTTAAGTTATTTCCCTTAAACATCACCTCATAATACTGTTACTACAACACAGAAAACTTTAATTGATCACAAGGTGTCTGTCAAGTTGCCTCCCTGTAATACAGCAAACTAAAGAGCCAAGTAATAGTTTTCCAAAAAAGCTTGCCTGAATAAACAAAATTAATTGATTGGAAGCATGTATTAATTACTTTATTAGAATTAAATTTTAGAATTTTTGCTGCTGTTCATAAATTCAGAAATGAGATGTGTAGATTCAAGTAATAATAAATCTTTTGAATTATTTAATATTATTGTTAAAATTTAATATGTTATAGGAATGGGGCAATATTAAAGGCCTTTCCATCATTTTCAAGCAAAGGTTCTCAAAACAGGAAAATAAATGCAAAAGATCTATTTTCAAATATTTACATTTTTCATTGTCTATATCTGTGATAACACTACAAATCGATTTTGTACTATACAGTCCAATAAATTCAAATGATGTACTGTTGGGGTGCAATCAGGGTTTGCATACCTAATATTCTAATTTTAATGGTACAAATGCTAAAAATTATATAAATATAAGTATAAGGAATCATTCTTTGAATAGTATGAGGTGATAACTTTGGTCGGGGCATGATCAAATCTATCATAAAGCCCTTCAGGCTTTATTGGATTTGATTACACCCTGACCGAAATTATCACCTCATAATACTCAAAGAATGATTCCTTATTCCTTAAATTAAGTTGCATACACGGTATGCTCCAGAGTATCAGTATTCTCATTATAGGAGAGCCCTTTAAAAAGTGTTTACAAGATTGCTTCCATTTTAGACTTGTCTGCTATATTGGTTTGTAAAAAATTAGGAATGTGTCACTATGGCATGAAGTCCAGCTTTACCTTTCATCCTAATGTAATCTCCATTACTTTGAAATAACTCATCCACGGATCCAGGGGGGGGATATCAATTTAAAACTAATCTTTCAAAGTTTTAATATCTGTTAACAATAATATATACTCATGATCAAATGTTTTAAAAAGGAGCTAATGACAAGTTACCTCCCTGTAACACAGTATTTACAATTCAGGGTAAAAAAAATCACAAATGACCTCCTCTCAGTAGTACATCAGCTATAGTGCTTAATAACTTATCACAAGTCATTCCCTTCAACAGACCAATTACAATACCAAGGAAACTTAAGCCTTTACATTATTTCTGTACTAGATGACTCACTGTTGTCAGTCCTTCATTGTTCCTGATGTTGACATCTGCCTTATATTCCAACAGTTTATCAATACATCTCTTTTGTCTGTAAGATTCAAAACAAATCTTGTGAAGTAAATGCACTGACAAAAATTTCATATTACAGTAAAACTTGGTTATAGCGAAGTCCTAGGAACCAATGGATTTACTTCGTTATATCCGTAATTCCTTATAAACGTATAACGAATTCATAATTATATGTATAGCGAATTCGCTATATACATGTTTTCTTCCATCAGACTACATTAGTTGCTATTGAGGCTTACAATGGAAATACAATCTTTTGAAATCTATAATAATTGGATAGTGAATTGAAGAATTTATGTGTAAATAAATTCATTTGAACTAGTATGTCAAACAGCAGTGATAACTTTTCATACTATACAAAAATTCGCTATAAAATCTTAAATATCATCATTTTCCATCTCTACGGGACTACAAATCAATTCGGTATATCCGTAAATTCATTACAGTCAAACTTGTATTAAGCAGTCACCTTTGGGAGGAACCCAAAATGCCCTCTTAACAGAGGTGACCTTTGAATAGAGACTTGGGAATTTTCCATCATCATTTACCTTATTAAAACAATTATTGCAATTTTTATATACTTGCAATTTAGCATACTGATTAAAATGACAAAATAATGAATAAAGTTATTGATTTGGTTTTTAATAGCATTTATTATATTTAAAAATAAGTGTAATTACAAAACAAAGAATTGTGCATCCAATTGTTTATTTCTTTTTCATTTTTGAAAAAGTCACTTATTTTCGTCTGCACTCCAGACTTGCACTTGATAGAGTCTTCTGTTATCATATCATTAATATCTCAGGCCGTAATTTTATCCAAAATTTGGGCATGGCCATGAACATTTGCATAAACTTTTCAATGATGTATTTCTTAACCAACCGTATCTGAACTCAAAATCATATTATTAAATCGATCGATTTTCTCTAGCCTCGTCGCGGTCATTTTTTACCCCTATTTCATGAAGTTATATATATAAAACAAACACTGTAAATACATGTTTAAACAATTTACTTTTTTGCCATCCGTATCTGAACTCACAATTATATAATTACATTGATAAATTTGGCTTCTTTTGCCTCAGGCGTATAATTATTGTGTACATTAGTTACCTGACTTTCGTAAGCCATGTTTAAAATCCCCGGGTGTAAATCATGTGACCGACCAAAATGGCCGCCTAATGCATGTCGAAAGTACAGTTTCGGATCAAAATACGATGACTGCTGACCGCGTTAGACAGGTGACCGCTCTTTAGAGGGCAATCATATAGGATTTTTAATTGGGAGGAAATAAAATGACTGCATACGAAAGGTGACTGCTTAATAGGGGTGACCGCTTCGGCAGTTTTTACTGTATATCCAAATTCGTTATAACCGTAAAATTTTGCAAAGAATTGTTAAGAATTCTGTCGGGGACTTAAAAAATAACTTCGCTATATCCGACATATCGCTATATCCGTACTAAATGAGTTTTACTGTATCACTTATTTGGAAACAGTTTTGTTTTCATAAAAATTTACTTCCAAAACAATTTAAACATAAATAATAATTATAAAACTTGTAACACCCATCAAAACAATGATAACTGAAAATTCTTAAAACAGGCCATTTGAAAGATGAAACTCATTTAAAACGTAAATGTTTTTCACGTAAATGGTTAAACTACTACTCCATACCCGTTCCTCCCGGCCAGATGTAACGGAGTGCATCCAGACACGTCCTGTCTGTTGACTTCTATTCCCTTCTTTAGTAGAATCAGCAGACAGTCATATGACCCACAGCTGTAATGTAGTTAACACGATAATACTCTGCAAAACTGATTAAAATAAATACATTTACAATTCACAGAACAACAGAAAGTTCGAAATAAGATCATGGTTTTATCATAGACTGACAATGTATTGAAGCATAAAATGTGAATGATTCTTCATCAGATGTGTGTTTGAACATGTTTAACACCAAATAACAACAAAATAATTATGAATATGATAAATTTTACTCTGATATTTTGATCTTTATTAGTTTTATTGAAGGGAGGAGATTTGGACAAAGTGCTTACTTTGCAGCAATGTGCAGCAGATTTCTATGTCCTCTTCCAGGAGCAAAATTGATGTTAAACTTGGAGTTTGAAAGAAGATCTGACACTGACCTGTATAAAGTTAATTAACTAATTAAAATGATTATAATGTCACATGTTAAATATCATTCAATCTGGCATCACTTCTTTGATACACTGTCCTAAAATGTTTCTTCAGTCAATTTTTGAAGAAAAATAAAATAATAATTCCAGGACCTATCAGGAGTATACATGTATTAATATTGATACACTAAACATGTAAGGGATGTGTCACTCTTTTGTACTCCCTAAAATCGATTGGATAGAATGAAGATTTTTTTTTTTTTTACTACGGAATGCAATTTTGAATTCTTTGATCCATGCAATCAGAACAATTTAACATAATTTTTCAACATCATCATCTTTGTACTTTTGATCCTGTCTAAAAATCTGCAAAGCAAAATCCCAAAAGACTCAAAACACAGAGACACAAATAACAGAGATTGGCAACTCCACCATTAGCGTATTTTGTCGTTGAAAAGTGTTATGGGACCAACCTTACTTTGAGAACTACATATTAGTTAATATTTAGATATATAGTTAGATATATTGATCTTAAACCAAAAGTGTATTGTTTTTATGAAAAATGTGCATACGATTTAGAAGTTTTTGAAACAATATATTGAAAAATAAGATTAATATTTAGAAAATATATAGGCCAGCTATAAATCTCGGACGACTGCATGGTCACCAACTGCCACCTGAAACTCCTCTTTTATCATTGTTTATAAGACACAAACTCATGAAAATATAATATTTTGAATGTTTTGGTAATAGGATTTAGCCGTTTTTATTTTGATAGAGATATATTTGTTTATTAGAAAGATATACTGAATTAAACTGGGAATACTTTACAATAGGGACCGAGAGATTTCGTGAGATTTCGTGAGATTTCGATCAGTTGCCAATCTCTGTTATTAATGTCTCTGAGAAAAGTCATGGAGAAGAAACCTTAGTTAGACAGATTATAAATTTGTAAAAACAATGATAACCATCACAATAAAAACAAGACAAATGCATGAATCAATGTACATCCACAAAATTATCAACACCCACCTGTACTGGTTGGCAATCACCATGGACATGAGCATGTAAAATGCAGACTTCTCATCTAAAAGAGAGTTTTTAAATATAGATATTATGTAAGTTCATATAATAATAATAATAAAATAGATACATGTACTACTAAAAGGATATTGTGAACCACAGGCCATCATAGAGGACCATTTTTCATACATTTAAAACAATCATTATACACTGTTTCATGAGAGAGGTATAATTACCTGAATATTAATTGTTTCTGGTTATATAACAATGAAAAGTTGTCAATATTTATGGGATGAAAATTTATGGTAAAATGGCATATGTAACTGTTGTGATGGCATAGAAAAATTAATTAATAAGCAACATCATGACTGTCTAAAATCTCTATTAATCTAAAACCACTGGCTGACTATACAGTGATGTATATACCCTTTGGTAGCTCTACGGTCCTTGCACTTCTCAAAGAAGCAGCTAAATCTTTCAGGAATTCCATGCCGCTTCTAGTCGCTTCCTACTTCATCATTTCTAAAATAAAATTGGCGCTCTCCTGTATTTGGAAATAAAATCAGTGTAGAAATGGAATTTTAAATTTGCGGATAAATACGAAACTGGATCATTTGATAATTCTAAAAAAGAAATTTAAACAACCTGAGCAAATCGGATATATTTTCTGATAATAAAGTATATTTATTGTATTTATTCTGACTATGTGGAAGGTTAATCTTATTTTCAAATTAAACTATGTTGAGTTTCATTTGTTTTCAAATTATCCGAAAAACATATATTTGTTTGTTCACTAAGGTAATCAAACGAGTTCGTCGTAACGAAAAGCTTGGTAAGTAAAACAGACTAATATGAATGTACATGTATGTAATGTGGACGAACATAATATGTTTTACGGTGTGACCGTTGGGGCGAGCGCAGAAGGAACTACACATCTCTCATCATTGTTAAATGCAACCCGTGGACTGACTTGCCCCAACCTAAAACTTAGGCTTTCTTTCGAATACTTTTACCCCCGCAACTACCACTAAGATTAATTTATGTAAAACAGACTTATTAAAATATTTTGATAAATAGAAAGCCGTTTGGATTTTTTTAATGCAAATACAATCATGAATTATCATTCCTTTACTTTTTAATAATAATCAATAAAATCAGTAAACAATAAATTGCTTGTGTGTGTTATTTCTCATCTTGTTCTTGTTGTTAACTGAGTTTTAATTATTTTACTCTGTAACATCAATTTTTTTTTTTTGTATGCTATATGTGCGTAGAAGACATGTGCCCTCCCCCTTTTTTAGTGTGTGATATCCCACTATTTAAAGGTTTGTAGTAGTTACCCCATATAATATTGTTGGTTATGTGCAGATACCCGATGGGCGTGGTCATAATGGCACGAGGGAGCGTAGCTCCCGAGTGTCATTATGACCACGCCCATCGGGTATCTGCACATAATCAACAATATTATATGGGGTAAGTTACTTGTACCATAGTTTACGATTATTCATTATATCTTATTATTATAGCTATTGGGAGTGCACTTGCCTCTAAACAATACCGTGCCAATGCCTTGGTCTTTATATATGTACATTGTACTCCGTGAATTTCGAAAATGACTTTCTATATCCCCAACAGATATTAATTATTCTTTATTTCTTTTAAAATTCATAGCCATCAGGAATAAATCAACTGCTCATTGTCATATTTTCATTTCATATTTTATCATTTTCCGACTTCTAGTATTGATATTTGCTTCAAAGAATTAAACTTATTAACATAATTTCATGTTTACGAACCCTAAGTTGTGCAATGCTTCTGTTTACACAGTTGAAATTAGATTTAAATTGATGAGGGTAGTCACTCTTTTTAAAATTCTATTTGATAATCTGTATCAATAATATACATGTATGTTTTTAAAAAATGGCTGAAAAAAATATACATACACACATATATATATATATATATATATATATATATATATATATATATATATATATATATATATATATATATATATATACTTAAAAAAATCAATAGGCAAAAAAAAAATATTATTTGAGAAATGCATGTCGCGAAACCGTGAATGGTAAATGTCAAATACGATTGCCTACCGCTATTCACTCTCTCCACAAAACAAGTTTACTATTCAAACGCGTTCCTATCACGTGATTGGCTTTCTATAAAACCTTTATACATGATACCCCTATTTCATCTTACACGCGTTTCTCTACTTGTTCGCACACATGGGGGAGAATAAAAATAGAGTCTTTCTGACAAAACAATTGCCGATATTGTTTTGTCTCGAGCTACAAATGAGATTTATTCGACAAAACTTAGTTTGAGTCAGTTATCCGTGTTGAGTTTTGGCAATTTTGATCTGGAGGAATTTCTTACTGTGGAATATTATGGACGTGTTAAAAAAACAACTTTGTTGATGTGGCTTTTACCTGAGATACTGGGCGGAGTTAAAAAAAAAAAGTGTGGGGTATGTACAGATAACCCACACTTTAAACAATAGAAAATACGTCAAGCTATGGTACAAGACCATATATGCAACTAACAAATATATATTTTAACAGTTTATTTTTTTCTTCACTTTTTTGTTTTAATTAATTACGTGGCTGAACGTATTTCTAATAATTAGACTTTTTAAAATAAGTTTTTGTCACCTACCTAACGTATGCATTTATACGATTGGATCAATGTGACAGTAAATTAAGCATGGAACTTGCAAGTGCATTTTACTAAGCAAAAAAAATATATATCAAAACAAAACTAATCAGCCGAAGAGTCGCCGTTAACACTGATACTGAGTGCTTATTACACGTTACACCCAGGCTCCAGGATCATGAAGCAATCTTAGACTTAAGTCAAAAAGTGTACACTGTCTTAATGACTCTTGATTAAAAACACTGATATAATTGTAATGCTATGAAAAGTGCCTTGATATAAATTTGTTAATTACAAATTTCAATCGTCATATTATGATAAACAGTCATTTTATGACTGACTGAAATTTTGACTTAAGTCTGAAATTGCTTCATGATCCTGAGGCCAGTTCAGATGCTTGATCCACCTCTAAATTTATCGCGGGAAATTATTATAGCGCTAGATCATTATGACGTCATACTTGACTTTCTTTTGCTCTCGACAATTCTCGTAAATTGTCGGATAAATTCGGGGAAGGAAATGACGTCATATGTTAGCAAACGTTCAGATAGGTACAGTTTTTTTTTTACGCAAACATATGTGTTGTTTACTTTCGTGTTTTTAAAGGATTTTTTATTGTTAAATGAAATAGATGTATGCGATTTAGAGGTAAGAATTTTCCTTAGAAATGCTTCCTGTTCCACCATGTTGCTATGCACCGCAAAGGATTATTGGGATATGTAGAACGTTTTCACGCGGGTCCACAAAAATTTCTTTGAACAATGTGCAGATTTCAACTCGAATTTCCTCCGTTTGTACACGTTGTCTATGGAGCTCGCTGCGCTCGCTATTACTTTTTACACAAGAAGTTATATATATAGTCAAGTTAGACAACACGGTACATTGTAAAGGAATTTTGAAATCGGAGATTAGTGTATAATTCTTTCGAATTTCCTCTATTTCTCGAGGTGATTAAAGAGGGAAACAATTACTATAGGAGAACAGGTCAATAAACTTGTTTCTTTTTCCGAACACTCAATAAAAAAAATAAGCGCAGCATAAATTGAATTGTAAATACACTTGGGAACATGATAATAAATTAAATTTTATGATCCAGTATAAATGTAATATGTAAACGATGTGACCGTTGGACCGAGCGCAGATTTAACACAGTGCAGTTTGATTTTTTGTAGGAAAAAAATTATTTGAAGCGCACACAGTAGGATCCGCCTATTTACTCAAATCATAAGCCAAAGTTAAACTAAACGTCGCGTGCTCAGTCTTCTTTATGACGTCATGTTTCATACGTAAAACGTAAAAGTTTTGTCTTCGGAAATAGCCGAAAAAAAGTTCCAAGAATTTTTAATTTCTTCTTTCAACGCTTATAATTTTCCCAAGTTGATGAATTAAATTTTTTTTTCTACTTTATTCAGTCTCCAAAATATCGGTTCCTTGATGTTAATGGTTTTATTTTTCATCTAAATAAATAATTTGTTAAGACATACATGAAACTAGTCGTATTTCTTGATTAAAGCACTATTAAAAGTTGTATAGTTTGCACAGTCAATTATTTTCTTTTTAATTACTTTTAATTAAACATTGGGAAGCTTTTGATCGAGTTTCGGGGTTAAAAACATCGACAACCGGCAGTCATTTAATGATCGAGTTAATATTTTTTAAAGAAAATGGCAGCCAATATGGCGGCACCCAGGTCTGGAAGAAAATTTTTTGGCCCTTAGTACCCCTGATTCAACTCTCATTTTTCGATGATTTTCTTATATATACGTGTTACCATTAAGCCTTGCTTCGCAAGGCGGGCTTCACCTGCCTCTCGCTGCGCTCGGTATAAAAAGTTATATTTTACGGTGTGGCGATCCGGAGGGCGAAGCCATTAACAATGATCACAATTTCACTAACGTTATCAGATTCATCAGAAACGTGCACTGTTGGATCCGCCTATCTATTTATTCATTGCGCTAAAGGTCGCGTGCTTAGTCTAGACGTTGTGACGTCACGTTAGAAGAGCAGACATCACTCGACAGTTTCCGTCAAAGTAGCATTCCTCAGAACAATTTACCAAGAAAATAATGTAAAACAAATAGCTGCAAACCCTTTTTTTAGAATCAGCAGAATGCATGTTTTATTCATCTCTTAAATGCATAACATTCTTAAAATACATAATTACCAGTTCCCGTGAGATCATGGCATTGGTGGCCATTTGCAATTTACGTGGAATTGGGGGTACAAATCTGACGACAGAAATTTCAGTATGTTAAAGGTAGCATTAGTCCGAATTTTCTCTTCACCCAGGCGTTGTTGTTAGAGCTCGCAACATGAGTGGCACTTTGCGCTATTACTCAGCTATAAAAAAAACTATTTGTTGGCAGTGAAGAGTTTGCTCTTTAATCTGACTTTAAGTTATAGTATGTCCCAAGTTATTGCTTCCATCACTTTTAAATGATTTTTAATAAAAATACACATACCTTAGAAAGAAATACATGCAGTTGAAATCCATTATAGGGAAAATATCCAAGATATCTTCATTAATACAATTTCATTTTTCACTTATAAAAAGTTCACAGGAATGACAAAAGATTTCTTTAGGAGATTTATAATGGGAAATGTTTACTATGTACATCTTTTCTCCATTCGGAACTACTCGGAATACCTCGCACAATTTTTCAAAGTTACCGTCCAGGCTATTTCATGGCAGGAGCAATGCAAAATCCCTGTAGACTTTCTATTTTGGGTTGTGTATTGAAAGCTGAAGAGAAAGAGGGGGCGTTTCAAATCAGATAATTGGGACATTTTGTGTATTAGTGGATGAACATACTTTGAGCTCAAAGGTATTTATGATTATCGAAATATCAAGGGAAAAGTGGTGGAAACAAATCTTGGGACAGAGTATAGAATTTAACATAGCAATTTGAATAATGCCAAAAGAGTTCTGAGATAAAAAAAATAAAGTTATGAGGAAATTTGAATGCTGCTGTTGACTAGTGCTGGTTCGATGATTATTCAGGAAAAGTTTTAAATTTTTTTCTATAGCATTATATACAGAGTTCATTTTTATCATCGATATTAGAAAAAGCTTAAAAATGGCTTTGACTATCCAGCCCTTTGAAATTATGCATGAAACTATTTTTCTATTCTTAAATTCTTGCATGCTGATACTTACCAACCTTGATGTGCATAAAAAAAGTATTCTCTATGGTTACCTTGACTGAAAATCTAATTATCCCTGTTGTAAAGATTTGAAGTTCTTAAGGTCACTTTGCCGATTGTTTTTGACTTATTAGCTAAAGCCCTGTTTTAATCATGCCCTTCATTTGCCGTAGTTCTGATATATTTCTATGCTGCGTGCATGGATGTCTATAAATATCTCATAATTAATTTTCTGAGGCTACTAATAAAAAAGCTATTGTTTATCCTTGACCAATAAACTTTTGACTAAGAGATAGATTTTATTTTTTTAAAAATGATGCAAAAGTTAAAAAGAAAAAACATTTGAATACAACCAGATTTTCTAAAAAAAGATGTATACTAATTAAGATTACTAAAAATATGTTGATCAAGTCATTTGCTCATCTTTTCTTTTCAGTGGTTAGGGAGAGGGAAAACAAATAATTTTTGAAGGTTTCTTGAGTGGTAGCTGCAGGTCTGTAGCTCCTGGTCTGGAAAATTCGGATAGATGACCTGGGAGCTACAGTTCCATAGGTGTTAAACAATTGTAATTTATGGCAAACAGAAAATTTGGCTAGTTTTGGACTAATTAATCTTATTTCCACACAAATTCTGTGGAAAAAAAATTGGTAACATTAAATTCTTCACGCAATTTTCTACTGATACCGTCACTTAACTTGCCTTAGACTTTCTCTTAATCACGCTAACTGATTTTGGAAAATGAAGTATGTTAAATTCACATCAAGATCTAGAGTCGCCATTTTTACATGTAAACAAACTGCACCACTTCACTTTACGCGGCTGGTGATGGTGTTTAAAAGAATATCAGAGGCAAGTAAAGTGATGATATCTGTAGTAAAATGTGTGAGGAAATTTTTTTTGGAATCAAATATTTGTAAGAAATGTGTTTGCATGGAAATAAGATTAATCAGTCCAAAACTAGCGTAATTTTTTGTGGACCATAAATTGCAGTTTTTAATTTTACTATGGGTCGGCACTGTAGCTGCGGCCAGGTGGTCCATTCAAATTTTTTCAGACTGGGAGCTACAGACCTGCAGCTAATTTTGTGATAACTATTAGAGATAAACAAAATTAGAATAGAAGAGTAAAAATTGTGTATTAAGAGTCCTATATTACTTTTATGTTTAAAATAATGTAAAAAGTAATGTTGAGATTTCATCGGGATGTGGTTTGTCCAGAGACATACCAAAATTATACATTGTATTCCTGGCTGGTCATTTTGTCTTGTTTACAATTACATTTACCATTTTCATTCAAAGAGATCTGATTATATGCGATGTTGTCACTCAAGAAATATATTACTTTCCTGATGTTTTTGTTCCAGAAAAAAACTACAATGTATAGTTGCATGTTTTTTTTATTAATATGATAGACTGATATGATGAAAGCTATATACATACTAGATTTTTCTCTTCCGATTTTTTCCTCTCTTTTGTGTATTAATACCAACATGATCAATCTGACAATTAAATACCTTAGTGGATCCACTCGAGTCTCAATTTACTGTTCACATTTTACTTATTTATACATATAAGGTTTAATATTCACGTTTTATGCTTGCAATAGATCTGAGATAGGCATATCCAATGATATTGATGATCGTAGTTTATAGCCATTAATTAAGTTCATCCTCTATATGCATGTCATGTTTCAAATAAAGTTGAAACGTTGTTATCTGTAGATTTGACAATGGTTATGGCTCTAAGGTACTTTTTTTTTCCAGAAAGCGTGGAGACAGAGCTTAATATTTTGAAATGGCTCACGTGACCAGAGATTAATTTCATTTATAATTTATTATTAATTATCTTTCAGATGATTAAAAATAAGGATCAATAAAGTTCAGTAAATTACAAAAGTAAAGCTTTTTCTTTCGGATGATTTTGTGTAAATATTTGCATGTAAAATTGGAAACCTCAGTTACATGTACATGTAAATCAGCAAGCTGATGCCAGATCAATAATATAATCAAAGCTGAAGTCACACAAAATTATGGGCTTTTTTGTTAGCTGCATAAATGTTTGTCTTTGTCAATTACATATAGGAGCTTTGTCAACATTTTTTTGTGATTTCTCGTCTCTTTGCTACGATAATTACATACATTACATGTACGTATGTACGTGCTTCCTAACCCTAACAAGTTATTATGATGAGTTTAACCATGTACCATTGTCTATAATCGATTGGCTGATGGTAGAAATTGTCAGTGACCTGTGAGAGCGTAATATCCCAAAGATTACACGTTTTAGTCAAAAGAATAGTCTGGGTTTAATGTCAATAGTCATGAATGTTGTTATGTAAATGACACTGTTGACTCCGAAAGACCGTTTATTGACTGCCATCCCTGATTGACGTCAATGCCATGCAGAGTGGCTTCCCTTGTCCGCGATTTGGTAGATGTCTATATACATTTGTGTATTGATCTGTTTTTGTGAGGACTGAGGACGAGAGTTAATGCTTTACTTATATTGATCTCTGATCTCAGGGTTTAACATGCGGTTAATGGTTGCATGATCAACATATGAATGCCCGATTGCATGTTATATTCAACACTTATATATGTAAATGTGTAAATGGGGTTTTAGTAGAATTTTCAGCTAGAGAGAGGTTCTGCTTCGTTTTCTTCCCCTATTAGTAGTACCCTGGTCTCCCGAAGGAAGTTGAGAAAATTTATGTACCGGTGTCATGTAATATTTTGAACCCAGGGAAATACTGAACCTGAATTTTGGAAATTTTGCTGCAAAATATTGAATCCCATGTTGGTTCAAGATATTGTAATTTTTATGTTTTACATAATGGATCTTTACTTTAATTTTAAAATTGATGCATAACTTTTGTTTATATATTAATGCTAGAACTTAAAGTCCACGTGTACTTATTTCATTTGCTAGTACCAGCTGTCATGATGTTGACAATTAATCTTTAAAAATTGAAATTAATGGTTAGATTCAAGACTATTTAAGTCTAACAGCACATTTAATCTTTGACATCCCACAGTCAAAGGTACTTTAATATAAATAGCAAACAAACATTGGCGTACAAAGAAAACAATTTTCAGGTTTCATTAGATCCAGAATGTTATTAAAGTGAAAGATGAAATAAACAGGAAATCCTGCAGAATATATTAGTTTTCATGAAAGTTTTGGACCGATTGATCTACATAAACAGGATCTTCTGTAATTGGCCAATATTTTCCTCCAATCAGTTCTAGAATTTTGTTTGTTAGGATATATAAGTACAACTGCATCTTAATGATATAACCCAAAATGAAATAATCCAATGGAATATATAAGGTGTATTAATCTTAGAATATTATAATAGTCTCTTGATATTGATTTACATGTTCATGATGTAGTTGAAAAAACTGTAGTGACTGTGTTTTTAATTAGCAATTTTAACTTGTTTGTAATGATTATGGGTGGGTTATTGATTTTTTTTAAAATTTGTCTAAAATAGCCACCTTCTCTCCTCTTACCCCCCCCCCCCCCCCCCAAAAAAAAAGAAGTAAGAAATGGTCATTGAAAATAAAAATCAATGCAAACGATCTGTAATTGTTGTTTTTGTGTTTAGCAAACTTCAAGTTCAGACTTTTAGTTGACAATCATATTACATGTATATGTAATTTAAAAGTAATTCATAAAACCAAAAATTGTTCTTAATCTAAACCTTAAAGGATACCTTATCACAATACGCTATACTGATTTTATTTAAATGTGAAAGCTGGATTCAATTGTTTGTGTCCTAGTATTAGACATGCAAAAAACTCATTGTCTGATCTCTTTATGATGGCCAAACTAGAATGACCAGAGCAAACATTTTTCTTATAGTTTAGAAATCTATACAGGTAACTAATACACCCACGACAAAATTTAAAGATCTTGGAGATCTCCATACCCTAAGGTATATGGATGAAATGACATACTTGGTTGATCACCCGCGGAAAGGTTTTTAACAAGCGGTGTTCCTTTTTGATAACACGTCACAATAACATCTCCCGATTTCCTGATGTTATTTCAAAATACATATCCTCGGTGTCAAATTTAGCCGTCCTTTCGTGTTGTGAAATTCACTGGTGTAAGACCTTATTTTTACGGTACCCAAATCTTGAAGGGATAAATACTTGATCATTTAGGTGGGTTAAACTTTTCTGGATCATTATCAGTTTGTTTGGAATTTACTTTCAGAGGAAATCTGGATGCACACCAATGGAAGATGGGAAGGAAATGATGCCATGAAGTGATATTTTGGAAATAGAAGCTTCAACAAATTTCGTGAGGTAATTTATCATCAATGATATGGAAAATGTACATGTATGTGTTAAAGCAAAATGAAAGTAAACATATCAAATTATTATTGTTCATGATGTTTATGCAGTAACTTTTGATAAAAGAAAAAAAGGAGAGGAACTAAAATATGATTTGCGGAGTCTTGAAATATTTTGAATGGTACTAGTACATGCATATGTATGATTGAAAAAGTGAGTGATATGTAACACATATATCTCAATTACAGGAAGTAACAAAGACTAGGTCGTAGATCAGTTCTATAATTATGCAGTGTTTTTCACCCAGCATGGGTATTTAAAACAACAGATAATTATTATACCTGTGCAGTCTTAGTTTGATTTCCTCGCAGTGACCACATATTGATTTTATTTTCCCCCGCTTACTATACATTATGTAACTGATTAAGAGATACAGTGCTACACTTCTATATGCGTTGATTATTGGAAGATGTTCTGGCATCCATTGGAGAACGTCTGCAGATTTTTGCATTGCCTATCTCCATATCTGACTAAATACACACAATTATCTTTCGATCATCACATATGCATGTTTATAATGACATGTCATAATCATCTTTGTCTTTTTTGACATTAAGAAAAAAATTGGTATAGTTAACAAAAATATTTATAAAAACAAAAAAAGGGGGGGGGGGGGGGTATTTAACTTGCAAACATGATTTAACTTTAAACATGTCATAAGTATGCAAATGTCAAATTCCTACGTAATGGGCCTTTCGTTTTTGATTTGTTTTAGATTTGTCCATAGTTCAGCCTAACACAGACACCAGAATTAAGGATCCTTATTCTGATTGGTTGAAAAAGGACTTTGCCATGGCAACTAGATAATTAGGTGAGGGGGAGGTAAAATATCTACAACTCACTGGGACATTGATTTTGAACATACTTTCTGTCTGACTCTCTTACTGATTTGGTTACAACAAAATATGCTTGCATGGCTTCTGGGGAATTTTTTTTTAAATTATAAATAACAGTTGAAATTATGCCCTGCACAATCCATAATTTTAATTAATTTAATTTGGAAGCTTAATTGATGTATCCTCTGAAATTTTTCTTATGATTATGGCGACTGAAGACCATATTTTTCTTGACCCATTTGTGCATGATGACCAGGTTGATTTACACATATCTGTGATTGGTTAGAAACAAAAACTAAAAGACCATCCAGTAATTGCAGTGTCTGGCACTCTTTTGTGTGGTACATAATGTTGGTTTTTACATTGCTTTGGTTGTTAGACTCTCAGTCCATAAGTTTCACAGCATTGTCATCCTAATTATCAAGGTACTGTCTTGCACTTCTATACTTTGTATTGATGATTTTTTTACTATGGTATCCAGCTGTTTTTTAAAGTTATAGGTCCGTTTAAATCAGGGCTGAGTTGTATTTGAAAATATAGGAAAAGGGGAGATTTGAGTTAGAAAGTGGACTAGAGGGTCAAATTTCAAACATGAAGGAATTAATTGTGCTCACATTCTGCCTTTGAGCTAAAGTCATCGTTAATTACCTTCTTGTAATATAATGGACACTATCAGAAAAAACTATACAATTTTAACATGAAAGCTAGCTGACATTTATGAGTTAGTTAATGTTGTTGAGGGATATACAAAATTAAAACAACAAATTAAGTCCTAGCTATAATTTGGTTACCAGCAAAAGTCCATGGTGGATAGATGGATGTTTGTGTAGTTGTGAATGTAGAATATTTTTAAAAAGTTTGTGTAAGATTGATATTTTTCTTTGATTTTGTAGTACAAACATCTATAAATTGTAAGGAATACCGTTTTCAATTCAAACGTGCAGTTTCTAAAAAGGTCAATCAAATATATTTCTGTGTTATATCATCTCAATTAGTTACATTTATTTTAAAATCCAGACATATTGTCCTAATGACATTTGAAGTGTGTTAATTGTAATGTAATGCATGTTACCGCATGGGTTTGTTTTTTTTTTCAAAATGTGCTAGCCAGATGACTTAAAAATTGTGGAAAAGAATTTAAAAGAATTATTTGTATGCATGATTTCAATATTTTATGATGGCCTTTCGTATAAATGAAACCCATAGAAAGGTAGCCATATCAGAGTTTGTGCCATGATATGCAAATGGACTTATAAAAGTATTGTAATGAAGTTCAACATGCCCCCCCAAAATTTCATTGTTATAATCTTGCAAACTTAATTCTGGTATGATTCCTATATTAATATAATAAATATAATTATTAATCTTTATTATTAAGTAATTTCTCAGTTGATTTTTTATCATAGAATATTGAAGGTTATAACCTTGTGATCATGTCTTGGCCTTGACCCAAGGTCATTTACTGTAAATACAGTTTCATCATACATTTTTGACAGCTAGATTTTTTTTAGTCTCTCTAACAGCTCTATACATTCAGTGTCCATCAATCATTTAGAAAATGTTTTCATTAATAAAATATTAATCTAATGAATATAGTTATTATAATCATATAATATCAATGACAATGTTATACATTATTAAAAAGAGGAATTACCCAAGCATGTTAAAGTAAGATCAGGTTCTGATTTGAGCCCCGCACAGCTGTCCGTGACAGTGACGAGGAATTTATTGGGAAACTCTGTTGTTTGTGCCTATCTGTCCTTCTATAGATCTACTGGGCTGCAGGCCATCCAGCTTAACTCAGTGTTACGTCAGTGTTGCTATAGCGAGGGTTATTCAAAGCTGATAGAGACCAAGTTGGGAGGAGGAATCTTTGGAAGAAAATCGACTTAGACAGTCAAGCACACCTTAACAGGGTATAAATTCTCTGATGCAGTGAAAGGTTTTCCTACACATCTGAAAAAAAACTGTTTTTGTCCTGGCGTAAATGAATATGGCAATAACAATTATTCTTTCAACGTGAGATTTACTAATGTCCATTGCAGAAAAACCAATATATTGAATTAATATTGATTTGATAACGGTTAATTACTTTTTTTCATTTCCCCCTATGGGTGGCATTGGGTTATTGATTTTCCTTTTTCCTAGCTGTAAATTACAATTTGTCTCTTCATATTTTGGAACTTATAAGTACCGAGTCTCTCTCTCTCTCTCTCTCTCTCTCTCTCTCTCTCTCTCTCTCTCTTCTGGAAACTGCGCAGCATAGCTCAGATGTTGACCTATCCCTCATATGTACACAATACACTTTAAGAGTCCCTTGGGTAGTATAACTTTGATAACAAAAAGCAAGCCCAATAACTAGGACTAGCTGTAATTTTCATTTTTGTGTGTGTGTAAGAAATCAATGTTATGATCTGTTGATGGTATTTTTGTGTACACATAAATATAAAATGTAATTTGTCTAACCCTTTCTGTCTCTTTCTGGCATTGAGAGACTGGGTGTTGCTATTAATCTTGAGAAGAAAATTTCATTGATTATATAAGCTATGAATACATTAGTAATATCCAATTTGAAAGCAGTGTTTTGCAAGTTGGACCCCAGCCACGTTAAAAGTCCATCTGGACCCCTAACCATATCTTTGTATTATAATAGCCCCCTGTATTGATCTTCTCTCACACATATGGACTGTCCGAGTCTGTGTGTACTGAATGAATGACTTACAGGTCAACCAATTCACTTAATAATCCACAAGCTTAAAGGACCAATGAACTGAGAATGATAAAAAGAGTGGATCAGCCATCAATTTTGACAAATACCGGTACTAGTTCAGGCCCATTCCCAATAAACATAGTTGTTTAATCAGCAATCATCTATTTTACATTTTTGAATAACATGCATTCAATCATGAGTGAAATACCACTGATGCAATCAGAGATCTTCAACCTCGGTTGTTGCATGAATTTATGTTTGTATACATTAATCAATAATATCCAATTTGCATTTTTAATTGACTTGCAGTTGTTTTGTTGAAAAATATGATGCCGTAATAGTGAATTTATATAGACAATTTGAATGATGACTGAATTATATTTTCAGACTTTTGTTTTACTTATTTGATACTCGGCCATCTCTCTCTCTCTCTCTCTCTCTCTCTCTCTCTTCTCTTTCTCTCTCTCTCTGAGAGATTAATGTCAGCACTTAATTGATAGGTCCCTGATTGGAAGCTGTTAGAAACAGTAATATCTTTTTTTCATATCCATGAATAAACATGAAAGCTGTAAATAGCCTGCATAATCGAAAGTCTCGTGTCATGCTGGAGATTGTCAATACTTCAAGTTACCCATAATGCAATTGTGAGGTATTGATCCCACAATTCTGTGCTGCTATTGATTGGAATTTTCTCTTCGGAGGCTGTGTTTCTCAACCGTGATGAAGACACAAACTGTGAAAGATGGAAATATAGGAGTTTCACAGGATTGTTGAATTCTTTTTGGACTTATTTCTTGATTTTTGTCTCTGTAAGTATAATCTCTTTTTTTAAAAATGGTACATTGAAGGACCTATGAGGAGGGTGTGTTATAGCTAGGAGGAAATTTGAATTCATTAGAGCAGGGTCTTCCATGACTATTGATTATTTTGGAGCTATAACCTTTCTCCAGAATTCTGTGTGTGGTGTAAAAAACCACAGGGGATTTAGGGTCTTGGAAGAAGAGGGGAACTATCTGAATACTGGTATATACATTTAGCATTAAATGGGCTTGATTTGAGAATTAATGGGCTGTTACATGTAGTGAAAGTTTCACATTCAAAAATTATAATGTACATGTATGTAATATAATATTGGTTTGATAAAATATTTCTGTTTTATGAAATTTTTATATTCAATATATCATAAGCTTAGCTTCACCATAAAGCAAGGATCATTCAGAAAAAAACATATTATTTAGACCCTTAGATCCTAAGGTGTAGTAACATAATACATGTACATGAAAAATAAATGGTGCAGAAGAATCGTTCAATTGATAGCTAGGGACTATGTCAGAGTTTAATATTTATATCCAGTAGCTATATGATACATGTACTGACTTTCCGCATGCTGGTAGGGTACTGAAAGTGGACCTAGGGCATCATACACAGGATCGTCATTCTTCCAATTCTATCATGTCATGATCATGTCTGTAGATGTCCTAACAGAGTCATGTTGATTAACTTCACGCTGTTATTTAATTGTTCGTGACTCGGAGAGATCTGAATAATGTCTCCCTCAAGACAGTCAGTGAATGTCAAATACCGAGTACAAAAAAATTACTCATCTACTTAGAAACTCAATCTATTTGCATTGTAAATGACATTTGCTAAAACATATATTTTTTTTCTCTCATAAAATTGGTTGGTTTGATTGCCATATTCTTTAATTAAAATATAAAGGAGTGTAGTAAATGTAATTACATGTAAAACAATTTTTGTATTACATTAGACTTATAGAATATCTAATTTCATTTTTTTTCATTTAATATTGCTAACTTTTAATTCAAGTATTTCTTCAGGTTCTATAAAGTTTTTAGATCCAATCATTAGAAAGCTCTAGCTAAGCTAAAATAATTTCCCTTGTAAAATAGTTTACCATCATAATTTTTCATGACCTTGATTTTAATGAAGTTCAAGGACATTGTAGTAGGTATATGTATTTATATCCTTGACAGGCATTAATTTATATATATATATATATATATATATATATATATATATATATATATATATATATATATATATAGTTTCAAGTATGATGTCAAAATGATGCAAGTTAATTAAACCACTGGAGAAAAAGAATTGCATATAAGTTATTGGATTTGACAGATAATTCTCCGCAGGAGAGTCAAGTACGGTCTAAATATATCTTAAGAGGTGTTCATGTTTTTTTTTTCATTTCAGAATAGTAGATAGAATGTTACAGACAGCTCCAAAATAGAGTAATCAAATGGATACATAAAAATAAATATCATGTTGTTCTGTTAATGGAAGTCATACGACTCCAGTAAATGTTTTCTACGCTAAATTAAGTACAATATTTCCTCCCCCACACAACATTAAAAAAAATTTCACCAATCCATAGCAAATTATTAATTGAAAGTTTGACGGGGAAAAAAGCCCACAGTTTCAACCTAAATATTTTTTTTTAAATCTGTGACACTGAAATATTGATGCAGTTGTGTTATGATGTTGTATTTAAGCTGTAGATTTGATCTTTCTGAACTTAATCCAAACTAATGAATTATTCATATGTCTTGTGTTTATCATTGTTGATTATGATGTCAATTTAATGTGATCATGGTGGTAGTATTTGGTATCAAACAGAGATTGGACATTGAATTCCCTTTTTTTGTAAGTTTGTACATATATATACAAAAAGAATTCACAGGAAGCCTGTACCATTAAACACTGGATCAGATATGTATTAATATGTTTTTGATAATCAAAACATTCCATCATTGTTTTCTCGCTTTTGTATTTCATATCTTGATAGGCGATCTTGTTGTAATCCTGTTACTTTATCCAAGTCAGCTTTGAATTTCCAATTTGAAAGATGATTACTAGGAAATGTTATGGTATTTGCAGTAAAAATATAGATGTGATTTTACCTTACTTATTTAACTTCTTAAAAAATCATGCGTGTGATTCTTTTTAAAAAAAAAATTTTCTCAGTATCTATTTGTGTCCATCTTTGTCAGGTAAAAGCTTATCTTGCAGTCGCCACAGCTCTACCAGAACCTTTGTCACATGTAGATTCTTATAAGCTTATTATATTGTCTTTTGTCATTCTGATATGGAGCTTAACTCACCTTTATATGAGAAAGTAAAATTTAAATTTAGCATGGTCACTTTAATGATGGTCATTGAAAGATCCTTAGGATTTCTTATATTTAATGATGGTCACAATGTATGTTACTTAGCAATTATCAAATGTAATGATTTAGACAGTGTTACATTCCTTAGTAATTGTTAACTTATCTGGAACTCTGTGTATTATTACATTCTTGAGGACTGTGTGCTTAAGTGCTGTTACTGTAGTGTATAGACAGATCTGATAAGTATAGAAATATTTCAATAAAAATTCTAGGCTAATTAATGCACATTCTTTAAGCCACCAAAAGTCTTTTTGCTTGTTTTTTGGTATGTTTTTTTAAGTTTGTGAAATCAAATGGCATGAAATAGTTTTCATGACGGGATAAAAAAAATCCGATTTACAGAGAATATCTCTATGTTTTATGTTATAAAAGCCAGAATGTTTACATGTACATACCAGTACATGCATGCACAATATATACTCTGTTGAAAATTTTGTATTCTTGTTTGTCCCATAGTTCAATGGCTTTTGCTTAGTGAATATAATTCATTAAATACATGCACTGAGTGCTCTGACATTCAGACAAAGTTCATGATGATTTACTTGCTAGTCTGTAGGGGAATAAAGCCTTTTACCATATACACACAAACATTAGCTGGGTAAATTTCCAATTCTAATAGCAATAAAATTAAATCAAAATTTGTTGCTGTAATAAATTCCAAACAGTAATAGTCCAGCATTCCTATCACAAACAGCCAGTACTTTTTATATGTAGGTCACCTCAGTTGAAAAATTGTGTGGAAAATTAATAAGATCTCATAAAAAGAGGAAAAGAAAACATTAAAAGACCTTTTGAACATTTATTATACTTGACGTCACCACCTACTTGCATGTAATTTTCTTATTTAATCTAGTAATATTACATCAGCCCACGTCAATGATGAGCCATATGACCTTTCAGCCCTCAGGGGCTGTATAAACACTTACCAATAATGCTTGTATACATTTCATATAAAAAAAAGATCATTTTTAATAAGATTACACTTTGAATAAAGAAAATGGTACAGTGTACTAGTGAATTATTAAATGGCTTAGAAAATAGTGATAAATTTTTTTATTTATTTTTTTTTTATTTTTAATTTTGATAAGGATTTTTCTCATGTTACAAATCTCATAGGATGACGTACTGTCCAGCTGATTAAAAATGCATCTCTCACTGTCAAAATCTGTTTTATGGGGTTGAAATCGAGATGATTGTGTGTAGATATCAATATCATCATTGACACAAGATAAAAGTATCGTATATAATGGCTCCAAGATCTATATTAATTGACGTCACCACCTATTGGTTGTATAAGCTGAAGCAGCTGCAGCCATCTTGCAATATTGGCCAGGCTTAATGCTGTGGCCAGTTAGAGAATTTCTCGCATATAAGTACATGTAAACTCTGCCATATGGCAGTCATGAATAGCTACTGTGGAAGTGGTTGATAGATAATTATGCAAAGCAAATATGTTTCACAAAATCAAGATTTGTACTTATGGGTGTTTAAATGTATCAATACTTTGGATAATAATGTAGATTTAAATTGAAATTGCTTTGATAGCTGAAATGGATTAAGGTTCATTGTCTACTCAGAAAAGAGAGATAACCCTTACTGACAGAAATATTCTCTTAAGAAATTGTCATGTTAACAAGGGATTTCTGTCAAATTTTTCATTGACAAGATATTTTGACTTTAGACATCTTTAGTGCATTTCACAGATAAAGTTATTCTAGATTTAAATAAAAATGTATAAATGGGATAATGAAGCTTAAATGAAATTTCTGACTTCCAAATCCTGTCAGTGGGATCAAGATGTAAGGTATTTGATAAGAAAGAAGAAATCAAACCAATCTTATCAGTCTGCACACAGCTAGACCCTAAACTGTGCTATGAACTATACATCTTAATGTTCATTAAAATAATGCAGTGCTTTACAAAAAATTCGCTGTTTCTTGCAAGAATGGCACTTGTGAACAAAAACTTGCATGTGATATTGTAGCACGTTTAGAGTCTGCATATGACTTACAAAACAATGCTTAAAGCAAAGACTGATTGCAGGGTATATCAGACAAGCTGCTCAAAGCAGCACTAATGTTGAAATATATGACATTTGTCATGAAGTTTTATTGTCTGTAACCTTTTTTCCAGACTCTGTAATTATCATTATTGTGAAATTGATTGTGTCTATGCATCGTCTCTTAATTTTAAATGCTTTGCTAATGTAATCCATTAATATTTACAAATAGTCGCACACTGCGATAATTATTGTAGACACCATATAGTATCCCCATATTAATTTACGCAATCATATATCTGATACCTGTGAACTATGGAAAATCAGTCACTGGTATTTTATGTAATTTTGGTATTACGCACACAATCTAATAATTAATCCTTTGATGAAATTGACACCTTTCCCAGAGCTTGCACATAAATTAAACACTAGGTTTTACTAGATATATATACAATTGAAGGTTTTGCAAGTTGATGACTTCAAACTGATTTTTTTGGGCACTATATTAATACTGAAGTACATGTATTATCAATAAGACTATAAATTTATATATGAAACTGCTGTGACACAAATGTGAACATGTGAAACACTGATCATTGATAAATTATTATATGTATGCTGGTAATATGATCAATGACATGTAATTTTAAAAAAAATGACATATATGAAAAAAATAGGAGTTTGACATGTACAATGTATTAATCCAACTTATATTTCTCAAAGTTTAAGATTCCCTGATTTCTGAAGCGATAATTGTGAAGATGTGCCTTGCATTCGACACCAGTATGTGTGGCAGTATTACTGTGCTTGAATCTATACATCAAATCAAAATTTTTTTTATTTTCAAATTTATTGATATAACAAAACAAGTTATGGCAATTTAAGACTGCAATCTGAAAATGTTAACAGTTTTTAGTCTGCATTTTGTGAAGTGAAAGCCTGAGCTTATGGATTCAGCCTTAAACGCAATTGATCAGGCCGTCTGTCATGTAATTCTTCTCTTGCGTGCATGTCCCAATAAATCTCAATCAATACTTCTGCCTCCAAGTTTCTCCTGTTAATTCTTCAATGTTCGTTTGATCAAGTTGCATAATTTGCCTTATAGCTGGGAATATTTTGACTCAGGAAGCCCCTTCTATACACAGACTGATTATTGATGAGTTTATTGACCATCAACTACAAACATTATCCAATGTACACAATTCTTATAATATATATGTAATCTTAAAGATTTAATGAGAAAGGCTTAAGTTCTATTTGAACAACTTAATTTCAAGTTTATATGATTTTATGGCTTCTTTGGATAACTTGAATTCAAGCCAATTAGGTTTTGCATTTTTGGACAGCAGGAATTCAAGTCTGTATGGGTTCCTTTGGACAATTGGGATTATTTTTCAAGTATATATATATTTTTGTTCTATCTGACACTTGTAATTCAACTGTATAAGATTTTGTTCCTCTTTGACAACTAAGATTCAAGTCTATAAGATTGTTTTCCTATTGGACAATTTAGATTCAAGTCTATAGAATTTCGTTCCTGTTAAACAGTTTAAATTCAAGTATATTCAGATTTAAGTCTGTAGGGATTTGTTCCTGTCCAATGAACAACTTGGATTATTGTCTACAGGAATTTGTGCATGCATTCTTTTCATCCAGCCTTCGGCGTATCGGAGTATCAAGTAGCATATTTCCTGGCTATTATGCTCGGGATCGCCTCAGGCTGTCTTCCAAGAATGCCCCTCATCCATCACATCCAGGGGAATGCTTGGATGAGGGGGACATTTTGTTCCTTTTTAAAACTGCATGGGATTTAAGTCTGGAGGATATTGCATCCTCAGACATTTTATGGTTATCTCTGCTATTGTCTGTATTGATGAAATTGAACATAAAGGAAAAAGTCAGTGAACTGTAAATTGTATAAGTAAATTCTCTAAAGCAAATTAGTGGCTGTCATTCACCTTACATGATTTGCCCAAATTATGAATATAAGCACATGTTAACTTTATTAGATGATTATGAAGTTAAAACCTCATTGTAACTTAATTCTGCTAAATGTTTGTAATGGAAATATGGTAGCTAGGCTGTGTCCTGTATTGATGTACACTTATGGGTATGATACATTTTGGGGCGAAACTGTTTGCAAGTGTAGAAGGGCAAAAATAACAGGGACAAAAATTACCCTGTATACAGTATAATGCCCCTTGACTATGCTATGTATTAGATAAATGTCAAAACTGTTCAGTATAAAAAATTTCAGATTGTTAATCAGAATGAGTACTGCCAAAACTGTTTGATATTTTTGGTTTGAATGCTATTTTGACAAAATGGAGAAAGTGGAGGCCAGGAGTCCAATCTAGTAATCTTGAAGAAATAACCAGCTTAGATGGCCGGCATTTATTTTGGCAACAGGATTTGCTGCCCAATGTTTAGAGCAACCTCTGCAGTCGTTTTGCATTGTAACTTTGAATATTGGATAAGAGTTTGTTTGTTTAGTGATGCCTCAGAACCGTCCTTACTTCAAGTCTTTATTTGGTCATAAACATGTATTTTTCACATTACCAAGTAAACAGTGTGTTTTCAATTACACATGATCAGATTCAAAACATTATACTTTAGTCTAAACTTTAATTTAGAGCTAGAAGTACAATGATAAAATCTTCTTTGTGAATAATTTACAAGATTTATTTGCTTTTGATTGGCTTGAAATTAATGCAAGAGATTTCAAATTTGTTGACTAAATACAGAGTTGTATGATTCGTTTTTTGTAATTTAAGAGGGCTCGATGGTAATGTGGCCATTTTTAGACTGTATTTACCTCCTTTAGATGAAGAGCTCTATATGTAGCTAAAAAAATTATTTCTTAAAATTTTAGGTAGATCTGATGGTTAATTTGTTGACCATCCAGCCTCCTTAATGCCTTTGGATTTCACAACTTGATTATTTGTTATTTGTGGCAATTAATCCTATTTTAAAGGATATCAGAACTGAAACAGTTTGATATTTAAGTTATTATATCAGACTGATGGTAAACTCTATTATATTTATTAAACTCTTGTTTATTTTGTTTTTCTAAATCAGAGAACATTGGGAAAATAAACATTTCTATAAGTCCTTTTTGAATTAGAAACACGCAAATCATATCAATTAACACGTGCAAAGAAACGTAACAATATAAACACACATACATGTATTCTGATAGAATAAAATTTAGAAAAATAATTGGAATTTTAATTTAGCAAGAGAAAAATTGCAAATTGGTTTTGTAAACATGTTTTGCAGGACAAAGTTAGTGTGAATTTTTTAATTATTTTGATTTGTTGTTTTTCTTAAAATTACTGACATTAATTGGAATTACTGATGTGTTGATTTATATCAAACATTTTTATCATTTTCTGTACAGTATATAAGTATAAAAGATCTCTTTTTGTGACGTCCACATGCTGTTGTATAAATTTCTAATGTATATAGCAGATTTAGTGTAGAAATGTTCAGTTTTATACCCTAGGGTTTTGACACAATCTCTGCGAAAAAACAAAAAAAATGTATTTATATAGTAAAATATATTATACCTTGTTTTACACTATATCCTTTTACAAGATCATCTTACTGAAGTTCTCTCACCTAAACTTTCACCTGTAGGTATGAAGTTGCATAGGCTGCTGTGGTTCAGATGTTGTATAGGTCGCAAGTTTTCAATTGGTACATACGTATTGGTATATCATAATAAGGCAGTGTCAATAGATAATAAGATATTTATAGATTTTGTACATATTAGGAGCATTGGTATATTCATGAAAACACTAATATCCAGAACGGTACTGTGTGATAACGTTTTACAAAGTAGTTGTTATATGATGAAAAGCGTATTTTGATGAAATTTGTTCATTGAGAACTGATGAAATATTCTTAGGCATGCATTTATAGTTTTCAATGGCTGTCTGTTTGACTGAAGTAGCTTTTGCTCCATAGTTTAAAAAGCTCTGTTAGGATCATGGTATTCTTGAAGCAGGTAGAGGAAATTTTATATTTGTTTTTCTCTTATACAGGATTTGAAGCTGAAACGTGCCTGCAATGGACCTTCTTCAAAGAGTTAAGAGAGGGGTAGAGGTGGTTGCCACGACAGCAGGCAGTGTTGCTAAGGAAGCTATTCAGGATGCGGTGGCTGATACTGGGGCAGCCCCTGGTCCTACTACAGTGGCTCCCTCTGGGGACGGGTCAGGTGTCACTGAGGCTCCAAAGGGAATCGATAAACTCAAAAACCTTGTGACTGGAGAGTTAAGCAAATGTAAGTATTTTTCTCAGAGATTTATCTCCAATAGTTAGATATTTTTGAAATTTAAGTCAAAGGATTATTTTGGAAGATCGGGCAATGCATATCTTTAGGATTAATAAGAAATAAAAAATTTATTTCAATTTTTATGTGGTGAACTATCTTTTTCTCTATGAAAATTGAAATTTGCTCTTTAGGCTCGTTTATGAATTGCTTTGATTATAAAGTCATGCTTTGTTTTAACTTTCCTTTTACGCGTTTAATTTTAAGAAGCCTGTTCTGAACGTGTCTGTTATTTTATTTTTCAGTACCTATTTGGGCATTAATTCTTATAGCAGCTGGGGCCATACTATTTTTCTTATGTTGTTGTTATTGTGTCTGTAAACGATGTATATGTAAAAAACGCAAGAAGAAAGAAGGCAAAAAAGGGCTGAAGGGGCCAGTGGACCTTAAGGCAGTCCAGCTTATTGGAGCATCCCTGAAAAAAGAGAAAGTAAGTGTCTGATTGGTCTCGGTAACGTAATATTTGTTTCTTTGTAGTGGGTCTCCCTATGTGGGCGCTGATTGCTATCGGAGTGGCCTGTCTCCTGGTGTTGTTGTGTTGTTGTTATTGTATATGTAAGCGATGTATTTGTAAGAAACGCAAAGGTAAAGACGGAAAGAAAGGCCTGAAGGCAAGCTTGAAGCCAGGACTCGAGTTTGCTCTCAAAAAGGAAAATGTGAGTCCATGCAGCAATGTGAGAGCACAACTGGAATGCTTAGATTTCACCACCGTCTACTGACAGACAAGTTTTTTTTTTTTTAAAATGTCCTCTCAGAGAGCATGATGTCTGCATGTACTCACTTATACATTGTGTTCGGTTCCACCTCTTTTGATTGAGGTCTGATCGCCTTTGTTTTCAATCTAATCTTCAACACATTTTGATTTTTTTTCCTGTGGTAGCAGTAAAGCCTTACAGCTGTATAATGCTGTTTGACAGTTCTGGCTCCCACTCTCTTGAGTTTCTATGATATTTGGATATTTTTTTTGTATGCGTCAAGTATATTTTCATTCTAATTGTTTGATCTACATGCATTGGGTAGGTGTTAGTGGTTTCTTGATACGCTCGCTCTGGCTTAGGGATCTAAGTCTTGTTAAAGATCATGTTTTTGAATTCAAAAGTGCATCATTTGCAAAAGTGCACAACATATACTATTCCTTAATGTTTTTATAAAAATCTGATAACATGCACTTTAGCACCTTACACAAAACATACATTTTTTTTAAAATTTAAGTTTCTGTAGAAGAAACACTTTTTTTTTTCAAGCTGTTGATTATTGATGACAATTAAATTATCATAACTCTCTTCAGATTTCAAATATTTGATTTGTGGTACCATGCAGAATATCATGGGTTTAGGGTTACCGACGGAAGTCGTAAGAAATAGATTTACATCCTCATATTTGATCCAGTCATGTCTAGTTGCCAGTCCCAACAGATTTCGATTTATTCAAAGCATCTCAAATACTTGATCAATGATCAAAATGATGGATAGTTGATTTCTGTTTTTACGTGACAATTTCCTTTTGTGGTATCTATCCTGGGTGTTCACTTTTCTCTTTTTTTTAAAAACACTTAATTATTTTCAGTGTCTAGGTAGAGATTTACAAGATTGCGTCCATTGTTAGAATATGAGCATGCGATTTATTTTTACTTGATTCATTAATTGTTGGTTTCTTTATTGACTCTTGATCTACGTGTATATCTAAAGATTCAGTTCCTCTAACATATATGAGATGCCTTAATTATTTTTAACTTCCTGACATATTAATGGGCCAAAAAATACATCAATATTATGTGTAAGACCTAATTTAGCAATTTACTTTTTTAAAGTTTTTACATATACATGTGCAGTTGTTTACTAAGTACTGATTAAAATAAAAGTTGAAGTTGAAGTCATTTCAGATTTTCTAGGTTTTGTATAAAAGATTATATTTGGAAGATTTTCCTTAAGAATTAATTAATTCATAGAAAAATTTCATGCAATATACCATTGTTATCTTTCATTTAAGTGTTTTAATTCTACAATGTTCCCAATTATGATACCGCTATGATGTGTAGTTGCTCATAGCTTTATGTAGCTTTTCATGACTTTCAAACTATTTTGACCTTGACCTTGCCATGGTTTTGTAGATACAGCCTGACCTTGAGGAATTAGAGGTCAACATGGAACAGGATGATGACAATGAGAGCACAAAATCTGAGGTCAAACTCGGCAAGCTTCAGTTCCAGTTAGACTACGACTTCACAAAGAACGAGGTAGGTCACACTCCGTCAGCTTCAATTCTTTTCACTGCGAAACCATATAGAACGATGGTGGCCATCAAACTTGGAGTCAACTACCGGTAGACGTCAGTTTGCGTGGACTTTGTATGATATATTAAAAAATTGGATTACTTCAATCTGATATATCATATATCATATATCATTAAAAAATTAAGAATAATAGTAATTCCTACCTATAAAATTGCAGCAAAATTGAATTAGTTTTTTTTTGTTCATTGAAAATATTAGAAGCGGAGTCATTTTTCAACAGCTGCTTCAGCGAGATTTTACCTGTGGTTTGCATGACAAAAAATGTTGAGGGAAAAACAGCATGGAGTAAAATTGAGATTAAAACACATTGATTTTATTCTCTTTATCAGTGAATTCAATAGGATATTAGTTACACGCTTTATTGAAATCTAATTTTGGTGCAGAGACCAATTAAATTTGAATAATTGCCCTTGCAATCAATTCATATCGCTTTGAAATGTCTGTCCCTTAAAAACAGAAATCAATGTTTGTGGCCCTTGAATTTTCTATTAGTCTATGATGAATCAATACATAGCTTCTTGGCTTCAGAAAATTATTAAGATGAATAGACATTAGCTTGTAAATCTGTCTTAATTATTATGTTCTGTCAAGAACTAGTGTCGCAAATCACCCCAAGAAACGACAAGATAATCAGTGGACAATGTTATGACTTCTCAGCACGAAACAATTTCTGTAGAATATAAGTACCATTAGTAACAAGCAAACACAGGCTTCAAATGTAATGATTATTGGTTCTTGGAGTTCATTCAGAGAAAATTGATATATTTGCCAATTTATTTTAACACTCTCCATAATACTTGAGAATATTCTGATAAAATTAGGTATGAATCTGATTATTTCTATAGCTTTTTGTCATTTTCATTACTCTAAAATTCTACCACATCTTTTTATTTATGCCTTCATCTTCTTGAGTTGCTCTTTTTCCTGAATACAGAATTTATAGACAGATTCTGTTGAAAGATCAATCAATCAATGTAATCGTTTGTCAATCTTGGTGAAGTATAGACATGTATATTAGAATTTTTGCTTTTTAATTGGTATATGCATCATATTTGTTTCTTTTGTATATTATCTTTACACCATGCAATCATGGATAGACCATACACACATAAAAACATAACACATGAATTAATAAATAGAAATGGGAAAATTAATATTTTGTTTGCCACATATATTTTATTGTTTTGTTATACATATATTGGAATCCCGTCAATTTTTGGACCAAAAAAACATTAATTTAATATTTATTCTACTTAAACAGGATATATTCTTTCATTTGAATATTTATCATGATATCTTTATGTCTTGAAAATATGTTACTCTACCGCTGAATCAAACTTGCTTATCAAGTTGATAATGATCGACATGTGTATTTTTAAACGATTGGATCAATCGCATGTGTTGATCAAACACATGTTGTTTTATGAAAGTGATCCCTTCTGTAGATCGTCATTTTTTTTTTAGCTGACGGTGGGCGTAATTCAAGCTGCGGATCTACCAGGGATGGACATGTCGGGCACCTCTGATCCTTACGTCAAAGTTTACCTCCTGCCCGACAAAAAGAAAAAATTTGAAACAAAAGTTCATCGCAAGACACTGAACCCAGTCTTCAATGAAACATTTACCTTCAAGGTGAACAGATAATGGCGAGGGTATATTACATAGTGATAAGTACCAGCATTTTTCGATCCATTTCCTGAAGCTGTTAATTTTTGGTATGAAAGTAAGGGTATAGTTATGACATCTTAGTCTAGATTGTTTGCATAATTATTGCACTCTGTGCTCTACTTATCTTTAGTCGGCAAATGAGAATTTATTGATCTGAATAAACATTTTTAAAATCCCCTGACAAATCCAGAAAACATTGCAAATTTTTAATAATTTTTATCAATTTATTTTAAAAGACATTTTTCTGCATTTGCATACATGGTATAGATGCAACTTGTTCTTACTTTTTATGAACTGCATATTTGCGAGAACATTTACATCAAACTTCAAAGTGATTTCCCTTCACTGATGCTTTGGACAGGATATTCTGTTAAATGAGAAATGGTCCTGATGCTTGCTGTATGAAACCACTTGATTTGTTAGAACGGACATATTCATCATTCCTCACGACATGTTCCGGGAATTATTTCCGCCTATTCTGCAGTTTAATCAATAACTTGCTTTCTGTGTTTTTTTATTGTTTTCTTCAAATTGCCTTTTGGAACTGGGTTTTTTTCCGATATGAGAAATTTCCAATCATTTGAGGAGAATCGTTTGAAGACTGTTAAGGCCTTGCTACAAATCACAGTTGAACAATTACCTTGGGAGAATGTTCGAAATTGATGAAGTTTAAAGTGATTGTGAACCTCCTACTCTAAGATAAAACATGGTCCCTTGATATCTTGAAAATTAATTACATTTGATTTTTTTTTTCCGCTTTGCAGAATGTTCCTTATGCAGAGGTAGGGGCAAAAACATTGGTATTCGCAATCTACGACTTTGACCGATTTTCAAAGCACGACCAGATTGGACAAGTAAAAATCCCACTCAACACTGTGGACTTGTGTCAAGTTCTTGAAGAGTGGCGAGACTTAATCAGCCCTGATAATGATGCTGAAAAGGTGAGAGCCCTAGGGGGATTACACACTCAAAAAGTCATGTTAAAGTCAAGCTATTAAACATACAATTTAAACATCGCAAAAACAGTTTGTATTTTATTGTGATATTTTTTTGTTTAAAAATGGCCATTAGTGGATATTTACATCCTAATCTTTCTAGTTGAAGTTCAAGGTTAGAACTTAATTGAGGTCAAGGTTTTGATTAGTTATTTATAAGATGAAAGTTGTGCCTGAATTTTGCTTTGTTTTGGAAAATCTTCTATCAGCTACTAAATATCTGATATAGGGTAAAAACAAGGATATATACTGATCAAATTACCAGCCACTTAGGTGACTGATGGAAATCATCAAAATAATTATGTCTCTTTGGGAAATTTCCGGTGCTTCTCAAAGGTATATCTAATCAGGAAGCACTTTAGCTGCCTCTGTGTTGATGTGATTTTTGACTGTCACTAGTTAATGCACTGCCTGAAATCTACAATAGTACATACAGTAAATAAGCTGGTGAGATTTGATTAGAGATCTGTTGCCGTGCTGACAGCTAGTGTACGCCATGGTTCCCCTATGTCTGAGTGGAACAAAGCCTGATATGGGGGAATAAACCTCACCCTGTCAGTACAATTTCCCCAAGGGCTACTCAATTTTTCCCATGGGGGCACCACACAATCAGCTTACCGGTATATAAAATGGAAGAACACCAGTTTGTTTTGGGGTTTTTTGGAGGGTTTTAGTTGTTAGTTAACTTTGCAAAGATTTGTGTAATGATTTCTAGTGTGCAGTGCTTAGGGAAATGTCTATGAAAATAATGGATAATTGCTTCCATTAGAGGGGTTATTTCTGAATTGTTTACCATTGAACTGACTTAGCCTAGCTGGGCTGAAGAGTGGAAAAAAAAATCAATACTCTGCAGAGTTGTCAGTGCTAAATATGTTTGATTTGTTTGTAAAGACAAGTAAGTAAATATCTCATAGCGCAAATTTTATTGACATATTTTTATATGATGCTAAAATGGATTTCTAAAAAAAATTCCATGCTTGCCTTCTTTTAGTTTACCTATGTTCAGTGTTTTGTCTAAAAAATTTTTTATTGGCATGGAGCCAAAAACGTACATAAACTAGCTTCCTGCTAGAAGAGACACTAATAACTGCGCATTACAGACGGTCCATTATTAAGAACTGGGAATCATATCATACAATACGATCAAATCAAGGGATATTTATGTATAGATTCAATATAACCTTCACATTCAGAATCTCATTAAAGACATTTTTCTAGTAATTTGATGTGCTACTGTAGTTTTCAGTGCTATTACTACATGTAGATGATGTTTGCAAAATCACAAATACATGAACCAGTACAAAGAATCCTGTTCTGATTTACCGTAGCTATTTTTAGTCACCAATAGCCTACTTGCAAATTTTCTTCCCCTTAATATTGTGTTAAAGATTGATTTGTAAAAGCCAGCATGAAGATCGCAAAAGTCTATACACAAATTAATGATTTAAATTTCCAAAGACTCCAAAGTATATTTAAAAAATGGCAACCTACCTGTACAGGATACTGTACAGTATAGGTCTTAGGGTCATTAAAAGAAACCAATTTGGATCATTGATAATTCTTGTAGATGCACAACATGCAGCCATTGACTTGTCTTTCTTTTTTTTAGTGTAACTTTTAAAAAATTCATTTTGTTCCATTTCTTTGGTTTGCAGGAGAACAAGTTGGGAGACATATGCTTTTCCTTGCGATACGTTCCCACCGCAGGGAAACTGACCGTCGTCGTACTGGAGGCCAAAAATCTCAAAAAGATGGATGTGGGCGGTCTCTCAGGTAAAGCAAAGGGGTTATTTCAAAGGACCAAAAAATTTTTATAATATTTAACATGGGCATCAATAAAGAACTTGAACAATTAAAGCTTTTCACATGGAATGAAAAAAAACTTAGTCAATTGATATATTGTATTTTTAGGTCACCTGAGTTAAACTCAGTTAGAATAAGATACTAATTAGTAGCGTCTGTAAGATAAAGGGGCATTAATTTTGAAAATCATAACCACCTCCCCCAGGGGGCCATACATTTTGGATAAAAACTGCTGCAATCTTTAAAATATCAACTTTCAGAAATACCAGACCGTATTTCTTAGGATATGTAACCCACCCCCCTTTATTTCATGAATAGTACAATGTTTTTACACTGTTCTGGTATCTGCCATCCTAAACATTATACCATTCTATCATTGCATCACAAGCAATAAAATAATAGTCTTTTACATATTATTACTGAAATGCCATTCTATGGATCCTTCACTGGGCTGTTAGGTACTCAGGTGACTTTTAAGGCCCATGGCCCGGCGTTGTATGAATTTATGAAGTGATTTATCATGTGACCTTTATTTCAGGTTTCCATCTCAATGATTTTCAAAAAAAATAATGAATGCCCCCTTCGACTTATTTCTATTTATTATTCCCAGCATAGATGAGGAAAAAAAAAGATTTTGAATGATTTATTACCAAAACATGTCTGGGGAATATAACAATAATATATACATTGCATTATTGATAAATGTTAGAGTAGAGAACATTGCATGTCAACATAGTCTACTCATTTGATTTTATTAATTTTGAACAATATCTAAATTCAATAGCTCAAAATTTTAATGATTATTGCTTATTTGCAATTTCTTATAGCTGATGGTTTCTGGTGACATAATGATTATATTAGTTTTGCTTCTAGTTATTCATTTATTAAAAAAAAAAATTAATGAGAAGATAGATTTTGAATGTGTTAAATTATTCCAACTTAGGCACCGTACATCAAGATATACAATAATCAAAAATTGTTTTGGAAGATAATCGTAAGAAGCAGTTTTAGTGTTGTAATTCTGTGTTTTAACAGATCCCTATGTGAAAATTGCCCTCTATCAGGGCAGCAAACGCCTGAAGAAAAAGAAAACGACCATTAAGAAAAATACCTTGAACCCCTACTTTAATGAGTCCTTCTCATTTGAGGTTCCTTTTGAGCAGATTCAGGTACCAATCTGCTTGCCACCCGCAGGGACATTTTGTTTGATTCTCCTTTTTTTTGTTGGTGTCAACTATTAGTCCATATATATATATATATTTACATATTTACATATTTACCTTTTTTTTATGATCAGTTGTTTAGCTTCATGCAGGCCAACCATCACAGGAGTTTATATAAAAACTTTATGATTTTCTGTAAATTTTGAAAGAAATTTTTTCACATGTTTGTTTTATCAGTAAATTTAATGATCAAATTTTGATTGAAAATTTATCTTGTACTAACAAATTCAAATTCCAATTTTCCTGATAATTTCCTGTGTTTTGTTGACCATTGACTCGAAAACATCTGATCATGCATGCCAGATTATTTTGGGAGCTTTTGGAATTTTTTTTACAGTTATATTTGATCTGTTTTTTCACTGTTTTTGTTTGATTAGATCCATATGTTAAGATCTCTATGATGTTAAATGGAAAACGGGTCAAGAAGAAGAAAACCACCATCAAGAAGTGCACACTTAATCCATACTATAACGAGTCATTCACTTTCGAGGTGCCCTTCGAGCAGATACAGGTACCAGTTTAGGCCACCAGCCAGTGGCAGCCATGTTAATGGTGTGATTCAGTAGTGCTGTTTTGTCTATGATACCTAGTTCCAGTATGGTTGATGTTAAAAAGCCTATTGTCTTGTCCTTCAAAGTCAGATCCCTGCCAGTTTTGCTGTTATTTTTTCTTTCTGTGCGCAGTTAATTACTAATTGTAATGGCTATGATGCTCTCCCCATCACAGATTGTGATGATTTTTCATGACCATGCAGCAGCTAACAAACCCCCCACATTTGTTCTGTAACCCATTTTACCTCCATCAACTGTTCACAGAACTGGAGAGAAAAAAAATTAAACCTTTCAAACCAAAGGAATAGTTTATACTTGTTTATTATGGCAGAAATTTTTTATTTCATTACATTTTGCCAACGTTTCGGTTGATTTGGTAACTCTTCCAAAAACATCAAAAATTTATTTTCATGTTTTCTGTGAACAGTTTCATACCTCTCCCATTCATTGTACTGTTATATTCACCAAGAAAAGAAAAGCTGATGATGATTACATTGCTTTCAACTAGCTGTAATAATTGTAATAATTGTGATCTGTAGTAGCTGGTCACAGTGCAATATCTATAGTGGTGTTGAGTGGTAGATCTCCCACACATATTCGTTGGTGCCAGTAATACTGTAGTGTGTAGTGATATATACATATACGTTCCATGTTTAGATGTGTACTCATGAGAAGTTCTCTGTCAGTCGTCAATGATTCCCCCCCTGAACTTGCAGCTCTTATTGATCTCTCAATTATGCTCAAGTTGTGAACAAGGTTTTGAACACAACAAGCAGCTGTTAGAATGCATCTACTTATCTAGTACTGGTAATTTTTTCGTTTCCAAATGGTAAATATTCAGAATATATAAACAAGTTTGCTTCACTTGTCTTGGAACAGTAGTACAGGAACAAGGTAGCATTGACATGCGTAATCAGGTGAGAGAAAAACTCAATATATGTACAAGGACTTGGTATACTTTAAAGGTAAGTGAAATAGAGGTTTTGCCCTTAAACCTCTACCCTTATTAGCACGCTGGCTTGCAGATGTGTATGTTTACTAGCATTGATGAAGATAGTGCCTGGATTAGAGATTGATCTTAAGTCTAGATCTGCGCATTTTGGAGCTTTTTTTGTGATTGTTGTCTTGCAGTTGAATGTTTTGTAGCATGTTGCACATTTCTGTGTTTTTCAAAAGAACCATTTTAGATTTGAACACCAATCTAATAAGATTTCCTTACATCATAACGTTATGCCTTTGATTGTTTCCTCGTGATATCATTTGATCAATTTTAACTTTTCTACTCTGAAAATTTCTCTTCTTGTTTTAAATCTATTAGATTTTTTATTTATTTTAAATATTTATTACATTTTTAATCTTTATTGATAAATATTATACATAAATTATTTCAATGATAAATGTTTTCTTCAGATAACTGACTTCTGTAATTGAGTTCTAAATAGTATTGCTAAATCTTCTTGCAAATACACCTATTTTACATTTTACAAGTATAAAAATCATTTTAATTTGATTTAATATTCCTGCATCTAGAAAGTACAGCTGTACATCACAGTGGTGGATTATGACAGAATAGGAACCTCGGAACCAATTGGGCGTGTTGTCCTGGGATGTAATTCAAGTGGAACCGAGCTCCGTCATTGGAGTGACATGCTGGCAAACCCACGACGACCTATCGCCCAGTGGCACACCTTACAGGAGGTGCCAGAGAAAAGCTAAAAAACACAACGCTAGGCTCACAACAGCGGCGCAGTTGTCTCCCTTGTAACTGACACTTCATTGTCATTGCACTGTTCCAGTGATTGTGTTTTCTTTTCGTAGCGTAGTCTTGGAAAAAAAAACATGTTTCAGTTGAATTGTCCATCAATGTAAATTTTTGTTATATCGGGATCTAACATTGTTCAATTTTTGTCCCTCTATGAAGAAATATTAAGAGAACAAAAGGAAGATAACTCTTCTTTTGATTTTTCGTGCAATATCATATTAACAATCTAAATATACATGTATTGTAGAAGTTCAAGCTCTGTAGAATTTTGAATAATGTTTAACGTGTACTGTGGTATTTATATCATTCTGTGAAGAAATCCTCTCAGATCAGCAAGAATTTTACTGAATTGCTAAGACCATCAGTCTGATGCTATTATGAAATGTTTTGAAGCAGTTATTTTAGTGAGCATTGGGAACGTGTATCCATGGTAACTGGTTGTTGTAGCTAGTTCTTCATCAGGTTGTTCAAGTGTAGAACCGGTTTAAGAATTTGTTCTGTGATAGTTTATTCATGTAGAAAATGTCTCTTTTTCTCTCACCAAACTTACTTATTCTTGCTGCTTTAACAGCCATTTTCATCAAAACTTTTGCAAAAAAAAAAAATCATGATAATTGATGCTTGATATTACATCAATGTTTGATGCATTATTTTTTATGGTTTATTGTAAAATCAAATTGAATCTTTATCTGTGAAATTTTCAATGTCAAAAGTATTGTTTGTTCACCTTCATAGCAAGTGTTGGATGACATTGTGACTCTGAATTGAATAAAACCCAAGGAATTTTGTGCTAAGATTGAAAACTACTTAAAGATATGTTTTTGTCACAGTGTTTTAGCAGTAGCCCTGTTCATTTCCTGTCATCTCTGTATATACCACATTCCTGTGTCTACATTCCATGGCATCTCAAAAAAATTATTTATTACAGAAATCCAAAGTTGTTTAATTTATTGAAACAGAAAAATGGCATTTATTTATGTTTTCAGGGTTCATTGTGTATTACTTTAAATTTTATACAAGTATTGGTTATTTTTGAAGAATCCATTCTAATGTTTTGAATAACAAGCTTAATTGACTGATAATTTGCCATTTAATATGATTATTTTGTAAAGAATCTCAATTTTCAATGTTTGTTGTACAGACATGATCAAAAGTCAGATGTTTCTGATTGATTTGTTTATCCCCTGAACAAGTCTATATGCTTATGTTGTTATTGTTAAAGGTTGTTTTGTTTTTTGAATCTTGTTTATGAATAATATAGAGGTCTGAACCACGGACTGGCCATGTAATGCATGCAATGCAAGTTTTATCAAAAGTAAGCCTAACCACAGTCTATTTAAATTGTGAAGGTCAGGGGTCATCTTTACCTTTGATCTGTCGTGATTGAGTGATGTTTACTGGTGTGCTAATTTCTCTCTTTCTTTAGAAATCCACATGTAAATTCAGACTGGTCACAAACTTGTGTCTAATCATTAGATCTTCTGTAGTCAGTGGTACAATAAACTTTTGTGTCAGAAAATGTTAGTCTTTCTTTGTCTTTTGTTGGTTAAGAGGGATGTGCGGCCATCTTGTACATTTGAGAATCAAAATGTAAACATTTCTTGAACCGGCTCGTTTCTGCCAAAACTGAACAGAACTGTTGTCAAAAGATAAAAAAAAAGAGCAATAAATATGAGGTTTTACATTTTGTTTTATATGCAAACTACGCATACAAGAACAGAAAAATGCCTTTTTTCGTCACTTAAAAACTGCACAGCTACAGATCAGACTTCAATTCAAGATTTAGAAATATGAAAGAAGGTCATTAGTGTTCACTCTACAACCATTTGTTGAGAAAAAGGTCTGAGCTTGCTTATTTAAGTTGTAACAAAGTCTCAGAAAAGGGTACCCTATTCTTAAAATGGTTCTTAGTCGGCACGAGATATTTTTGTCTGCGTCTATGGAGGAACATTGAAATTATATTTTCATTGAAAAATAATTGTTTATTTTTTATTTGAGACAATGAAATTTTTGGACCCTTTCCCCACTTCTAAAAAGATTTTACTGTAACTTATACATATAGAACTGAAAAAAACCAAACTTGGGACTGGTATAGAGATGTCACATTCAACACTGATTGTTTAGAATTGACTTTCATCTTTTTTTCTATGAAAATATAACGTCGATGTGTTTCCATAGACACAGGAGTACTAAGTATACACTGGATTTTTCATGTTCTACAAGAAGATCCCGTGTCGACTAATAAAAATAGGTAGGGTACCCTATTTTAAAACAAAGTTACAACATAAATGTGCAAGATTCGACCTTTTCCTCAACAAATGGTTGTAGAGAGGACACCAATGAACCTCTTTCATATTTTTTCAGATTTTTAAATTTTAAAATAAGTCTGCAGCTGCGCAGTTTTACAGCTGTTTTAAGTGAGTAAAAAGGCATTGTTCTGTTCTTGTATGCGTAATTGCATACAAAACAATAAGTAAAACCTCATATTTATTGCTTTTTTATCTTTTGACAACAATTTTGGTCAGCTTCGGGCAGAAACAAGTCAATTCAAGAAGCCTTTACATTTTGATCCTCAATTGTACAAGATGGCCCCACATCCCTCTGAAAGTGCCATGGACCATGCCCTGAAAAGGTCATGTTGAATCATGACTGCCACGATAATTTGATCTTACCAAAAAATTAGGTCATGACCTTGAATCATAGCTGCCATGATACATGTACTTGATCATACAAAAAAGGTAATGAATTTGAAACGGCGATGCAACAGTACCGAGTCAGTTAAGATAGAGACAGCTAGTTTCTTTTTCCAAAGAAGGTAAACAATTGATGGGTGTAATTTGCTAGAACACTCCTGTAGAGTATAGATAAGCATGTGATGAGACTGATTCCACGGAAAAACATTGGTATCATAAACTTCACAAGAGGCGGAATCGTGTAGGAGTTTGACATGTACTCTAATTAAAACAATTATACAATCAAAACCAGGAAAAAACAGTGAATGAAAAGTTTCGTTTATATTCCTACATGGAATCGTTTATTTTCCCACATGGAATTAACAGCTAAGCTGTGAACATAATTACTGTTGACGGTTAAGTTGTTTACAGATTTCTTGGAATTCGTTCGCTCTCGTTTTGTAATATGCTTACAATTTTTACCCTCCCCCCTCTTTCCCAGGCTAGTCAATCTAAGCGGCAGCGCATCACAACAGCTGATTTCAATAAGACGGCAAAGTCAGTATGCTTACATCATCTAGTATAACAGGTGCAAAATAGTTACGGCTTAATCATAATGAGTCTGCACAATTAAACTATTTACTATATTTTAAGAGGTGTTACATCATGTGTATGTATGTAATGTTGTTTAGCATGCATGCACAAGCTTATTTACTGATTCTAAGTTAATGAGTGTAGTTTACCAATCCTACCCGTAGATGTATTTGATGGCACCTGACATAATATATTTTTCTCATAATTAAAAATTACTACATGTAGTATACCCCCGCATAATTAAGTATCAGCTGCCCATGTGTGTATTGGCACATGAATTAAGTACATATTTAACTTCAACTGAGATTCAGCTTTGTTTAAATGACAGATACATTTCATATTTTGATTAGGATGAAAGAAATTGTTTGCATCTGTCTAAGTTTTGACCAGGGTTACGTATGTTTGTCGACTGACAATAAATCGGATCAGCCAACATTTAAAATAATTTGTCCATATAGTTATTACCATAATATTATGCCAACAAGTCATATTTTAAAAGTTAAAACTATAGTTGCCAAGCACTATTTAAGGATATCATTTCTCAGAGTTGAGATCATATGACCCTTGTGCCTCGAAAGGCGAAGCCTTGGTTGAATGGTCAACGCTCTTAAGATGGGACTATCTTTATATATGGTTGTACCCTAATTAAACAGTGCTTTAGCAGTGTCATATGGACATCATTGTCATAAAAAATAATGAGAGCTTTAGTAAATTGTAACCACAAGAAAAATGGAACATCTCTACTTTAAACCTTTTGCAGAAAAGTTAGCACCTTGAAACTGTCTTGATCGCCACTTGTGTCAAAACCAAAATTGGTGTGTGTTGAAAATTTTTCAATCACAGAGTATTTTCTCCCATATATGTTTATCAAACTGACTTACTGGATATATTCGGTTTAAATTTGATTAAAAAGAATATAACATGATCTGCGACAGGTCAAATGCGTACATGTATTTTGCTGTTCCGTCTGCCAATTCGTTATTTAATACATTATATTTACATTTTCCAGTGTCTTTGTCTGTGATAACACTACGAATCTATTTTGTACTATACAACCCAATAAATTCAAAAGACGTATTGTATGGGGCGCAAGCGGGTTTGCATAATTAATATTATAATATTTAATCGTACAACTGCTGAAAATTATATAAATATAAGTAATAAGGAATCATTCTTTGAATATTATGAGGTGATAATTTCGGTCGAGGCGTGATCAAATCTATCATAAATCCCTTCGATGCCATGGGTAACTCTTCGTGAAATTTTTTTATTGAGAGATTGTAGATTAGTATCGTTAGTAATCTTTTTTTAAATTCGTTTAAACATCTTCAGAGCCTTCCGTAAAATCGAACTTAAAAATACAGTTGTTGAATGCCCCTCCGGCCTTAACGCCAACGTGACCTTTATCGGCGAGGTCAAAGACGTTGTAAGCGTCGTAGGTTTGGGTGTATATAATGGTGGGAATCAAACCGTGGTCCAATCCGTAATCAGTCTCAAAATAGTAGCCGTATACGTCAGATGTATGGCGCTTACCATCTCTGTCTGGCCAGTCAATCTACAAAATACCGTAGAATAACATAATTATAGTAACAGATATATATCCGAAACAAGTTTTGCAAGTATTGGCTTCTTGAGCATTTGGTTCTGTTGTTCTTTTCAGAATGACCCTGCGGACCTATAAATTTTTTCTCGGTGAGGGGGATAGTCCGAAGAGGATTTGGTTTTGCAAAGAGGAAGGGAGAGAGTTCCAATGCTTTTTATCGGTGATTTTGATAATTTTAATTCAATAAGTCTGAATTTTTCAAGCCCCACCCCCTTAGATCCGAGCATAATGACTAACCGTAAACCCCTGTTGTAGAGCTAAAAGGTTTATCCCGAGTATAACAACCGACCGGTTTGCTGAAGAGTGGAAGCGACAGTCTAGCATCATAGGACGTCCGTAATCATTCAGAATGGCGTCAAACAATGAGGTGTTAGACCGTTTGGTAGTACAAGTGAAAAAGGGATCCCAGGAGAACCCTACTACTTTGTGTACCGTGAACCCTCCGTGTGCAAGAGCGAGATCAATCCTCTTTTTGGTGACTGTGTTCATCGCCCCTCCAATCTTACCAGCAGAGACGCATGGGTCGTCATCCAGATTGTCAAAGGCGTTAATACCAAGCCACAACTCAAACTTAATCGAGGAGTTTTGATTCAAGAAAGACGTCTCGTTTCCCAACGCTCGAAACAACTGTGAATAGTAGAAACAAAATTCTAAAGTAATTCTTGTTAGTGTATCAAATGATATTCCTATTTAAAGGGTACTTAAGCGGTTCAAACCTTTTGGTGTTCATACCTCATGAACACTACCTGTGAACCCATCTCTGAACGTCCCATTGACCTTCCAGTTTGGATTTATTCGTTGGAGGATTTTGTCTAGCGATGTATCAATCTGTGACACAGGGAGGTTTTCCTGGGTTGGCCAGTAGTATGCAGATCTCCCAAACCCCCGACTTTCGTTGACAGCAATTACATCTACTCCTGTCTTGGCAAGAACTTGCAGTCCTTTAACATGGTCTTCAATGGTTTGGTTAGAACCAAATGTGGTCAAGTCAACAAAAGGAGAGATTGCCGTCTTTTTGTTGACGAGTGATTTGGACATTCTTGACGACGCAGAGTAAGCACTTAGAAGATTTGCTGATTCGTTTGGATTTCCAAGGTTAGTGGCATCAGAAATATAGTATCCTACTACGGCATCGTACAGAAACTTTTTCGTTTTGGGTCTTAATCCTCCGATGATGGTGGAGAAATCTTGGAAGCGGTAAATTGTATACCTGTTCTTGTGGTCGAGCAGAACTCTTTCTATCCATGCATAATACGCAATGCGAAGCTGAACATCTATCTTTTGGTCAGATGACCGAGGGACCCTCGGCATTCCAAAGTACACGGATATATTTCTTGCAAACGCACTTTCAAGTAGAAGTCCATGTGGATCTGGACCCGACGAAGAAGTGAACAGAACCACTACATTTTGTCCTTGATATGCGTTACACAGGGAACTGAAATAGGTAAACTATAGCTAAAGGCATTTCACTTCACTCCGTATTTTATAGATATACATGGATAACATTCTCAAATAAATAAAATAGTACGATTGTATCAAAACACCATGAAGATGATAAACCCATGGTTATTAGAAAGACAAAATATCATTGTAATATTTAAAAATTGTGAGACTATTATAATATCACCTAGATTTCTCTGCCAGCAATACAATTCTGTAGAACGTAGCGGTTTTGGTCGTGATCTTTCTGTCATACTGTGGACAACGCAAAACTGCGTCACCGTACGTTTCCGCGTTCTGGTAATTAGCAAAGGTCAGAATCTTCAGACCTTTATCAGTAAGTTCCTGTTGCGCATGTGTAAAACAGTCTGTCCCGTTATCCACGCAATTTTTGAATACGGGGTCATTTTGCAAGTCTTTGAGTGATCGGCGGACAAGAGGTGGTGCTTCTTTCCATACAGTATCCCCGCCTATTTCCTTGAATTGGTCAATCGTGTCGTTCCATTCACCTAAAGAAAACCTATCCTCGAATAGTGCGGCGGTAACTGGGTACACGGGGTTAGAAGGGACACAGGACACTCGATGTGAGGACAGGGCGAACAATAACAAGCAGACACAAACCTTCATGTCGACAGAGACGTGTGATAACAAGGCATACTTATCTATTGTCGAACTAGTTGAATACTGACACAAAGTCAAGGTCACTGGCAAAGAGCTACATAATTTATCAATTTGAAAATAGTATTCGATTTCTGACCATGGTTGTCAGGGCGTTTCTTTCTTCCTGAAGTACTGATGTGTAAATAATTATATTTATGAAGATTATCATGAATTTGGAAAATAATTCTTTAAACGGATACAGATATATAATATGCATTTGAGAAAACTCAGTTGTTAAGTTTATCATGACAAAGAAAATAGATTCATTATACAATTATTTTATTCATCAAAGTTTTCAAAATCAGTAAAGTCATATTCGAATATGCACTCGTGGTATCCTTCTAAAGTCTTCACAATCACGCGACCTTTGTCTGCAAGCTGGAAGTCTTCGTAGGGATCACACACCTGAACATACTCCAGGGAGGGAATAAGCGGGTGATAATGCCCGTAGTCTCCCTCCACATAACATCCGTACACCTGGTCCTTGTGACGCTGACCATTGTTATCCGCCCAGTCAATCTAAATATCAAATTAGGAAATTTGAAATGTACAGCATTTAATTTATGAAAACGTATATCATTTGTTTAAAAATTTTATTTATTAAAATCTAGGAGATACTGATGAATAGTTTTTGCTGATTAGTACTTACATGAAAACCAGAACCCATTATATTGATACCAATTGTGACAACAGATCTATTTTGTGAAGAATGAAATCGACACTCAAATATAACAGATCTCTTCGCATCCTGTACGATCTGCTCCGTTAATGTTATATTGTGTTTGTGGGTAGTGCACGTGAAATCTGGATCCCAGGAAAAGGCTACCACTTTCCTGACCCCAGCGGCTCCTTGCGCCAGGGCGAAGTCTAGTCGTTGTTTGTTTACAGTGTCTCTTGCCGTGGCCATGCCACGGAGAGGAAGACAAGGGTCGTCGTTCAAATCATCGAACGCTTCCAACCCTAGCCATAGTTCTAGAGAGGAATAGTGCTTCCTCAGTACAGCCGCTTCACTCCCAAGTTTTTGGAAGAGCTGAAATATGTTTCAAATTAATATGGCAAAAATGTTTCACGAGTTCTAGAAAACAAAATTGTTAATGAAGGAAAAGATTTACCTCATGCACACTTCCAGTGAACCAATCTTGGAAAGTGCCGTTATTTTTCCATTTGGGATTTATCTTTTTGATAATTTTATCCAGTTGCGGATCCAACGTTTTAACAGCCTGTGTGGCTTGTGTGGGCCAATAGTAAGCCGCATGCCCGTATCCACGCCCCTCATGGACCGCAATAATATCCACTGAGCTTTCCACAATATATCCAAAGCCGGTCACGTGATCATCTACTGTTCTGTTAAGTCCAAAAGTTGTCATGTCTATGGAGGGAGCAACGGCTAGTTTCAACGAATTGGAAACCCCCAGTTTGGCTATTGCAACCAATGAAGCGTAAATCATCAACATATCTCCGTACCTATCTACCGTACCCATGTTGACGTCATCTGATACGTAATATCCCTTTAACGCTTTATAAAGTGGTATTCGAATAGGTTTACTGGGTACCCCTGAAATTGTCGGACTTACCGTTATAGTTTTGTTTGAATATCTAGATTTGTGATCACCCAGAATTCTCCTCACCCACTCAAAGTAAGCAGGAAGTAGTTGCTTGTCAATATCACCGTATTCCCAAGACCTAGGGATCTGAGGCATTCCGAAGTAAACCGATACGTTTCTTGCTGTAGCACTCTCCAACAAACTCTGATGAGCGTCAGATCCGCCAAAAGAAGTAAATAATACAACAACGTCTAGGCCATTGAAGTCACAGGGGTCACTGTATAAGCAAAAAATACAGACAGTTAGTTAGCGTAACCGCCTCAAATAGTAGAAATTGAGAAAGTTAATTAATATATAGTGATAAAACCTTTTTTATAAACTTTGTGTGTTTGCTTGATATCTTTAACACTTTCATCATTATTTTTTTATTTATCGAACATTTATTAGGAGTTTTGTACATTTGGTGGACACGATATTGTCCATATTTTTATGCAATTTATGTCCATGTGTAAATGAAGGTAAATTTCCGTTCAATTGTCACCCTATTAGATAGAGGTGATACTTGTACATTGTATACTTACCTACTGTGCTGACCAGGTAAAACAATACGGAAATAGGTGTAAACTGTCGTAATCACTTTATCATACTTCGGGCACTTGACGATCACCTTGCTAAAATCCTCCTCATATTGGTAACTCGCGAAGGCTATGATATTCAGACCTTGACTCGTCAGATCCTGTTGCGCAAGCGTAAAGCAGTCCATCTCCTCCGCTGTTGCATGGTCCTGCTCCCGACACCACTTATAAACCGGATCTTCCTGTAAGTCCTCTTTGGAACGCCGAACTAAAGGGGGTGCTTGAAGCCAGATCGTGTCTCCACCCTGCTTCCGGAAGCGGTCCAAGGTATTGTTCCATTCGGAAATATCCGTTCTATCCAGGAACAGGGATGCCGTGATCGGATAGACTGGCTTGCCGACACTTGAAGTTTGGATGCTTCTCAGAAGTCCCAGGCATATTGTAAATGAAATACAGGATTTCATGGCGATACGGACATTGATAACACATCTACATGTCGAGGTGTCGCTAGGACCGGCGTGCTAACGACTGATAGAACGAAATCACGAACATGGCTGCTGACCCAGAGTCACAATTTAGAATATTGAAATTTTTCTTAAATTTTCAAATCATTTTGTGCTACACTATTAAAACAAACACATACTATTAATTGTATCTATTATTTAAAATAAAAACCATTATTTTTTTAGGGGGTGTTTTTTGTTTTATAGAAAAAATAATCAATACTTCATACGCATGTTCTAAACAAAGAGATTTTGTTGTACAAATAAACATAAATTACAATGAAAGTGGTAATGCCCCTTACCTTTTTTAATAAACAGCGATACAATTTTTAATAGTTAATTTTTCCCACCAAAATTGAACTTTTTTCTGCCAATGTCAAGTAGAACGCATGTTACAATTCCATATCACTAGGAAATATAGAAGTTTGGGCTTGTATGCAAAACTTTTCAAAAAGGTGCGGGTGATCCTTAATATTCACAAATATCACATAAATGATAACCAACAACATATCACAAATGTGTGCAACGTTATCAGTCAAGAAGCTTAAAACAAAAACATTGCACCACTGGATAATTAACTAAATCAAAGTTATCGACAAGAGATATGTATTATTTATGTGATAATATTCTGTTTTGTCTTTTAGGATTGATCGAATGTTTCTGTTTTGCTTCCCTTCAAGATTATTTCTGAATGAACTATGAAACTGTTAAATTAGTCCGTGATCTCCTTCTCAGATATCGTACAAGTATAGTTTAATTTTAAATATAATTAAAGATGCGAAGCTTTGATGGTTTATTGGTTAAGTAGAATACCAAGTGTAGGACTCTCTCACCTTTTACCCAGTTATTTGCCAGTTTCTCACCTGTTACCCAGTTATTTGCCAGTTTCTCACCTGTTACCCAGTTATTTGCCAGTTTCTCACCTGTTACCCAGTTATTTGCCAGTTTCTCACCTATTACTCAGTTATTTGCCAGTTTCATTGTCTATGTTCTAGATAACGGTCATTGACCCCATACGACACTCTATCAGCTGTCAAAAAACCAGTTCATCTAGAAGTTCGGAAATGTATTTTATTGTTTTAACTTTCGATCGAGTCGTCAGGTTTTTGCGAGGAATTAGAAACGTGGATTCCGATGTGTTTAATCCCTCATTACTACTAAATACACTTCTCCCATGATTCTTAAAAAGATACGATAGCAGTTGCTTTAAAAATGTTATAAATGCGATTAAATGGAGAAATACGGCGAAATAATACACGGTGGAATGATTTTTTATTTATTTACTTTAGTTCGTTTCTATTGAGAAAATAACAGCACATCATAACAAATTGAATGAAACTTGGGGTGTGGGCAATCACCGTACGCCAGACATGTTATGAATGAATTTAGTGAATTCTTGAAGTTTAAACAGCCGAAAATAAATAAATCTTATTACGAAAAAATTGCCATAGTATTTTTTTTTTTCGTACACGCACAGAAAAAGTATTTTCAGATACCGTATGGCACTGGTTCTACAACAGCAGCTGTTACTTGGATCAACTTTCAATTAATCTATATATGACCAGTATATCGAAATCACAATAAAAACAAAACTGAAAATAAGATTTTAAAAAATTATCATTCCATTTATCATAGATAAATTTCCTAATCTGATACAAAAAATTGTCACTGCATGGTGTTTATTTTGATTTATTTCACATTAACTAGTGTTGTGGCAATTGTTTGGATTGATTTAATCCGTACTTAATCTTGTTATATCTTGTAATCTTTATCAAGAAAAGACGGTAACGTCTTCCCCTTCACATAGTTCAAACTGTGTCATTTTATTGTTACCCTATCTCCATTATTTGTGCCCTATTACTGTCTACTGTGATATACGTGTTACAAAGGTACATGTAACGCACATCTTACGGTAAAGCATATACCCATAAGACAGGTGAACAATTGATCCGGAATTATCACAAAGAAAAGATCCGTAACAAATTGTTAACTCGCACATAGATAAGGATTTTAAGATGTTTCTCAAAACCAATCTATAATTATTTGTTTATTCTTCAATAAAGCCCAACGCTGAGCAATTGATCGCAGTAGAAGTACTTGTAATATGTTTTTTAATTGAATATATTGATAATGGATTAAGCCTCAACATTCATAAACCGTTTACAGAGTCTCAAGTGTAAGACATTTAAAAATTCAAATTAGCAAGTCTCGTCTCGCCCGTGACTTCCGTTGCTACGGATCCTTGTGTGAGAGATCTGGCTAATACCAGAGATGGGAAGTAACCGAGAGGAATAGTGAGAGACGGATATTAACTTTAGGTTCCAGGTAAGACTAACAGGTCACTCACGGCCTCCTCCTTAGATATCGGCATATAATTCAATCATTTTACTTAGAAAGTCCCCTGCACAGTTGAAACAAATAATATTTGCTTTCTGGACATTTAATTAGATACATGTAGATTATAAAGCCAGTATTTAATCAAGTCGGGAAAGTACATTTCTGAGGATCTTTGTTGTAATTTTGTATTTCAGATATTGTTATAAAAAAATATTTCACATGAGACCAAAATTAACCTCTAAAACGACAGAAGTAACCAGTGGTTTAAGTAAACACTGATTTGTTTATTTTACTCATTTTATGCATTGATTCGGTGAATCGGGCTTACGAAATGAGCAATAAAACCCCGACTTTAAACTCCTTGATCAGTCCTCAGTGTGGAACAAAAAACCAAGCCCTGAGAAAACGTCATTTTCTATATCATATAGCACCTCAAATCAAAATCGTTCACAAATCGCCTCCTTGGGTTGACATTTAAACCACACACGGATATCTTTCTTTTATCAAGGCGATTATCTATGAATAGACACGGTATCTTATATACACCAGGATTCCTAAAGGTGAATATCTTTTAAAAATCAATTTTGTAATACTAATAAAAAACAAATATTGCAAGTTTCTTCGCGTAATGCCACTTTTACTGACTGATCAGAGTTAAAGAGCTTCATTGATTGCTGAGTATTGAATTAAACAAAACTTGCTTGCGTGACGGATTTTATTACCGACCTTCTCTAAAGTATTATCGACTCTTAAAACATCATAAAACAAAGCTATATTGATTCTACACAACCATTTGAAACACGGCGGACAAAAGGGTTTCTGGATACCTGCCTCATTTATCCAGTTATTCGCTATGAATTATACGTTAGTTCGTTTTTGCAATTGGAAAATAGCGCATTTATGCTAGGTATGCCTGGTGCATAGAACTCGAGCCTTTTTATGATTAACAACTTCAAAATCATATGATTATCCAAATTTGATCGTAAATGCTTGCAGAATAGAAGTCTTGGAAATCTTGAATGTTGTGGAATCGGTTTAGTAACTTCTAAATTTTATTTCTTATTTAGTACCCAATTAAGATGTTGCCATTTGCATGCCCTTATTTATTTAGTGTTGAAAATATTGAAATGGACTATTATCGGTGTCGTTAATATGACTCTACAATATGTTAATGTAATACAAACAACCTTGTTCTTTTGGTTCTAGAATGCTGTGATTGAGCTGTGACGTCATTAGAACACACAATGGTGGACTTTCAGTCTCGGTACCGGCTGTACGGACACGGGTACACTTCCCCGGAACTCAAGTACCCGGTACCTACATACAGGGAACTGTACCACAGCACGGCACCCACCATCTTCTCAAGAAGACCCAGGAGTAAGTACTCTTGACAGGCGAATATATAACAAGTAATTCTGATACTTGTATATTTGAAACGACAACTCAAAAACAAGCATAAACGAACCGACAAATGGTCCTAGTTTTGTGGTTTCGCAGCTCAAATTTTTTAACCGCCAGTTCAAAAATGACAAAACTTGAGAGAATAAGTGTCGTTTTCCGTTGGTTGTTTTGATCAACAAAATCGACAAAAGTGGAATGTCTATAGGAGTCAATTTTTTGAAATAGGTAAAAGTGGTAAGAAAAATAAATTAATTGTAGAAGTTTCAAACTTTGCCACGAAGGTTTTAAATCTTATAACCTCAAAAGTTTCAAACTTTGCCAAAATGATCAACAAGTTTCCTTGAATAATAATTGAGATTTGGTCTGTTTTTGTCGTTTTGCAGTGCATGATTGCCGGCGGGAGTCGATGAAGGACTACGTGGATGCCCGTGAGTGGGAGACCTGGCTCCTGTCCCAGGGGCTGAGGGAGACCATCCGGAGCGCCACCTGTCTCAACCTTAAGGTCAAGGAGACCTACTCGGACGGAACCAAAAAGTAAATAGTCACTGTGCTCTGATGATGTGCTAGGTTTCTGATGAGGCTTTCTACAATGCATAAATTTGTATAGTATATAAAATAAATTCATATCTAAATTGGTTTTGTATTAAAAATATGTTTTCATGGTTTGCTATATACTGGCCAAAAAATTCACTACTATGGCTTAAAATGTCATAAAATTGGAAAAAGGAGAATGAAAATTAAACGAAATAAAGGCACATTTGAAATGTCAAAAAATCCATCAAATTATGTTATTTAAAGGTGTCATTTATTGCATGTGAATTAACAATGATTGGTTTTTAGGGAGTTGGTCCTGCCCCCTGCTCCAGTACCTAGCGAGGAGAGGTACACAAGTATGATAAAGTGCTTTGTATTTGGGGAATAGAAAAGAAAGCAATGGCAGCTAGTGATTTAATGTGTAGGGCAAACGTTCATCATGTTTATTCAGGAATTAGCAGCATTGGTATTTTGATCGTTTGTGTGTGTTGAACACTCTGGTCTGTATAATCACAATACCAGGAATAGAAAACGTCTATTGCAGTCTCCCGAATTGTAGCACAATAGTTTATAGTGCTAGATCAATGTTTTGTGTTTGCTGTTCAAATTTTCTTTAAATACCGGGAAATTTTTAGACACAAAAGGAGGAGAGCGCTTAGTTACTATAGTATATAGATAAGTAAACTAAGCATGCTTTTGGCTTTTACGGAACAAGATTTCATGATTATGAACCGTTATTTATACTTTTGACTTTAGAATGTAAATGATTGAAGGTAACGCTTGTATATAAGTGAACTTGATTATTTGTTTTTTCAGACCCGAGAAACTGCTGTTTAACATAGGGATGCGCGGTAGTGGGGACGGTGATTTCAATTTCCCGCGCAGCGTCATCACTACACGTGACGGGGATGTTGTGGTGGCGGATACCATGAACCACCGCGTGCAGATCTTCAATTCATTCGGGGTGTTCCTGACAAAGTTTGGCAAAAAGGGAATCGGAAAGCTCCAGTTCAACGAACCGTCAGATGTAACAGAAATTCCGAACGGCGACTTAGCAGTGGCAGACAAACGGAACAAAAGAGTACAGATCATAACGCAAGGCGGACAGTTCCGGAGTGTGTTCGAAACAGTGGACGAACCCTACAGCATCGCCAGTGACCTCAGTGGTCACGTGATCGTATCTACAACCCGTAGGACTATAGAAGTGTATAAGAAAGGAGGAAAACTGATACATCGGTTTGTCATTCCGGGTGTATCACGTGACACCTTCGGCTGCAAAATCTGTGTAAACAACAGACAGGAAATCATTGTTTGTGACGCTGTTAACTCTACAATAAAGTTCTTTACATATAATGGTAGATATGTGTCGAAATTTTCGCCCCGATCTTCGGGCGAGGGACTGACAATGATTCCGTCAGGAATAACTATAAATAGAATGGGCGAGGTCCTGGTGGCTGATTCGTTGAACCATACTATCAATGTTTACAATGATAATGGCGACTTTCTCAGACAAGCGATTTGCCCTACAGATCAAGCGGGATGTATTCAGGCCTGCGCAGTAGGACCGGAAGGACATCTGATAACTACAGAGTTTAGTTTATCTGGTCCTCATACTTTGAAGATTTTCCGGTATCGCCCGTGTCACTGCCACATCACGAGACCCGGATCTAGCAAGCGACGCACCCCTACCCCACAGTCTTTCAGATGAGACAGTATATATGTATATGGTATATATGGGGAATACTATTTGATTATTAATTTAATGCACAATAGTTTAATGCATGGTAAAAACAAAGAGGCCATGCTCTCAAAATGACGTGTTACATATTGACAACGTATCCTATATAATTTGGTTTTTGTTTTTTAAATATTTTTTTAAAGGGGAATATAATCATTGTCTTTGCAATTCTATTTGATCTAAATTAGAAAAATTCGTTAATTTACTTGTTTTTTCTGATTTATCTTTTTTTAATGTATTCCTATAATGATTTTATTTATATAAGTATGTTTTCCCCTCAATGTTATTGACATTTACATGTTTGATGTTGTTGCAGAAATTTGTATGTTATGCATATAATAAACATTGAAGCAGTTCTGCTTTTTGATACAGTACTTTTAAACAATTTCCGATCAGGTCTTTCAGAAAAAGTGAGAGAGAGAGAGTTCATTGTTCAAAGATTTTACAAATCTCATTTGATCGCATTAGATTGCGTGAACAAATACAAGAAGTTATTTTTATAAAAAAGAGGAAAATGATTTTTCTGGCTGACGCCAAATCGCACTTTGATTTTTTTGTGAGTGTACAATAACAAAAACGTACAGGATCAAGTTGTGTTAATCCGAGGATAATCTCTGATATGAAAAGTATTTACTTTCTCCAGACAATACATACGTACATATGCACTTATATTTTCAAGTACATGAAACATTGAAAAAATGTCAAATATTGAACATATTTAAAACCATCAAATTAATATTGGCACAATTTTAAATTTGAAAAACAATTAAGTTCCACGCGATTTTTTTTTTTTATTTTCAAAAAAAGCCTTGTTACATAGAGTATGGTTATGAGAGACAGCTCAATTTTATCCCACGTTTGTGTGTGTGTCCATAAAATGGAATTTAAAGAAATATAAAACATGTATGGCAAAAGAAATATAAATTGATCTGAGGAAAGTTGAACATCTTTTTTACGAGGATTTGTCGGTCGAAAAAAGCTTATTTTAACAAGAAAAATTTTACTTATTTGGGTGCAAATGAAAAAGTAATAAATCATAAATAGAAAATTCATCTCTTGGAAATTTAAGTATGCATTTCAAATCATTTAAATCACATTATTTGTCTCTATGATCTATGAAGGACATGTAAAAAATAATTAATAAAAAACCCATTTCTTTTCTAGACGGTGAATATGGTAGCCAGTATGCTTTACCCGGTATTGTTGAAGAGAAAATAACATCAGCATTGACTTTCACAGCAAGAATTTAAATATAGGAAGAACAGATAACTCTTGCTCAAGAAAATACGTTGTTGGAGTTATCTCGTTTGAGAGAGAGAGAGAGAGAGAGAGAGAGAGAGAGAGAGAGAGAGAGAGAGAGAGAGAGAGAGAGAGAGAGAGAGAGAGAGATATGTAAATTTACATGCTTGTACTATATTAAACTTATCAATTACCCAAGGTTTCTTTGCTCTCGTCTTGTGAGTGGGAATGTATGAATTTTCGCAATATGAAATGCATAACTTCGTTATTACTAAAACAAGACAATATACTATCTTCTTTTGTAATTACGGACGGATTTGCAAATATTTAGAAAGAATTTGAACCAAAAAATGCATTAATCATTTTTTACATCGAAATATTCAAATTATTAAGTTACCTTTAAGAGGCCTTTTTGGAAAATACATTTGAACAATATCATTCTCATTGTTTTCGTTTCAAGGTTGTAAGGGGTGCTGATTGAGAAAAATCTATGCAAAGACGTAAAGTGACTTATCTCTTGGACAATGTTGTCGACAGTGGGTCTCTGATGTGGGAATATGACGTCATTTGGACTCTCCCGTGATATCTTTAAGAATACGATCTACATGACGCTGATGCCATAATCACATATTCATTTGCCGAATGTAATTAAATAAAATTAGAATTTTAACTCATTTTGACATCATGCCAGTTTTAACTGCATATATGTAACTTTATCAAATGAATGTAAATTTCAAGCCCCATCCGGATCCGCAAGTGGTTCTTTGAATTTGGTACTCAAAATGAAAACAGCACACTGATTAAACATTTAATGCAATCAACCAATCAACTTTTAAAAACTTTCATAGTGACACATTACAGCTGCACAAATCACAAAGAATAAAATCAAAATTTATCAACGTCAGTAAGCTTCGAACACAAACGTTTGGTTCTTATCGCATTTTCTTCAGCTTGGTGTGAATTAACGCGAAATTCGGTGAATGGGTGGTATGACTCTTGCTGAAAGCAAGATATCCCTCAATCAATTTTATATCCAATATTGCATAAAACAGATCAAAGTTAATGTCAAAATATCTAAAGATTATGACTAAAATTTGAGTCAAGAGACAGGTGTCGTTTTAGGTTAGTTTGCACATATACATGCATAGTCGAATCTGTCTGGTAACGGCACTATGCATTTTATTAAATTATCAACTTCCTGTTTTTAAGAAATCAATTCTTAATATCACCCAAACATTTTCCATTCTAAGATGTAAAAGCATGTAAGATTTTTTTTCCTTAAATTTAGTAACGTGTCGGTTCTACCAAACCTTCAGCCATTTTCATTCCAAAACCTTTTGTTCTTAAAAGAAGAAAGTTTGGTATTCTTCATTGCATACAATATAATTTTTAAGTTAAATCTGTACGATAACTAAATGGAAACCTCATCTTTGTACCTGTTAAGTGTTGTGCTCTTGTTTCTGTCGTAATCATTATAAGTGAAAACGTCCTTAAGATTAAGAAATTATGTATTTGCGCTTCTGGCTTATACATCATGGAAATACTTCTGTGCTACGAAGTGCGTTATGGAGGACTTCTCCACCCCCCCCCCCCCCCAAAAAAAACCCCAAAACACCCCCCCCCAAAAAAAGGGGCAATTGCTCTGCATAAACAAGAGAAAGAGTAAACTTGAACACTAATTTTTTATTCCCATTTTTTTTGTCGTTCCCGTTCTTTGTTTGTTTCTTTTTGTGTTTTTTTTGCGATTTAATATTGAAAAATGACATGTTCAGAATTTAGAACAAACAGGGTCAAATTTCTACATCTGATAAATCGCCTTCTCCAATCGTATTTCTCATTTCTCCGTATATATCGCCGAACGTGACTCAAAGCAAAATAATATCCAGTCATAAACAAAAGAGGCCAAGTGGAAAGCAAGTCCATTTTTTGAACTGCCAATACCCTTTGCCAGATCATGCACTGGAATCCAACACACTTTGTTTGGCTGAACAAAAGGTTGACAGGGACAGTTTCTATTGTATGTACAGAACGAGACAAAAGCCTTTTAAAATCAAGATATATCTTGCTTTTTGTCAGACATGCAAAAGCGTAAACCTGATTTACAAATGTTGTCTCTTGTCAGAGCTAGCTTGTCAATAACATGGGTGTAATCGAAAATAGAGAACGCAGAAAAGACACATAGCATTTGTGGGGGTAAATAGTTAAATCGATGCTAAACAAAAGTCAGTAATTGTAAATAATTGTTTAACTTGCTTGATCATGGTTTCGATGGATGTCATTAACGGGCAAAAAGACCAAAAAGAATGATTACACTCCGGCGGCCATTTTTGTAATGGTTGTGATGACGACATGAGCGGCCTCTGTTCCGTGTAGGATGCTGAAACAAGTACACACAGTCCCTGTCCGCATTTTCATAAACTAGATTGATTTGAACCTCTCTCTCTCTCTCTCTCTCTCTCTCTCTCTCTCTCTCTCTCTCTCTCTCTCTCTCTCTCTCTCTCTCTCTCTCTCAAACATCAACTGCGTGCATTATTCATAATGGATTAAACCCTCCAAAATCAACAAATATAAGTTAAGGTTAAGGAATCGTATTGAATATTCAAGAAAATTTTTTGTTACTTTAGTTTTGTTTTGTAAATTTTGTCTCAAAGTGATTAAAGTGAAAAAAAATACCTGATAAAAATCTGTAGCATAGAACTACTGGTAGTAGTTTGCATGCTGTGTCATTGATAACTTAACTAGTCGATGTCACAGACAATGAATAAATGAAAATATTATTTAGAATGTCCTCTCAATCGTCAATTTTACATTTTAACATTAAAAGTATTTAACCTTAAAAAATTTAAAGAATATCTATGTTATGTTATTTAAAGAATATCTATATTATATAAGATATTAAAGACAAAAAACCTCAAAAGATTTCAAAAATTTACTTAATCGACAATTACCGAAGCTGTCCTTAAACTAATGGATCTTTGTTTCAAACTGGTACGCTTTATTAAACAAATCAATGTTGAAATGAAAATTCATATTCAATGCAATTTAATACAAAATACTATAAGTAATTTGAATTTCAATAACGCTATGTTGATTAGGGGTAATGAAAGTGGAACCATGTTTTTCAATATCGATATACCAATTACGTAAAACTTTTTATAACTAATCGTCCTTGAGTGAAACCAGATGACTCTTACTCTTTCCAAATCATTTGTTTCTTCAAACACGGCTTGTTTATGTACGGAATATCGCACACGAAACCAAAGGGCCTGAATGTCCCGTTACGTATTTTCTCGCCTGTATATAAGAAAAACGTTATCATACCCGCATTAGTAGATAACCCAGCACACCGACTGAATGACGTTGACTAGCGATATCAGGAGAAATCTATCCCCAACAGTGCAGGCGAACGACAGACGGTGGTAGAACTACCTTAAAGTGAGTTTTAAGACTTCAAAAAGGATCTTCAAGCGCAAAGCAAGTGCACTTATTAGAAATTAAGCACCACTTCTGGGATAAAAAAAAATAGGAAGGTAAGAAAAGTTTCGTGAAATGAAATTAAGTAAATATCTCCTAAAAGAACTTTTAATTTTTAAAAGTTGAATTAATTTTTTTCTGCACTTTTAATTTTTTATCATAAAAGCAAAGGAACTGTTAATGGTTGCAGGGGGTTTTTGTGTTCTGAAAAAGTGAGAAAGTTTCTTTGAATGATTGAATAATAAAGTTTAATCGATTAGGTACGTTCAATTAACGTCGAGAGCTGTTAAAGGCATAATGAAAACTTATCTCTGTCTGGATTCAGTATCTCCCCGAATATAATGGAGTCAGATAGGGCACTTAAAAACTTAACAAAAGTAATAAATTCAGCACTAAATTTGGTGTCAAGAATTTACACAATGTAACAAAATAGATTTGATAGAAAACAGAAGTACACATAAAACGGACGAGGTTGAAAATTGCGCTCACAATGACAAATGTTATTATCTAATAAAATGATGATTCATGTAAATGTTTAAAAGAAGAATACCAGAATGAGTGCTCATTTTGGTTAAATCCAACCCCTGAAATTAGAATACTGTTAATGTTTACATGTAGCAATTATAACCCATTTTCTTTACCCAATCTAATTCCTATTTCAAATAGTTCAGTCAGTCAATGAAGTCAATGATTTTGCATGTACTCAGCCTTATCACCAAAACAGCAAATTGAACGTAAAATTAGGCCCCGAGACCTCCAGATAAAATAGTCCCTAACTTCAGGAAACAAGGTATATCCGCCCTATTCAGAGTGCTAAAAACTTTTAATTATTTTGACAGTTTCTCGACGAGGTTCCATACAAGTGTTTCCAATTTGTATTTGAAATAAGAACTGGATATTCGTGGAACATACTCTCTAGTGTTATTTGTTTGGATATTCCGTCCCGTTTGTTAGCGATTTGGTGGAATCTGTGTGCGTTTGCAATAGATGTGAGGAAATTAGTTGAGGACAATTAGGACCATGTCGAGGGCAGGGAAACAGTTGACACGGTCCTCTTCCGCCCTGGACACGGAGTACAACGCCCTTAGGCGGAGGATGAGTCGATTGAGGGTCCAACAGGGGCAACTACCCGTGGCAGACGGTAAGTCAATACATGTAATATTATTCAGACATTTGCATGTCAAATAGTCATTAGACGAACGTTCTGATCAAACACAATGTCTATACCAAAAACAAAATCAACACGTTATAAAATTCCACTTAGACGACATCACTGATCACTCTGTTTCCGTTTGCAAGAAGGAAGCAAACTATTCTAAAGAAATCATTAGTTTTGTGAAACAAAATACGATTTTTCGGATGAGTTCCATTTCTTTAACTGATTAAGGGTACGGGTATGTACTTTTAAAATACATCAAATAGCAATACCGGTAAAAAAAAATTCATGTCGCTATTTTTTAAACACTGAATGGTCATGGATTGGTTTAAACTATTCTAGCTTTCTGCAAATGAAGCTTTCACTATAGAAATATATGAGTTTATAAGTTATTTCAAAACTAAATTAAATCATTGGACATTTTTTGGTGAAAAAATAGTTGTGGTTAGAAAATTAGAGAATCATATGAAATAAATTACATTTAAATTCGAGGCGGATTTGATTGGCGTAATTTGTTGACCATCGATCCAGTCTCTTTAATTTTACATTTAATTCAATCTTTGTTTCCTCCTTGCAGAGATTTCATGTTACATACAATACAAATTACATATAATTAGAAAACATACAGAGAATCAAAGAATTTAGAACTACACGCAAAAGTAAGCAATATACAGCTAGAAAAAGAGGCAAGTTATATACATTTTTTTTAAAATTACCTTCTTTTATTCTTTAATTTTACATTTAAATACGTTCCATACAAACATTTTTTACAAAGGTTACCCCCCCCCCCCGAAAAAAAAATACGAACAACCTTAAGACTGATCTAAATACCCAAAAGTACGCCTGTTTGAGTGGTAAGACTGATCTAAATACCCAAAAGAACGCCTGTTTGAGTGGTGACATTGTGTGAGTTTATTCTGTTCACAGAATTTAAAATAATGGAGAAGATCATAAAAATTACACACTCAAAAATACTACCAAAACAGAATAAGTGAAAGTAGTAAAAAATATTTGTATCTACGATGTAACTGCTTCTAAAAATTCGTTGTGAAATATTTTGTTAGATTAATGCTAATACATGTTTAAAAATCCGTGTGAAATTCAAGAAGCGTAACGATGCAGTGCATAAACAATTTTAAAGATTGCAATAATGTAAATTCAAAAAGCTCATTTTATAAAACTGAAAGTGCATTATCTTTTCATAACATTGATTTTAACCATATGAAGTTCTTAGACGCTATTTAAAATGTCTTCTTGTGCTGCATTGAAAATTTTGATGCGATATTTTGTAATCCAAAGAATTGGGGTTTTTTCTCTCCCAGGCAGCACTCAATTCCAGGAAAATGAAATCATATAGGTACCTTTATTTAAAACATTCGTGGAGTAAATATCTGCAAATTGTTGAATTATCCTACCGGTCATCAAAACATCATAAACAAATGCCAGGTCCGATTTCTTTTGACACCTAACTCCTCAATAAACCATTAGCTGATCGAGATCGCCATTTGAACTTCTTTAAAGACCATTACCTGAAGAGGAAAAAGGTGATTTTTTTAAAAGCCAGGGCCATCGTAAAGTAAGATATCTACAAACACACAGATTAGATGGGGATTTCAGGAAAAATCAATCTTTGAATTCCGTCTTATCTCGAGTGTAGCTAAGAGTGAATAAATAATCACGGAATCGCCCTTAGACGATTCCTTTGTGGGCTACAATACCTTAAACTTTGGAGTTCCTTTGTGTTATCTTAAGACTTAAGAAAATCTTATGTAAAGGAACAAAGGATAGGGAAGTGCATGTAATGTATGCAATAAATTTCCATTGACCATATATCAATATTGTTTAGTTTGATAAATCAAAATTATGGCGATTTCATCTTGCATAAAAACAACAACGAATGAAGAGGAATCTAAAAACAAGTTAAAAAGATTATATTAAAATAAAATCAATTTATAAATTCAAAAATTGAATTATTCCCGTTACTAAACCGACTGCTTTCTAGTTCTTAATTCTTAATGTCTTATAGGCGCCGATATTTAAGCCAGGGTTACTATGCATATTGTTTACTTGTATAAATCAGAAGGGACACCTGATATATTTTGATACAGACCCTGTTTTGTCTAATACACGGGATGTTTTCTCCTAAGTTTGTTTCCTCGAGACGTACACATTTCATGTTGACTTCTCTTATGGGTAAATCATGTTTATTACTTGTAAAGAATATTTGTACAAATAAAGGGGAAAATTCTACAGACCTTATGTGGAGAAGTTCAATATAGATCTCAACCTATTGAGATTAATTTCGATAAGAGAAAAAGGTCGTTTAAATTTTTCCCACATTTATCCTACGAGATTGACTCTACAAGAACAATGTAGCTGAAATTCGTTTGGACTCACCACCCCCCCCCCCCTTTAAAATTTCTGACATCTTTGTCTTGGTTTCCCATAGGGGAACTGAATGTGGCAGAAAAAAAATCACTTAATATATACTGAATGACTTGGAACATTTTCAGTACTCTGTAAATGGTATACTAACAAAAAGAATGTCGATAAGAGGTGATCACAAACACAGCCCCCGAAGCATGTGGATCACGGTCTGCTTATTCCTACACAATTTATTGCTTTTTCATCCAATTATCTTTACCATAAAGCGTACTTAGGTCATCTTAAAAGAGGGCATACCAGTTTTTACTCTGTTCCTTTTTATCCACACACGACATTCTTTAATCCTAATCAACATTTTTACAATTCATTTGACGTTTGAATGGATATTAAAATTAACCTTTCAAAGTGGTATTGTGAATGATTTAAATAACATTCATAATTAGCCTTTTTGTTTAGGAGTTTAGGAGGTAAATTCGTTATACTAGTACACGAAAACATGTCTTAATGTCAGACAAACGGGAAAATGTCTTCCACAAACTACAGACTATACTATGTAACCTTATGGTAAATTGATATTCATTTATTTATTTGAATTTGAATGAAAAAAACCCCCAATAATTGTTGTAGACATGGATTTGGAACCAAACGACGAATACTACAACGATTTGCTGAAGTTTTGGAGAAAACATAAAATATATATGGGTAAAGAGATGATGTCGACCATTGCAGAAGCAAAAGGCAAGATAACTTTCTTATCTATGGAAGACAACGATAAAAAAAAACTTTATAGTCTACCCAAAGTATATTCTTATGTTGAGTTTGATTCAATTTCAGCGAAAAAGAAAGCAAAGCAGAGAGGAAGACGAAAATCCCACGAATTTGAAGACTTGGATTTAATCAAGAAAACCGGTAAGCTGACCCCAGCGATAGAGGAGGCGGACGAAGACAACTCGGGGGAAGAAAACTCGGTGAAGAGTTCCCCAGAGGGGACCCCCAAACTAAAAAAGAAAAGTGTCACGGAACAACCTCAGGTCAACGGGAAATTGACGCACACTGAGCATGCGCACAAAAGAGAAAGTAGTGCAAAATCGACATCAAGACTTGTCTCCAAACCTGCACATTCCAATGGAAAAATTGCCACAAAGACTTCCATTCAACGCAAAATATCTGACCAAGGGAAATCAAAGAAATAAAAAAAAAACTATTTAACATCATGTTTATCGCTGGAAACAAATGTTTAATGTTTCAATCTTTTGTCAATCATTGTACATATCTCATACGCTGTAAATAACTATGATGAATTTTTATGTTTTAATTAAACTCGTAACTCAATAATTAAATATTTTTATGTTAATTTATAACAACGAAGGACTAATGTTAGAGTTGAGACAGTTGTTTTGGTTGTTCGTATAATGTCTTGCATACTCTTTCTTCGGAATAAAAAAAACCCCCTGATATTACCACCAACAGTTCTTTGAAGAATAACAATACATTAAAAACTTGTCAGAAAAGAATTAATGACATTACTTGACACGGTCAGAAGAGGGTGCTCACTCCTCCATGGCACCTGGTCCTGTCTCTAATTTTTGTAGAGGTCCGTGTTTGCACTGCTCCTGATTTTTGTATTTTTCTTTTGGACTTTTGATTAAGAACACTGGTCGTTATCGCAGCATTTCATTCTAATGACATAATTGTTCAAGACATGGTAGCTACAAGATGGCTTGTCTCTGAAGGTTGTTGAGAAAAACAATGTACTTTAAATACCCAATCTGATGATAATGATGGACTTCACCTATGTTTCTTTTATTTTCTTAAAATGTCTAGTACGAGAACGACATCGTACCCATTGGAGGGGATATCTGACTGCTATTATTTTGGTATCATACTCCAAATGCACCTTACTTAATGTCATCTTTCGAGATATCATTCATCGTAATATGACACTCTGAATAACCAAGTATTAAAATTCTATAGAGCTAACAATGCATTTCTGTTATTGGCTTTAAAAATCTTCTTTAGTTTTTAGATCACTTGCATCCAAATACCATATTTAAAACAAAATCGTCATCGCCGTCATCAAAATTGGTACAATTAAAGTGCTGTTTTGCATTTAAGAGGGCTCGATGGTCGTGGCCATTTTATGATTACTATCACTATGTGAAATGTTCCCCTTGAACATGACACCTTTTCCCTGTCACTGGCAACTAATGACTTTGATCTGGACACTCTTAATTAACACTCAGTTTATCTAAGTAATTCGTGAATTGAATAGACTCTTAATACTTACTATTCTATAATTCTCTATTGTTAAAACGGTGTTTTGTTATCTATATGTAATTGTTGGCCATTTTCCGTTATACCGGCAGTTGGAGAGCGACGGTCAAGGCGCTCGTTATACCGACTCCTGACCTCGCGGAACTTGTATTAAGTTTGCAGAGTTTAATAAGTCTTATAAAACGGATACCGACCAGTGCATTTTCCGTGGGTCACACTACATTGGCCTCCTCAAGAAGTAGATGTCTAGATGAAAATATAGGAAAAGTACCGAACTTTTAATGGTAAAATATATGAATTGTTTTTACTAAATAGTAGTTTATAGTTAAATAAATCATATCTTAAAATATAGATAGATCTAATGGTTAATTGGTTGACCATCCAGCCTCCTTAAACATTTCTTTAAACAGAACAATACGTACTGTATCTTAAATACGATTCAGTATAGCCGGGGTCGACCTAGATTTTCTGCCAATTAAGGGCAATAATCCATCACTGTCAGTGATGCTGATACATGCAAGTGTAAACATTTGCAGCTTAGTCCGCTTTGTTTTCAAACTGGGGAAAACCCAATCTTTAAGGGTGTGGGGCGCTTTATTTCTTTTAAATTATGGGGGGGGGGGATTTTTATAAGTGTTTTCATAATATTCATTTTTACCTTATGTTGTACCAAGGCCGTTCCCTTGCCTTTAATTAAGACATTGCTGTCCCATAGCTTTTTTGGGAGAGATCAAAGTTGTAACATAACCAAGAAATGTTGATAAATAAAAAAAGAAACAAGAAGAAGGTAATGCATATAAACTTGCATATCTGACAATATATCTACCACGGATGGGACATTGTGCAAATCTTGATTGCGGACTCAGTGAGTACTTTTATGTAAGACTAAGAACATTATGATTATGTTTTAGTTTTTTTAAATAAATTTCAATAATTAACACCAACAGTATTAATCATGTAAAGGATTAATTTCTAAGGTAAAACACATCTCATACTGTGATAAGTAATCTACGGAGCACATGGCTACGGCCACTTCCTGTGTAAACAAAATAATGGTCATAAAATATATATATCCGCCTCCAATGTTAATCTCTATTTTAGAATTTAAAATTCTGAGCTGCCAACAACTGATAGATTAAAAATACAACATCTTCAATGTTTCCTTCTTTGTTGAAGAAGTATTCAGTAAGTGTTAGGCCTTTGCTTTCTAGCCAGAGAGGAATTTGAGAAAAATTCTGGTATAGAACGTAACATATTGGCTCGATGGTTTGCTGGAAATGAAAAGCTCCTTCTGACCTCTTCTTCAGAATTTCTATCGGAATTGGATATAAACGGACGGACTGATATTACTTTCACACGTTTTCGTAGACTTTCCTCGGCTTTAAACGGTAGTTTTAAAAGTGGTTCCGATGTGCACTTTCTTAGGCCACCAATGGTAGGCAAATCCTCAATTTCCTTTGTTAGCCTATTTTCTGATTTCATGGTACGTTTCAATGCTCGATGTTGACGGTTGATATCGTGTGTAGTGGAAGTGATTTCGGACACCTGAACTGTGTTCAACCCAGAGTAACTCTCGAGAGAGTTTGTACATTTATCACTGTTTTCTGCACTACAAGATAGAGTCGATGTAGGCGAAGGCGATTTATTTCCAGTTTTCGTTCGAGCCTTTGCAATTTTCGTCTTTTTAAGCGAATGACGGGGTCGGTCGGGCTAAAATAAAAAAAAATCAAATTAATACAGAAAGAAAAACTAATTGAGATCATAATGAAATAAGAAATGCTGAAAATGTATCATTATTTATAAAAAAAATAATAAAGCCGAACCAGTTGATGCATCTTCATAGCCTCTCCATCAGGATTCATATCCGAATCGGATATAAATGGTCGGATTGGAGACATTTTCAGACTATAAAATCCTGTCCTTTTCCTGCTCTTCATGGTGGCGGGTTTTACCCCTTCCTCGCTACTACTGGAATGCACTGCATCGTTATACCACTGTGGCTCTTGGATCATTTCTATCGACGAAGTGGTGCTTTCGTCGCTAGCATTTAAGTTTAAGCTCGAAGTAGCTCTTAAGCTACATGCATCAGTTTCTATGGATGAATTTCTATCGCAGGTACAGTCGAAACAAGGAAGGCCGTGCAGCGAAAGATAAGAGAAAATACTTCCGTGTTTTGCGTCCTTGAATATGTTGATGAATTTTTCTGTAATATTTTGTTTTGGTTGCATCATTTTTAAATGAAAGAAGAGTTCTTGCCACAAAACATTTTGATGACCCTTTAAGGTTTGACAGTTGTTTATATCCTTTTTGAGGTTTTTTGGTAGAAACCCTTCCCTTATCAATCCGCATCGAAGAGATTTTATATCAACTTCAGATTGTATCCGACAAATTGGACAAAGCGTGCTTGGTAACTGAGTAGGTAAATATTTTTCGTAAGATTTTTTCAATTCCTTTGAAATATGACCAAAAAAAGTTTTGTTCAGAATATTAAGAACATGAAGGAAATGATTGCCATTCAAATCCTCAATTATTTCCGCAAAAAAATGAGCTTGATCTTTTCTAGAGCTCCGTGTTATCTTGATAACATCTTCCTCAGACAGATACCCCTGCATTTCGTCTAAAAGACTAGACTCTTTTACATTCAGGTCATTTTCAATTAGATCGATGTTTTCTCGCACCGCTTCTGACACAGCCGTTTTAGGGCAATTCTTTCCTATTTAAGAAATATGAGTTTCAAACTATAAATAAAAACCAAGTGAGTTTGCTAATCAGATGCATGGTAATGTTTTAGTACGATTTAAAAAAAAATTTAAAATTCAGGTAATAAATTATAATACCTCGAACTCGGATTTTTCCCGGAGATGTGGAAAGGAAGTCTTTCTGTAAACGCGCATTTCTCTTTGTTCCGTTGATCGCTGCAGTCGGAACTTTTGGTTTAATTGTGCCATTTTCTCTGGAAGTGAGATTATGCTGCACTGTTTCCATGGGACTTTGTTTAACCGCCAAATTTCGTTTAGCCCTGGGAGGTTCTCGTGTATAGTTATTTTCTGTATTCCTGTCTTTTCTTAACATGATCTGTAAAGTATCACATTTATTCAAAATTAGATAAATACATGTGTTTGCATTGAATTTGTTTGTTATTTTGTCTTCGAACCTATGCTTTAGATTCAAAGCTGAAAAATATTTTAACATTTAATGAGGTTGTAGGAAGTTTTACAAAAGCAATCTAAATAAATATATACATCGGTTATTTAAAAATAGTACATGAAAACAAGAAGTACATTTCTTCTTAAGTTTGAAAAACTCTAGTAGTTTAATTAAGACAAAATTAAATAAAGTAAAATAGATTACCAATATCACTGCACTAACTATATAGCTATACCGCAGGATGGATTCCATCGTAGAGATGAAAGAATGTATCTGAAATTATATTGTTTATAATTGTTTATACATGTAATATTACTCTTGAATACCTTTAAATTACATATATCTCTGGGGAATTTGTTTTATCTTATCAGCTTTTATGCATTTATCAATGTTCTTTATTTGACATACCAACTCTAATTCTTTGTATGTAGAGGCACACAATCCAATAATAATGATGATGAAAAGACAAACTTTAAGACGTTTTGTAAACTCCATCTGCAAAAGAGTAATATCATACATGTACTTTTTTCACCAACGGAAGATTTTCTATAAGCACAGCCAAATAAGAATTGTCATTTCAATTTCATTACCAGAACATATATGAAATACAACTATTCATGTATGGTTTTTTTTATTTTACTCTATATCGTCTGTCCAAAGATATGTATGCAGCACATTTGGCCGATTTTAAATAAAAATACACATACCAGTGAAAGAAGTGCAATTGAAATCGATGAAAGGGAAAATTTCCAAGATATCTTCTTTGACACATTATCATTTTTCACTAACGAAAACAGATTTCTTACAGAGATTTATAATGGGGAATATTTACATCTTTTCTTCATTCGGAAGTCACTCGTAATATACCTCGCGCAATTTTTCAACGTTATCATCCGCGTCTGTTTCAATACAAAATCCCCGTAGACATTACTTTTTTTTTTTTAGCCGTGTATTGAATAATGATCAGCTAGAGGGGGCGTTTCAACTCAAATATCTTGGAAATTTTTTCATACTTTTGAATGAACATCGTTTGAGCCCTGAGGTATTTATAAATATCGAGTAATTAAGCAAAATGTGAATCGAGGATAAATTATCTTGGGACATATATAGCACATTCACAGGGAATTAGATATATGCATACGCATTGTTTCATAATTGAATCATTGGTTTAAATTATTATCAAAGCATGTGTGATTATTATTTTTTTCATCATTTCATTAATTTATAGAAACAATTTGTTTTTATATCTGACTTACTTTTAGATATTAAAAATTACCCTGTCCTTAAGCAAACGTGTCCAGCGAGGTCTTTTAATTAAAAAAAAAATGCCGGTTTTTCCAAAAGTTTTAAATCTAAAAATAGAATGTGTTTTCCGACTTTAAAAATAGGATTATTCTATTTTATTATATCATATTATTTATCTAAATAAACATTGTAAGTGATAAATTATTTCTTTGTATCAATTAAGTTTATCAATATCAACCATTTTTCTAGATCTTGTTTAAAAATTTATTATTAATTAGTGAAATCTACTTTCGCTTCCAATATCTTCTCACTTCGTTTGTTTTTATTCTTTTATCTTCGATCTTAGAATTTAAGTATTGAAAAAATGTTCCGAATGAATGTTGCATTAACTTTGAAGGTGCAAAAAAAAAAAAAATTAATAATACGAATGATTGCCGATCATACAATTTTTTAAAGTTACCTTTTTGGATAGACTGGTCCTCTGTCTCTATCTTTTGGACTGCTTACTGTTCCCACTGAAGTTTCCAATACAGTGACGCAATTTTACAATGGGGTGGTGTAAAATGCTGACTCAGGAACCTTCATTTTGGAGAGTGGGGAAGTGCAAATGGTGAATCAAATTATGTCAATATCAAAATACAGCTTATTTTTTATTCGCCATAAAATGGTCTAAAAGTCAATTAAAATTGATGAACTCATCACATACATTGATAATAATTTTATTTTTCATTTAAAAGCTTTGTGTGTGTATATATATATATATATATATATATATATATATAACACCGATCTGGCCAACATTAAAGTTGATTTTTATTATGATATACATATTACAATGACTTATATGTTAAAAAATATTGTAGGTCAAACGTTGCAATATTGAATTTTCTCCCATTAATTTGTATGAATTTTAAAATTTAAAAAAATAATAATTTTCCATTTCTTTTGTATTATTTTTTATTTGCATCATATAACTTTCATTCTCATTGTATAATTTTACATTTGTATTGTGTATTTATTTTAATTTATATTGCATAATTTTATATTTGTATTATTTCTTGGAAATTGTTTATTTTGAATTGGTTTGTTGAAGGAATCTCATTGGTTTAATTCTATTCTCACCAGTATTCAAGGTAAATAATGCAAAAAGTGTTTTTGGTGATTAACAAGAGGTCATCCGTCTTAGTTATTTAAGGACGAAGGACCCAATTCACTTCTACAATAGTGATTTTCATGAAAATTATATATGAGTTAGAGTTACTAAAGATATATCAAAATCAATTAAAAAATAACATAAAACTCGAATTAATATTAGATTTTTAGTAGGAACCATTTCAAAGAAGTGTTCGTATTACTTCTCTTTTTCAATTGAACATAATGGGGAAAAGCGTTCTTGTGAGAGAGAAAATAATTTAAAAAAAAAACCTGCAATAGATTTTCTATCCAAATTGAAATATGATACTTATATGATGATTTTGAATGCGGTGTGTTGTTATTTTTCTTCAATTTTTCATGAGAAGTACTGCGCAAACTCTAAGAAAAAGGTAATGTACATCATTTCGAGGTTGATTTACGAAACAAAACAACCATCAGAGTGTGCTAAACATTTTTTTATGATAAATTTATTAATACTAAATAATAAGTTTTATTCTATTTTTCATTCGAGCATTGAAGCGGATCGGAATGAAAATGATTTGTTCTTTTAATCTATGGAGGGGGTTATAAATAACTTGAGCTAATAAAAAACTCACTACAGTAATGTGTCATCCCTGAAAAAAGTTTGTGCATGTTAAGTTATGTTGAAAAGCGGGGTTTAGCATGTTAAATTATAGCAATGTCAGTCACTACTTGCACTACATAAAGTGTGTATTGATGACGTAGATCAGCTATATATTGCGTCATAAGCGATTTTTCATTGATTTTTAGTGATTGTGACTTAATTTTGAGAGTTCGATGTTCGTAACAATCACTCATTTTAGGTGCGCGATATATCTGCGCAAAGCGAATTGGGTCCGTCGTCCTTAATTTCAAAGGAAATCTAAATGTTGCATATGAATTGCGCACAATTTAACATACTTTCAAGGGGTAACTTTGGTGACGGACATTTATTTACACAGAAATATACTATTGGAAAGTATAGTATTAACATGTACCTGTCAAAATAGGATTAATCCCATCTCTTATGGAGGCCGACTTCATTTTCCATTGCGCATGTTTTTGTCCAATAAAATACAGTGTATTTATAACTTTTATGAAATTGGTTCGATGCCATTTATACAATTGAACACGATAAACAAAAACAAAAACCCAGATAAAAATAATTAGATTTTTGAAGAAAATTTTTTAAATCACATTTTACAATTTGAGGAATATCGCTATTATGGTATTCTTTAAATCTGAAGGGCGATCCCTATAGTAAATATACCTGTATTTTGAGATGATTCCTAAAAAGAACCAGGTGGTAGATTTTTTCAAACTTTGCAAATATAATAGAGTTGGTGTAAATGACATATGGTTAAAAAATAAAGAGTTTTGCTATTGTATTTTTTATAAAACCCAAATCGGCCTCCTAAAATTCTAACCACAGGCTGATACAACACATTGCATTAATTCCATTGTGTTAATATACTTGAAACTTCTTCATGATGCATGAAGCTTGCTTTCAGATCAATTTCATAAACACCAGCCTCCATTTTTGTTTTACGCGTTTTCTATCCAAATTGACCCCCCCCCCCACCCCTTGTGAATCTAAGGGTGACGTCTAAAGCGAATTTAAGAAATCTTTAAGATAGATATCAATAATTCAACTTTTTAATATAACAATCTTCTGTATTTGCACTTGATTTTTTCTACTTATTAATAAGATATATATCTTTTTTTACTATTTTCTTTGAGAGAAAGGTTTGCCTTCTTCTAAACAGGCCTCCACGTTGATGTCATCTCAGACAAGTTCTTATATGCTGTACATGTTATAAAATAATTAAAACATCAAAATCGGCTGACGAACGAATTCATATCATTAACAGTTGTATTTGATATATAGGCTAGCACTGTTTAGTTGACATTGTTAATGCGCATTTATATCACCAAACCATAAATATGAACTGATCTTTGTCTATGATTCCAAATGATTATGATTTATCTTAACTTAAAATTGTTCTATACCATCTGGCTGCTTCTTTCTTTTTTCAAATTAGACATGCATACATGCATATGCAATATACAATTGTCTGTAGGAGAAAAAATATATCTCAAATTTTGTTAAAGACGTCCTCGATTGTAGACCCCTCTGGCTATGTGAATGACAAAAAAAATCTAGGTTTAACAAAATGAAGGCTTTTTTTTCCATTTACGTATTTTTTGATAGTTAATCCATATTTGGATTCTTGTTTTTTAAAGCAACAAAGAATGGTTTTAAATTGTGTTTAAAACGAGTACTTTAATTTTTTGTTTTTGAGAATCAATTTGTCAAAAATTGACTGAATGCAACCATATTTAACCCATAAATAAAAGGGTTAAGGAAAAGACTTATGAAATACTGGGATAACATACAACATGACGAAGTATGAGTAAAATTATTCACAACACTTCCTATGGTTGCATACAGTAAACACAAAAATATAGATGATCTAATCATTAGATCAAAATTAAAATCAAATGAAGTTCAAAGAGATTGATTGATTTATGCATAAGGTAAATTCTGACGAGGCGGGCCTTATTACAAATTTGAAATGACTTGTGCTATTAATACCGCCGAAACACTCTCAATTAGTTTTAACATATAAGCATATGACGAAAGGTTTCATAAAGAGTGTCGGGTTCGAATAATTTAAGACATGTCTTGCTGTTAGGATGCCGTCGTTTTTTTTTTGCACCATGTCAGACAATACAGTAAAGCGTTACTACATTGTGTGGCATGAGATTCCATGCACTATATAAGAAATCGCATGTCAGTCAATACAGCATAGCCTTACTACATTGTTTGACATGGGATTTCATGCACTATATCAGGAAGCTCATGTCATGTCATGCGCCTTACTACATTGTGTGAAATAAAATTCCATGCACTATATCAGGAATCTGATGTCAGTCAATACAGCATAGCCGTACTACATTGTGTGACATTCATGCACTATATCAGGAATCTCATGTCAGTCAATACAGCATAGCATTACTACATTGTGTGACATGAGTTCCCATGTACTATATAAGTAATCTCACGTCAGTCAATACAGCATATCCTTACTGCATTGTGTGACATTCACGCACTATATCAGGAATCCCATGACAGTCAATACAGCATAGCCTTACTTCATTGTGTGACATGAGATTCCATGTACTATATCAGGAATCTCATGTCAGTCAAAACAGCATAACCTTACTACATTGTGTGACATGAGATCCCTGACTAAATCAGTAATCCTATGTCAGTCAATATAGCATATCCTTGCTTCATTGTGTGACATGAGATTCCATTCTCTATATCAGGAATCTCATGTCCGTCAATACAGCATAGTCTTACTACATTGGTGACATGAGATCTCATACTCTATATCAAGAATTTGATGTCAGTCAATACAGCAAAGCCTTACTACATTGCGTGTCATGAGATCCCATGTACTGTTTCACAATTCTCATGTCAGTCAATACAGTATAGCCTTACTACATTGGGTGACATGAGATCCCATGTACTATATCAGGAATCTCATGTCATTCAATACAACATAACCTTACCACATTGGGTGACATGAGATCTCATGCTCTATATCAAGAATTTGATGTCAGTCAATACAGCAAAGCCTTACTACATTGTGTAACATGAGATCTCATGCACTATATCAAGAATTTGATGTCAGTCAATACAGCATAGCCTTACTACATTGGGTGACATGAGATCCCATGTACTATATCAGTAAACCTATGTCAGACAATACAGTATAGCCTTACTACATTGGGTGACATGAGATTCAATGCACTATGCTACTCTTAGATAAATGGACGTGAGATTCATCATGAAAACATATATACAATATTTTGGGTTTGAGAAATTTTACCCGGTGATGTATCTTTTGTGAAGTTTTGCATCACATTATACTTTTCTCGAGGTCTGTATCAGAAATCTGTTTTTCTTTTCGTCCAAACTCTACAATTAAAATTAAAAAAAAAATAATCTATGAAAGAATAACTATAATGATAATAATTCATTAAATAAATATCCAAAGAGCACTAAAAGAAATCAAAGGTTGGTTAATATACCTCTATTTTACTGGTAGTATAAATGGACAGATTGTAAACGATTTTTTCATGTACTGTATGTCGTCATTTTTTCCTTTAAAGGGGCATGGTCACGATTTTGGTCAATAATTATATTTCAGTTTTTAATGTTTACAATGCTTTAGTAAGGCATTTCTAATAATCAACCAAAATGTGAGTTTCATTCGTCGTGTTATAAGCGAGATACAGAGCTCAGAATTCTCTGTCATGTAAACAAAACTTTTGTTTACGTTTTGAAAGTTGAAATAAAAATTCCAGTTTTAGACCTAAAATGAATAGGATAAACTCTAGGAACTATTTATTTATACTAAAAACGAATTAGGAGATAGATAAATCAGCTTGAAAAAGAACTTTTACCGGTTTATTGAACAAATGTAAACAAAAACAGGGCACGAGTCTTGTTTACAGGAAAAAGAATTGTAAGTTATGTTGCTTGCTTATAACTCTACAACTGATACTCAAATTTTCGCTGATCATTAGAAATGCATTTCTAAAGCATTTTAATCAATAAAATTGAAACATAAAATTTGACCAAAACATGACCATGCCCCTTTAACTGCTCCTTTCCAAAATCAATCTTATATACAACACTGTGCCGGATAATTATGCCAGTGCCAAGGTGGCATTTTTGCACCCGCTTAAGATGTAGTTTCGGAAAAAAATCCATATCTACCAAATGATAGACCATTGTCTAGAGTGTATATAGCCACTTTTGTTTTAAGTGTGTTTCACCTGACCTTTGACAATTAATATCCCATAGGAAAATGATAATTCCCATAGGAAAAATGATTCTCCTACAGTAAATATTGACAATCCTATAGGATTTTCTAAAAAAAAAACCCATAGGAATTATATTTCCTATAGGAGAAAGGTATATCCTATAGGAATTTGATTCAGACAGGTAGTTTTCCAACAGGTAATTAAGATTTCCTACAGGATTTTATCAACTCCTATCGGAATTGAAATTCTTATAGGAAGTTCTTGTATTCCAATAGAAAATTTCGAATTTCCTATAGGAATAGTGTTTTTCTTATGGGAAAAAATATTTTCCTGTAAGAATTTATTTTTGAAAGGTAAATATCTCACCTGACAGGTGAGATACAATAATAATAAAGGTGGTTATAATCTCTTTAAGCAATGGTCTATCATATGGCATATTTGAATTTTTCGATATATGCAGCTTAGACGGGTGCAAAAATGCCACCTTGGCACTGGCATAATTATCCGGCACAGTGTTATACCTGAAATTTATTTCATCTACATCCCACCTTAAAAAAATTCTAATTTAATACAATTTTATATAATTATTATATTTAGTAATTTATTTTATCTCTGCTATATTTCAGACTCCAACCATTCTAAATAGTTATATATTTAATAAGTATGATGACATATTGCATTCCTTAATGCACTTGTATCTGTATCATTAAATCAATGATTATACAATAGAAATAATTATTATTGCTTCGGGGGTCATTGCAACAAATTAGCAACCCATATAGTGCAATATTCACCTTTATTGCCCTTAGGGGTAAGTGAATATTGCACTCATCAGGTAGCTCAATTATAGCACTGACCTTCTATACTTGCAGTAATTGCTTATTACATGTATTCACCTGAGAGTTTTCTTAAGGTTGAACTTTTCTTCCTTTTACGAATTGACATGTATACACAATACTTCTATAAATAGTAAATGGACATGTTCTGTTGACAAAAGCGTTGACATCTTCGTGTTGCCATACAATTCATCTTTCTTATTCTCCTCCTGACCTTCAAACAACTACCAAATGTTCTTTTTTGTAAAGAAAACAAAACTTTTAACAAGTAACAAATTGACATTATTGTTGATGTTATAAAAGGATGACTGCACTTAACGCCGTATTTTGGGCCCTTTTTCGGTCACTATTGTTACGTTTATTTCTTGCTCAATTTTACTTCAAGTCATATGTTATATAGTTTGGTCAATTTCCAATCGAACCTTATTGTCATTATGGTTTTAAACTGCGTTGCAATAAAATAATTCGTTGTTTTCTTACCCTCACTGCTCTGCAAATATCTTGAATTTAGACTTATCTGCCCTTGATTGATGATAAGACTTATAAATATGCATGGAGGGTTGATCTAATATTGTAATGAGTAGTCTAAGATTAGAATAGCGGTACTATAATTGAACATCATCTCTCTCTCTCTCTCTCTCTCTCTCTCTCTCTCTCTCTCTCTCTCTCTCAGCATGTTGCCATTTTTGAAAAAAAAAATAACATATAATACCGGCCACCACAAGTAGCCATTGATGATCGTAAACCAGTCACTGATGTCAACAATTTACGTGTTCGAAAAGATTTAACAAGTAGATTAATCAGTAATGCACAGAACCGATAATCTCTTAAAGATATCTCAGAGAAAGATTGGAATGAATTGAAATAGTTATGGACAAATAATACCGCCTAGCAGAATGCGTGATACCTTACACGTCACATGACGGGCATTTTGTATTCACAAAGTTACCTGGGGTTAGAAATCACATGGTGAATTATAATATTCAACTGGTCAAAGTATACAGTTTACAACAGAGAACGCGATCGCAAGAAGTAACAGTTTTTTGTCTGTTTAACCATGAGCGTATGTTTGTCTATTTATCTCCTTTTAACATAAGCTTATATTTATAAATATACAAATGCCATTAAAAGGAGAACAATAGACAAACATGCGCTGACTATGTATTAAGTCAGTAAAAAAAGTGGGCGTCCTCATTATCCTATGGAGATTCAAAAAAATGTAATCACCCCTATCTATGAAAACAACTTCGTTCTTTGTAAATATGAACTTCATATTAATGTAAGTACATAAAGTTGCAGTTAGGACATTGACAATTCCTACAATTAAAAGAAATATGCTCATTTTTAACATTTATTTTGTCGCAATTTTTAAATGTCCTTAAGTGCAGTCATCCTTTACCTTAATTTACTCAATAAAATTAAATAAATCAGATCAAAAAAAAATAATTGTAAAAATTATCAATGGAAAATGTTATATTCCAACATTAAACCAAAATCTTACAGGTAACAAAGGAACATTGTGATGACCGTTTGTGAGACTCCAAAACTGTGTTTAAGTCAGATTAGTTGTTGACCCAACCCAAAATCTGGAACTCGGTTACACAAGTTGTTTGAAAACATGGTGGAATCCAATCACTATTTGAATCAATCTGAATGTCTGAAATAAATGTTTAACTTGTGTTTTATTTTATACATTTCAAATACATCAGGATAGCTCTAGGGTTGGTATTTACAATTTGATTGACATATTTTTGTGGTTTATGCTAATATTTAGACTTAAAGATACATCTTGAAAAATAAAATATTTGCTTCTACAATTTGAATAAATTTACAAAAAGAGCACTTATGGATAAGCACTTGGATATGTAAGAGTTGAGATTTGCTTATAAATTAGTCACATTTTTTAATTATTCAGAAATTGGTTTATTACTGATTTGAAAATCGATAAATTGAATTTCTGTTTATGATTATAAACAATTTAAAATATTTGTAATTTCATATGATTTTGAATTAAAACATATCAATGATTCAATTTGTTGAAGAGTATAACGATTGGTATTTATATATTACTTGTATAACCTAATATGTTGAAAGTTTGTCAAAGAGTAAATGTTTTTCGGTAATCCTTAAGAACTATTCTGACATCATGATTATTTCAATAACTTAATTCATATACAACTCATTGCAAAGGGTGCATTGTATTTACATTCATTACAGTGTAAACAACAATGGACAATAGGCCCATATTATGCCTTATGGGGTTGATATGATCGAAAACGGAAGTTAACTTTTTATGGAGTACTAATATTCAGTATTCATTTAAACAAAATTATATAACACTTAATACAACTTTTAAAATATATTAACACTGAAACTCACATGAACTGCATACACGTATTCATTTTATATTGAATAAATGTTATTAATCTTTTGTTTGGTGAATGCAAGTGTATTAAAATATGTTGTATGTAGTGAGTTTAACTCTGACTGTAGGTGGAGTAAACATTGGTATGATTCGTTATACAGCATTCACATCTTCAAAATTAATGCCGCTGAAATTGTGTCGAATGGAAGTTTTGACTGTCAGAAATATGACGCGCGTTAAACCATACACTGTCTTTTATTTACACAGAAACCGATGACGTCAAACTTTATTTACACGAAAATCATTACACCGTCGAAGCCAATCGTTTAGAGCAGTAGATCAGGAGACTTATTACGTACATTATGGCACCAATTTAAGCTGAGAGTTTTTAAGTACAGTGAAACAACACCAGGTAATGTTTTTAGGTTTTCAGGATCAAACTGCGTAATTTTTATTATATTTTTAAATCTTTTTAAAGATGTAATTTAATGCATTTTCCTTTTCTAAGGTGGTGAAATAACTTACTAATTTTTAACATAATACGAGGGAAAATGAAAGTACAGGTACATACTTGAAAAATATATACGAAATAAGATTTATCAGAATAATGTTTCAGAAAAACAGATAAAAGATCTTATTATTTTCAAAATACATGGAGTTGCATGAAAATAAATTAATTCAATAACTTCATATCTATTTTTGGCATTTGGAAAATTTCTACTCTAAAATAGCGCAGTAAACAAGATTGAATTTTAAAGGCTTGGTGTAAAAGCTGACTCGAGATCCTTACTATGGAAAGTCTTGGGAAGCAGGTTCGAAGTTTGACACGTCAATTTCAACATACAGTCTATTTGATCTGACATATATGATTACATGCTTTTATGCACAATAAACCACGATGATGTAATATTTTTCTCTTCAAAAGTGGTAAACAAATGGCAGAGATTGCATGTATGAAACTATGTAAGCAACATTAATTTTCATACAAAGATATATTTGTAGACTACTGATAGATTTTTGAAAAAAAGAATGGCTCACTTCATAAATGAAGACTCAACTGTCAGATTCCAATAACAGGAAAAACCACCACACTGTTTCATTCATACATCAATAAAATAATAGAAAAGGTAAAAAACAATATTCGCTGACTGTTTGTATAAATATTAGTAAAACAAGTTTAATAGTTATATTAAGCTTTGAAAGTTGTAATGTAATGAATAAATTAAACTGGCTGTTAATATTTTATAAGAACAAGAATATACCACACGTAGCAAAGATAGTTTAATATCTAAAAGAATTTTAACATAAGAACAATTTGTTTTAACATTCTATTGAGTTTGGGAATAATCGCCAGATTAAGTGAAAAATAAATATTATGTGGGCTTTGATTATCAAACAGTTAATAAAGAAAGTAGTATAGAAGTATAAACAGATAAAAGAGAGTCCCTTGATATGTGTTAATTGGCAGAGTCAAATAAACAATATAATTGTGCCTCGATTCTGGTCTTAGTAATGAAATTATAAAAAGTAAGATCAAATAGTGTGTTGAAATTAACACATCAAGCTCCATCCCATGTACTTCCTCACCCTAAAATCAACATTTTACACCTAATCACTATAATGACACTCTTGAAATATGCAAAGAATATGAAGCCATGCGTATAAAATACATGTATGACGAAGAACATATATGTGAACATATAAAAAAAATGCAACAAAGACTTGTATATTGTAACTGCCGAACATTGAAATTTTTAATATCTACAAAAAATTGGCTAAACCTTAAATGTTTTATATACGTGAAACGTACCTGCCAATATTTACTGTACAAGTAATGTACATTAATTTTTAAATTAGGACTGGAAATTAAAGGAAATATTCAATGAATACAAAGGAATGCTTTCATATCGTAAATGCATATCTGGCATTTTAAATTACACCGATTTATATTTTTCTCCTTTAAAAACCGCAATAATAGAAACCTTATTTTAAAAGGGTTTAGTATTTTATACGGAGTACAACGCTATTGATTAGACATAATAAACAGTAACTCCTAGATTGATATAACACTGTACAAGAATATGACCATAGACCAGGGGGTACTCTACAGAAAAAAGTTCAACATACTTACCCTTAATTATAGCATCTATCCTCAATTGGGATTCCCTGAATATCAAAATTTTGCCATTACATCAGGATTTAAGTTTCCAAACTGCCGGTCTCTCATTACAGATTTATTTCATATATATATTTTTTATAACAATTATACAAAGCAGCCTGAAAAGACAAAAAATTGTGAACAAATATGTCACTAATGTAGTGGTGTTGATCTGTAACATTTAGAGAGCGAGCTTGTGTAAAGAATAAACTAATATTTATGCAAAGAATTAATTTATTCACATATTTGGTTTTTTTTCAGATCATAAAAAGAAGAAATGAAGAAAATAATTTTTATTATCTGCAGTATTTTATTGAAAGTTTTATTTGTGTGTGAATGTGTAAGTTGATTTACACAAGAACAAATACATACATGTAGATAAAATAAACTGTTTGATTTAAATTCTTTTCTTTTTAATTCAAACTATTTAATTGATCTGTTTAATTCTTTTACAGGCAATGATAATCGGCTGTGACATCACCGGTCTCTTTAAACAATATATTCGTGATTGTGAAGACATATATTTACTTGAAGGGGTATTTGAAGGTAATCTTTATTTGATATTTAGCTATGTATGATAACCAATTTGTTTAACTTTGGTATTGATTTTGCTATTATTTAAAATCGTTGTTTCATTTCTGTTATCTTTTTAATTTTTAAATGAGCAGATTCTTATTGGCCTCCTTTTTTTCAAACAAGGTCTTTTAAATCAATTTCTGTGTGCTTTATTAATTATACTTGTTTCAGCACCACCGAACATCAAAACGACAGTAAGTGAATCAGTGCGACAGAATATTCATTTAATTGAAAATGATCTTATTATATCCGAATCGAATCTTATGGACGAGTTACAGGTAAATGGATATATGTCTGAGGAAGAAGTCAAAACTCTGAAAAACCGAAATAGAACTGACCAAGCTCACATTTTCGCCCAAAACTTAGAAGTTATGGACGACGAAAGTTTTCTTGACATTGTTAGAATCTTGAAAGGGTGCTCCTTTGACCATATTGCTTCGGCATTGAAATTGTCTTACAATGTTTATAAGTACGAGGCTCATATACCATCTGAAGAACAACATTCGATCTGTCCCATTTGTCGATTACAAAGCGAAATGGATATTAAAGAGATGCGCAGTGATTTGAAAAAGGAGGACCTTCTTTCATATAAATTATACCGGGATATAAATGAATGTTGTGTTCCTAAAGGCCAACAAGATAGGTTGTGGAAAGGCCTATTTGACCATTTAAAGTGCTGTAGACAGAATCATGTGGAATCACGATTTGTTAAGATGTTGAACACATCGAAGCACAGAGGGTTGTTTAAGTGTTTTCAACAGAACTATCCAACTCATTTTAAATGTGTTTGCCATAAACATTTAATCTTTAGATAACTTCAATATCACTTTTGGATATCCCTTTAGAAATCCCTTTTTTATATTGGGCACATTATTGACAATCTAACGAATAACTAAAACGACATGCTTTGTCTTTAAAGTTTTCCAATAAACACCAATTAGAAGGAAATTCTTACTGCAAATTGTCTAATCTTTGGGAATAGATTCTCAAGTGTTTACCCATCTAGCCCACAATATGGAAATTCAAATGTCAACTGATATTACATTACATACATGAAGACACATCTGGTAAATCGAATGTCGCCAAATGATTCAGATGCGTGGAAATACTGTCATCAACCATAGTACTTCTTACTTAAGCGTCACGTTACTCCCCTGTTAAAGTGAAATAAAATATGAAAACATAAGACATCCCATCACACATCGTATGACCAATGTCCTGAATGAGAACAGATTTCTCTATACTGCTCCGCTTCCCAAAGGAAAATCCCTTTCACGAAATGCAGTGTGTGCTAAACTGAAATGCCGAATATATCATCAAAACCAGGCATTGAATGACACAGCAATGCAGTGCTTCAACTGCTGGGAGACTGGACATCGGAAACAGCATTGTAAGAATGACAGGAAATGCAGAGTCTTTAGAAAAACGGGACATGCTCCAGGATCATCCGGGTGCAAACACTACGTGGATCCTACCAATTCTGGCGATGTGGTACATGTATCTTTTCAGGGAAAGTCTCATCCTCTATCCAATTTCTATCCTTGACATCTCAACGTGTTTGGCGAGAGAGCATCCGTATCAAATGACCAAAGCAATTCGCGCCGGTGACCTAGAAGCGGCCAAGAAGGTGAGAGAGGCAGGCACAGCCTTGGATGCCAAGAGGGTAGGACATACTGTAAAAGATCCACAGGGATGGCACACGGAGAAGGAGACGGTTATGGAGGAAATCGTAAGTGCAAAGGTTGAGCAAATCCTGGAAGTGAAAACTAAATTGGAGAACTCTAACAGCAGTACCATCTTCGCTGAAGGGAAATTCGACAGTAGGGAACTGGGTTGGATGTCGATGCCACTTTGCACACTGACCATAAAAAGTGGCCCGGCAAAAACAAACATGGAAAAATCTACCAAAGACTTGCTTCTAAACTCACCAGAAAACTCCGAAGTTCTTCCCTCCCGCGTAGAGGAGCAACACATGAGGGTCAGTCCAATATTGAGGACTTCCTGAAGGATCTTGAAAAAGGCCACAGAAAGAACAACAAAAGCGATGGCGGATAAGTAAGTATCCTTCAGCACCTAACAGTTCATGGTCAGTTCTACTTTGAAACTATACTTTCTTAATGTTAGAGGTCTAAATACATACATAAAGAGAACGATACTTTTTGATTGGTTGGAAGATGTTCAATATGATATAATTTTTCTACAAGAGACTCATTTTGTAAAGGAACAAGAATCTTTTTTTAATTCGCGATGGTTTGGAGAAATATTACATTGTTTTTCGGAATCTGTTCACAGTAGATGTGTTTCAATTTTGTTTAAAAAGAATAGCAAAATAGAGATTTTAAATCATTATAAATCTTTAGTTGGTTGGAGATTATTAATCAATGTAAAATACAATGATCAAATATTGAAATTGGTAAATGTTTATGCGCCTACCAGCGAGAAAGATAGGGTTGATTTTTTTAAGAGAATAACTACATGGATTAATCAAAGTGCTATGAACCTAGATAATGTCATATTGTGTGGGGACTGTAATTGGCAGCTTGATGCAAATAACAAAGACAAAAGTGTTAATATTCTAAAGAAAATTTTGAATTATTTCAAAGATGCTGGATATCTAGCGGGAAAACTTGTATACAGAACTTAACATGGTGTAATGGGGTGTAATGAGGACAATACTCTACAAAGTAGAATTGACTATGTATTTGCTTCGGAAAACTTAGTTTTTCCACTAAATGATACTTTTTTGAGAAAAGCACCTAATGTTGATAATAGTAGATTAACAGATCACTTAGGTATATTTTTTGAACTCTGCAAATTTACGAAATGCTGGTTATTGGAAGCTTAACAATACGCTTTTACAAAACAAAACTTTTTGTAAAAGACTTCAAGTCTTTATACACAAAGAAACTCAAAAGTTGGAAACCGAGGATCCTATACGTAAATGGGAATATTTAAAAATAAATATTAAAAAACTTTTGTATACATTATTCAAAACAGTTAGCTAAATATAAGAAAAAACGAATTGAATTTATTGAATTACAAATAAAACAACAAGAATAAAAAAACTCCTCTGAAATGAATATAAATTATAAACGATTGCTAGAAAAAGAGATAGACGATTATTACGCTGAAAAATGTAGCGGTGCATATATCCGCTCCAGAGCGGTATGGATAGAAAAAGGAGAGAAAAGTTCACTTTATTTTTTAAATCTTGGAAAAAAAAAACAACAGTCAAATAATACAATCAATAAGGTAAAAGACGAAAATCAAATAGAGTATACAGAAAATACAGGTATAATGAATTGTCTAATTAACTTCTATGATACACTTTATAAAAGCAAAAATATATGAGACGATGATAATGATAATTTTCTTAAAAATATCGAATGTGAAAAAATTACAGATAGCGAAAAGAGAGAATGCGATGAATTGCCCACAATGAATCTCCAGGGCAAGATGGACTAACGGCAGAATTTTACAAAGAGTTTTGGAAGGATATAAAAGAAACGTTTAATGCATCCCTACTAAGAAGTATTCAAATAGGAATGCTGCCGTTTTCTCAGAGAAATGTTGAATTTCACTAGTTTTTAAAAATGGAGAAAAAAATAACTTAAAAAATTACAGACCTTTAAGCCTAACTAATGTTGACTACAAGATATTTGCACATGTACTAGCAAAACGTTTACAAAACGTAGCTGATAAAATTATCAAACGTGAACAAAGTGCATATATTAAAGGTCAATATATCGGTGAAAATGCACGACTAATATTAGATGTTTTTGAATACTACTTACAAAATGATCTAGACGGAACACTTCTTTTTCTCGATTTCGAAAAAGCGTTTGATTCAGTCAAATACAATTTTATGTTCAAGACTCTAGAAAAGTTCAATTTCGGATCAAGCTTCATAGGAATGATAAAAACACTTTACAATAAACCCATATTTAAATTGAAAAAAAATGGATGGATATCAAAATCATGTACAATGGAAAGAGGAATTCGAGAGGGCTCTCCGGTCTCTGCTTTGATATTCATATTTGTACTTGAAATATTAGCTATTCAAATAAGAAATGATAATCAGATTAGAGGACTATCCTTTAATAGAAATAATACAACTGATGATAGGATAAAAATCGTTCAACATGCCGATGATTGCACAGGATTGATAAAAGATACTGAATCACTAACAAAGATACTAAAAACAGTTTCAGAACTCACAAGAGTTGCCGGACCTAGACTAAATATAGGTAAAACAGAATGCCTATGAACTGGTACATATATAAATGAAAACGCTAATGAATCATTTATCCATGGGATAAGAATTTCGAAAACCTGCACTTAATCTATGGGAATCTATATTGTACATGATACAACTGTGTGCTATGAGAAAAACCGGATAAGCAAACTTGAAAAAATACTTAGTGTTTGGAAAAAACGAAATCCTACAATATTTGGAAAATGTACTATCATTAAAACTTAAGCTATTTCCAAGATATTGTACAATGCCTTTATTTTACAAAACCCAAATGTTGATTTCTTCAAAAGCGTCTCAAAACTTATATACAACTTTTTATGAAAAAAAAAGAGATAGAATTAAGAGAAGCACTTTAATTGGTAATATTGAAAAAGGTGGTATTGGGATAATTGATGTTGAGAGCAAATTTTATGCTGCAAAGCATCATTGATAAGTCTAATATTAAACGTAATTGGATCTTAAAAGCCAATTTATATGGAATAATAAACTTTTTCAATGTGATAAAAAACCTTTGTTTTTTAACAATTGGATAGGGAGTGGTATTTTATATATAAAAGATATTTTTGATGAGACAGGGGAATTGATATTACATACTTCTCAAACAAACTGATTAAAAAGAATAATATCCTTTGTGAATATTTAATGCTTAAGAAAGCTGTTTAAAATTTATAGACAAAAATTTGATTGTTCATATGTAAAATATGTTAACATAAGAAAAGATGTACATTTTTTGTTTAAAAGTTTAAAAACAATGTTGTAGAATCAATAAGAAATGTAAAAAGCAATTTTTACTACTCTATATTTGTTGATACGAAATTTCATAAAGCAATTTAAGAGAATAAATGGAAAAGGGTGTTTAACGTTACGGAAGGTTATATTTGGGAAAATGTATATATGTCTAAAATTAAGAATATGTATGAAAAAAGAATATCAGAATTTAACTACAAATTGTTACATGATATTTTGAACAACAATGCTTATGTAAGCAAGTGGAATAAAGATGTATCCTCGTGTGAAATATGTAAAGATGGAAAACATTAAACATTTATTATATGATTGTAAAATTATCAAGACTATTTGGGAGAAAGTCAGCTCCTTTCTAAAATTTGATATTACTTTGAAAATTATTGTACTAAGATTCTATTATGAAAAAAGCAATAAAAGACTGCTTTTAAACATTCTAATAGCTTTTATTACCTTTATTATGTATAAGATGAAATGTAGATTAAAAAATGAGAAAATGTCAGAGAAAAACCTCTTCTTTAGTTTAAAAAGTAATCTATGTATGCAAAATGCTGTTTTAAAAATGACTGGTTGTATTAGAAATGATATTTACCACGATATAGGTGATTTTTTTGACGCAAAAGGTGTGATGTATGATGATGATGATTATTATTATGTGAATGAACTTGATTTTAATAAAAGAGAAAAAAAAATGAAAATATTTAGTTTTTTAGTTTCTTCAATTTGGTCCCTTAAACTTTGGGATAATTTTGAACCGTAAATAGCAAAGTGTTGGTGTGTGTTGATATATAATCCATGTATCATATTTGTTGTCCTTTTTTGTCAAGAGAAATATTTATTCAATGTTAATGAATAAATAATAAAGATGTACACGTACTTTATAAAGATATGATGAAACTGACAGTATGTTTAATTTTAGCTGATAGTTCTTTGATAAAGAAAAAGACAAATTATATGTGACAAGATATTGGTTTATCAAACAATAACACTTACAGTACCAGACCAATGTTGCTTTCTTACCTAAATAATATTATGTATGAATAAATTAAAACAGTTTATCTTGTTTGCCAAGGCACACTTTGTCAAAGAAAGGGTAATATCTTTACATTATTTTAAACAAATATAAGACTCAAGCTTTGTTTACATAAAAATAAATTTTAACCTTTGTATCTTTCTTGTAACTTGACTTCTACATGTAACATTCAATTTTTGTCAATCATCGAAAATGCACAAAAATCGTTTTATAAATCGTGTCTAGGGGGTCCCTTTAAAATAAATAAAGTATTTTGGTTTCTTCTTTTCTATACGTCTGATGCTTTTTGAGGGGAACAAGTAAATGTATTTTGATATCGCAATTGAAACCATAAGCAGGGACTTTCAACAGATTAAGTACATTTGGTTTCACTCCTTTTATAACACTTAAACTTTGTTTTACAGTTTGGGGAATATAGGTATACCTTTTGGGTTTTTTTTAAATATCAAAACTCGTAACTATCCGGCCGTTTCTGTAACAATTTTTCGAGTGTAATCCAGTAACATTTTACATAAAACACCAAATTAAACTTCAAATATATCTTAATTCAGACGCTAGCAGTTCTATATGAAATTCACACCCCATCTGTTAAGACCAAGGACAAACTCACCGTCGAGGCTTCGTATAAAAGAACTCTAGTGCAAGTCTGAATCTAGGGCAGAAAACATGTACAAAGCACAGCGTCTCCAAGCCGAGGAAGGTAGTGTTGCAGAGAATGGACATTCCAGAAACCACTTCAAATCATTGATGTAAATACTTTATGCATGCATTTTGACAGGTTTGATTCACTCCTCCTAGGCACCTGATCCTACCGCTATCTTTTGGAGGTCCGTGTTGCTCTGCTTTAAATTTGTATTTTGTTTTATGGATTTTTGAGATGGTTGACGGTTTGTTATTGTCATTTTTTCAATTCAACACTAAAATAATAATTTCAATATAAATATAAGAAATGAAAGAAACAGAAGTAACTACTTAAATTACAAAGAGTTAAACAAAAAATCATACAATTAACAAAATAACCGAGGAAATTGTTATATTAAAAATTCAGTTTAAAAAAAATTAAACCATTGAAAAAAAATAGGTCAAAATATAGTCAATGCCACCCGTTTAAGTTTATTATTCCTAAACAGCGAGCAATTTTTAAGAATATATTTATAGAATAACGTAGGATAAACAAAATTAAATTAAAAACAACTTTATAATCTTTTTAATGAATGTTTGAATATAAGTGTTCATTTTCATCTTTATCTATTTGTTGAGTTATGATATGAAAACCATTACAATATAATTTAGAAATGTTTGTTAAGTAGAATAAATTAATTCTATTATAAAATGTTCTATATTTAGATTGCAATATTATTAGTCTAAAAAGGCGAAAAATCTAAATTTTGTAAAGTATTAACATGTACGAGAAAGATGATATGAATATTAACTAATATAATTGCTAGCTAGATATACCTTTTTCATACATCATGACTTAGCTGTAAAAATTGAAAGAGGTCATAATTTGAATGCAAATTTTTACACATACATTTTCTCAAAGTAAATGAAACTATAATTGTTCTTAATGATATGAGAGCAAACTGATATTAGATTTATACATAAAATTCGATAGCAATATTGTTATTTATAGTTTTGAAAAGAAATTCCTGAAAGCATTTATATGTTTATCAATTTATCTTTTCTATATTTAGATGTTCAATATTCTTTCATAATGAGTAATTTGTGTAACCACGGATCTCTTGAATGTCAAAATTAGAACAAAATCTTTAATTTTTATTAACATTCTTGCAATTTTACTTTCATTTAAAGTATATTTACACCTCCTGAAATCTAGTATCTTAACAGTTGATAGAGTATCATTTTCCCCAGGTTACTCTTGTTTCAAAAAAAGAATTTTAAGAAAAAAACCACGTACATGTACTCTTATAGACACTATTTATACTTTTGACGCTTTCTCAAAATCCAATTAAGATAAAATCTACACTTAATTAAATGTCGATCAACCAATTTATAATATGTGGATAAATAAAATCGTTGTGACTATAGTAAACAAATTATATGAGTAAGACATTTTTTGAAATCATTGATGCTTTTATTCATTGAGTATTAAGAATTTATTTAAAGTTTTGTTCATATCGTGATTTCAAATACTAAAAGGGAACCATGGTTAAAGAATATAAAATGCGCATAACTTTTTTTTCTTATAATCAGTCTGATTAAAACCACCCTCCTTCTCCTTACAATCTTCACATCATGAGTATCTTTCTGAGTAAAAATTGGATACTTTGAAAGGCGGAATAGAGTAGAGCAAGTCCTGGATTTAAAACGTTTCCTTCATTTCTTAAAGAGGTTCGTTCCTCTGTTTTGGCGAAGCCATTTTGGGTCACTTCAAGTTTGGAGATTATGCATCATATATAAATTCTAGTTGTAAATTCATATTTTACAATGCCAAATAAACTATATTGAAAAAGATAGTTTAGGGAAAATTTCATATTTACAGAGTTTAGTAATGGACTATATTTTGTGGCGGAAGGTTTTTAAGATGAAAATGAACAATTTTCATAACTCAGTTGTTTTAGAGTACCGTAACTTTAGCTTCCTTATTTTCAGTGCAGACCAAATACCCAGATAATTTGTTTCGATAAACATATTTTAGCAATATTTCAATATTCCTATCGACATATAATAGCATATTTTACTTATATTTCATAAACGTCAGGAAAAAATAAACTCCAATTTTTGTCTAAAATTAGGTTATTTCATGCCATATCTCAAATTTTATATGATAGACCCATACTTTAGGTTTTATTTTGTGAATTTATCACATTTTTCTGACAAGTCTATTATAATTTCAGAAAAAGTTTAAGACTTTTAAATAATTCCATTGCATGTTGAATCGTTAATGGCTAAAAATAGCGTTTATCAGTGCAAAAAGGTCAAAATATCAATTAGGTGAAAAAATTGTAAACTTTTTCTTTATGGTAATTTTGATTTTATTAACTTAAGTGGCATAGATTTGTATTTTATCCATGGTTCAATCCGATAGAAAATTATAGAGGGGAAAAGCAATGTATGTGCAATTTGCACTTTCAGTGCAGAAAGGTCATATTAAATACACCATAGCGCCAAAAGAAGCAGATAGACCCCAACATTTGGTTTTGAATTTTGGTAAAACTATGTGTGCAGATATTTAAAAAAATACTTTTGAGAAAAACTTAAAGACTTTTGGTTGCAGGATCCGTCCTTAAGCAAACCACATTGTTGTTGCCACCAAATCAAGATGCGATGACTACAGGATTTGACTTCTATCACAACCGTCTGTCCTGTTTGTCGATCAGAATGCGAAGTGGATTCTTCCTTAGAGACTCTTAATAGATTTTAATGAATACAGTAATGGTAGAGATCATCAAGACAACTTTTGGAAAAGTTGCACGTCTCTTAAACATGGGAATGTGGAAACAACATTTTTAAATATGTTGAAACCAAAACACAGAGGCATGTACGACTCTTTTTACCATGCAGGAATTTTAAATTTATTTTAGATATTTTGTCAAAAGATAATTTGATTTCTTTATATCTAAGCCATTCTGTATTTTACATCAGCGGTACAAGTCTTGATTTTATGGTAATTTTTGTTTATTACTCTAATTTGTTTAATTACTTGAACCTTAAATAACAAAGTGTTGATGTCGATAATTAATCCATATATCATATTTGTTGTTTACAATTTTCTTCGCTTTTTTGTCAATAGAAATATTAATACGATGTATTTGAATAATAAAGCTGTATTTGTCTGACATGAAATCCGGATAATTTAGAGTTATCGAACATAATAGAAGATTAGTGATCGTTAAACCTCTGCATTTGTTTGATTAAAGTAATTAAAAACTTGTGTTTCTCAAAGATTAAAGAACGCAATTTGAAGAAAATAATTCAAACCTCCATTTCATATTGTACAAATTTTATCATAAATAATTAGTTTAATATATAGAAATATATATACGATATTCAATGTTTTGAAATTGGATACGGAAGTTAAAAACTCGTAAATCAGGATTTATTTTTTTATCTTTACACGAGTGCGGATCACGAATGAAAAAAATCCCGTATCATTAGTAAAATAAGTATCGTATCCAACTCCAAAGCATTGAATTTTTTGTTTATTACATTTTCCCCGTATTAGCCGTCCCTTGTATAGGCCGTCCAAAACAATATTGCGCGGTGATTATAGGTCCATAAAAAGATACAAAATATGAGCAACACAACACATCTGAACAATTTCCCAACTTAAATATTACATCATTAGAATAGTTTTATTGTTTAATTGTTGAAGATAAAATAATCTTATTTTTGTAGAATATATAAAAAGATCGCGTATGAATATCCAGGGATGAATTACTATCGAAATCAAAGCGGGATCTTGAATTCAGAAAATTATAAATGAAATATACATATTTTAGCTGCTTTATTCAATGAAGGTAAGGAATGTTTTTTCGCTGTCACTATCTAGAGGTAAGATTCTTACATCTTGGATTGTAAACTTAAGAATGGATGGTTTAAATACCAATAAAAAACACAGAAATGTCTATTAAAATATACAGAATTAAAAAAAAATTATCGTTCTATTAACAGGATAAACTGAAGAAATTATGATACTGCGGATTCAATTGCAAAAATGAAACTACTTGACTAAATGTGACAGGACATTAAAATCCATACCTTTGTTGTTTCTACGCAATATTTTTACCACCAGCACAACATTTAAAAAAAAAATCTATTAATAGAATAGTGTAGGATAAAGCAAAAGTATATAAAAACAATTTACCAAAAAACAATCAACCAATACTATTTTTAATATGCCTATTATTTTTCCGTTGTAAGTTTTTTGTCTCACTTGTTAAAAAGTGTTTTAGGACGCTAGCTGTATATTTGAATTTAATAAAATGTTGCTTTATACATGTACTCTTTCATAGCATGTGATAATACAACAAATGTGTTCATTGTATACCATTTTACTTAATAATTTGTTGCATTATATATGTACTTTTTCATAACATGGGATAATACCACAAATGTGTTCAGATTTTGTATTGCATTTTACTTTATAAATTGTTGCATATACTCTTCATAACATGGGATACCTAGTACCACAAATGTGTTCAGATTTTGTATTAGATTTTGTTTTAGAGTGCATATAAACAATCTCCATTTACATTAGTTGTAATCATTATGTTATTTTAATACATTTACTACATCATTGATTGGTAATACTCATATATATACGAAACATATATATATATATATATATATATATATATATATATATATATATATATATATATATATATATATGTTTCATGTCGTCCAAAGAATATGATATACAACCGCACCTAGCAACTTTAAACATTCATTTGCTTCAGTGTAGATGTATTTGATAGAAAATGGTTGAAGTATGGTTTAACCATGATATGGTTTTATGTGTTGTTTATAAAAATAATAAAAGTGGTTGCTTGCTTATAAATTGCTAAGATAAAACTGTTGTGGCAAAAACATTTGTTTTCTTTTTCTTTTTTCATTTAGAATTATTTGCAAGAAACAAAGCTACATAAAATCCATAAGAATCTGATTTTAAAGGATCATTTATTTTGATTGTTCGAAAAGAACACAGAATTAAACAGAACAGATATTGTGCTCAAATATAGTCGTTTAGTATATATGGAAGCAACTCAACATTTATATAAAGCCTGGAAAACTGCATATGACTTTACGATATATTAAAATAGATGTCATCCATGTTCCGGATTTTAACTGTATATTCTTCTTGTAATGAGGCATATAATCACATATTTCAAATAAAGAAATTCAAAGAGTTTTGATTATCGTTAGTATAGGATATATTTTATTGTTTTTTTTTTTTTTTTTTTACACTTAATAACGTTTGTTTCACCCCAGAATATCTCCACACTATTAGAGCTCCAAATCAGTTGGATCAGTCCTGACCTGACCTGAAGTTGAATACAAAACGTCAAATCCTTCTTTCTTATATATCATTACTAAACACACTAAAACTTTGACAGTTAAGGAAATTAATCTGTACAGAGAACGTATATTCTTTGAATTCGAAGGCGATATCTCATTCAACATTGACTATCCTATTGTGCTGAATACATTTATGAATAATACACATACTTTTTTTTATCCACATTCCCAGGATTTATTCACAATACTTAAGTTTTGATCAACTCAACTCTTGCTTGCAATTGCCATTAATTATGGATCGATTACCAAAAGATTTTGGCAGCTGGTAACATTGATATTCAAGTAGTATTCTGTCGAAATAAAATATTTTGAATCTAGTAATACTATGATTTAACTATCAATTTGAACATTGTTATTAGGAGACAAATAGACGTGCGCAACAGACAATGAAATAAGAAAAGATTGCCCTTGAAGGGTTTGTGTCTTACACACAAGTTGATGTTCACAATCTATAAAAGAAATGTGCAAATTTCGTCATGGTTTTGCGAAAGAATAAAACTATACAAATAGCATTAGACAGTATTGTCTATATATATATTACCAACATAATAGATTTATACTCTTGAACTCGCAAAGAAACAAACACTGTAGCCTCGGTCAGATTATCGATTCAACATGGAGCAAAACTAATTCCAAACCTGTAAATGACAATAATACGTTTTATACATTATTTGCTTACTTCCGTTTGTTTTTAAAAATATTTTAAAATGCATTTTTATTCGGACACACTTATAAATGTTGACTTCATAATAAATCCACAGAAACGTACGCCTACTTGAAACGTGCCTTAAATCAAAAGAACATACCAACTTAACATTCCAAACTCAGAGGAGGCCACGATAGACGAAAATCTAAACAAACCACAGCAACGGAAAGTCTACAGAAACATCAACGTAGACGGAGGAGCCGCCATGAATATATTAACATTTTATTCTTGCAAGGCATCTAATTTAATATACCTGATACATGTAATTGATTATCATTAAGATAAGTCTTTCTCATCATAAATGTACGGAAGCATTTAGTGGCCTATACTTATTTGACGTGTTTCAACGTATATTTTGTCCTCTTTATTGTATTGTCAACTTAAAAAAAGAATTTAGACCTCTTATTTATACATGTATCTTGTGATTTTCATTTAATTTAGATCATCTTATTGTATCTTACCAGTTTTCTTGCTATTAGCTTCATCGACTAAACAAAATAATGAGTTTGAACTATAGATGTAAGAATGAGATTTAATTATATTAAAAGATAGAAAAATAAGAGAGCGCACAATATAATAAAAATGAATGCTTATAGTCATACCGATATCAATATCATTTCATTTCTGGGGAACAAAGTGCGAAAATAATGTTGTCGAATAACTAAACGGGCGCAAGAAATCTAATGTTAAGTCACCTCATTATGAATCTAGGTCTAGCCAGCATATGTAGACTGATGTTGACAGTTTAATGTAAATCAAAAAGAACAAAATAAACAGTGATTTCTTTGATTGGAATTCATATTTGTCTTATATATCGAAGTTAAAATGCTGCTGCATAGTGTATATATTAAAGTTTGATCGAAACTATATATATATATATATATATATATATATATATATATATATATATATATATATATATATCATAGTTTGAAGAACAATTTTTATATACAGTACTTTTACACACAATATTATCTATTGTTGTTTAGCAGTCCATTATTTATAAATGAATTGTTTATAAAATTGGAACTTGTTATTCATTTATTGTTTTTTAGAATGATATTTGATTATTTTTTCTTTTTTGTCAAGTAAGGAAATAATGTTTCTAGATTCCTTCTATGAATAATACCAATTTAGATTTGAGAAAAAGAGGCGATGCGATAATAAATGGATAATTAATAGTCCATACGTTGATTAAGATTTTTTCCCAGGGGGAGGGAAGTCCGATCTGAGAGATAATTTTGCGGTAACTATCCCGGATCACCACTCCTAGACCCCTCCAGTTCCGTGCATGTAGTCAATAGTCAATAAATGACAACTGTGTCCCGCAACTAATTTTTGTACACTGGTGGATGAACGTAGTTTGGGCACATAGGTTTTTATGATTATCGAATTATTAAGCAATAAGTGACGGAAGAAGAAACTTGCGGTAGAGAATAATACCGCGCGACTCTTATCTTCAGTTTCTCTGTGTACTCTGTGCGCTATCAGAAAGAATGATTTTAGGCAGCAAGCGGCCATCGCCAAAATATTGACCTTTATGCCACCATTTTTTTTGTTTGCAAGACACTATTGGTGAGTGTCTATATTTAGTGATGAGTGTCTATTTACAATGGCGAGTGTCTTTTTACAACGATGAGTGTCTATTTACAGCGAGTTAAACAGATAAGGTTGGTTATTAAAGGAGACAAGTCAAGGCTTGGAGTTATTCCAGTAGAGATGAGCAAGGCATTTAACTCCTTAATGGTACGTGGGTAGAATAGGTTTTTTTCTGGCTGAGGTTTGAAATGAAGTACCTATTTGTTCGTCGATGAATTTTCTTGTGCGTTTTTTAAAAGTTTCGATGGTGTCAATCTAGATGTTGTTGTTATAAACTTAAACAGAACACTGATGCTGACTCTCCTAAAACGGTCATTAAAGCTTTGGTAACTGATGAAGACCACTATACGATTTTACTACTGCCACACACGGTTTGGGCGACTGTATATTTTGTATGCCCTATCCTTTTGGAAACAGTATCAACTTCCTGAGACAATCGTTAATAAGTTGGATCAGAGAAGCTTGAAAAAGAGGCAGAGAACAATGAGTACACGTATTTATTAAAAGAGAACAATTAAGTTTGTCTTGTTTTATAATGCAAAACCCGGACTCGTTTAAAACTATGAAATAACAAGAGGCCCATAGGCCACATCGCTCACCAGAGCAACAATAGCAAATTGACATAACTCTGATTTTAACAGCTTTAATAAATAGATACGAAAATATCTGTACAAATAACAGAATGTGTTTTGTTAATTTTTGGCACATTTTTGAACATTGAGTCCCCCAAAAAGATAAAGATTTTGAGTGATTTTCCTCTAAATATTCCTATATAAAAATTGTGGCCCCACCTTATCCCAAGGAGTAATGATTTAATCAAACTTGATACTACACTACCTGAGAATGCTTCAACATAGTTTTCAACTGTTCTAGAAGAATGTTTTATGAGAAGATTTTGATACATTTTACTCAAAATATTCCTATCTAACCCCCCCCCCCCCCCCTTTTGGTCCCACCGAACCCCGGGGATAATGATTTAAACAAGCTTCGAATCTAATGATGATGATCAACTGATGATTCCACATAGCATTCAACTTTTTCTGGCCAAATGGTGTTTGAGAATAAGATTTAAAAAGATTTTTCCTTATTATATTCCTATGTAAAAATTTGACCCCCCCCCCCAATTGTGGCCCCACCCATCCCCCGGGGTTCATGATTTGAACAAACTTGAATCTAGAGTACCTGATAATTATCCCACATAGAATTCAACTTTTCTGGCCAAATGGTGTATGAGAATAAGATTTTTAAAGATTTTCCCTCACAAATTCCTATGTAATATTTTTACCCCCGACCCTCCCCCCCCCCAATCGTGTGGCTCCATCTTTCCTACGGGGATCATAATTTTAAGAAACTTGAATCTACACTATCTGTTGAAGCTACCACATCAGTTTCAACATAACTGGCCAAATGTTATTTGAAAATAAGAATTTTTTAAAGAATATGTCAATAAAATTTTCATTATTGCCTAATTATTTCCCCTTTAAGTAGGACGTAGCCCTTCACTTGAACAAAGTTTTACTTGAATCCCTTTGGCTAAGGGATGCTTTTTGACAAGATTGGTTGAAATTGGCCACGTGGTTCTGGTGAAGTGAAACTGAGAAAAAATTATGATAACGCCCAAAACGACGACGACGACAGAAAACGGACAACTTTTGATCAGAAAAGCTCACTTGAACCTTCAGCTAAACATCAGATCAATAAACTGAGACCAAGGTTGATTACAAAAAAAATAATACTATATACAAAATAAATAACACTATAAACAAATAAATGATACTGCAATTCCTGATTATCCCGTTGGATGTCATGGTGAAAGTGAAAGAATGATGTTAACATTAGTAACTTCGAAACAAATCTTTGATCACACAATATTAAATTGCATGATCTAAACACGTAAAAAAAAATAATGATATGTAATTTGGAACACTTACAATATTAAGAAAGGATTTTTGTCAGTTCAAATTGTTTTAAAGCATTGGACAAACCTCGGCTGATTCTTTAACCTACACCGAGTTAATTCCTTTGGGGACTTGCAGTATAAGAAATATTTTTTTTAAAATCAAAAATCATTTTAAATGCGTATGGCAATAAAAAGCTATAATACATTATCGATACCTATATACAAATACAAAACAAAGAACATAGTATATTGGGAAAAATATAACAATGTTAATTTCTAAAAGTATTGAATTTCTTTTCTTTTGAATGAACAGTATTCAAAATTCATTGTCAACCCTGAATTGATAAACACTACCTATGCAGAGAAATGGGGTACTCAGTATGCAGTATTTAAAAATGATTAAGTTCAACAGATGGTATTTTGTCATGACATGTGGTGATAACGAACAGTGTTCAAATTCAAAAGTCCAAATGAAAATTACAAAAGAAGGAGCAGAGCAAACACAGACCTCTTAAAAAAAATAGAGGTTTCATCAGGTGCCTTGGAGGAGTGAGCATCCTCTGCTGACCGGTCACATCTGCCGTGTGCTCTTTGTCGTAATCGGGAACAACGAAAAAGTTCGTAATAGTAAATTATAATAAATTATCAAAAATCAAAATCCAAGTATTATGCACATTTCTGATTTATGTACAATTGACCTGCAAAACAACTTTCTATCTTTAAAACAGTAGGACGAGTTATCCGTACAAAAGGGGTACCCTATATGCAATATTTTGCCAAAAAAATGAGTAAGTACAACAGCTATATAATTATTTTTGTCATAAATTATCAAAATCGATATCCAGGTATTATGCACATATCTGTTATATGTACCATTGATCTGCAAAACCACAACTTTCTATCTTACAAAAAGTAGAAATAGTTATCATTATTTACAAAGAGGTATCCTACATGCAATATCATGCCAAAATATGACTATGTTCAACAGCTAGAAAGTATTTTTGTCATAAAATATCAAAATCGATATCCAGGTATTATGCACATATCTGTTATATGTACCATTGATCTGCAAAACCACAACTTTCTATCTTAAAAAAAGTAGAAATAGTTATCATTATTTACAAAGAGGTATCCTACATGCAATATCATGCCAAAATATGACTATGTTCAACAGCTAGAAAGTATTTTTGTCATAAAATATCAAAATCAAACTCCAAGTAATATGCGCATCTCTGATATATATAGAGTTGATATATAAAACAAAAACCTCTTATCTTGAAATCTGTAGGATGCGTTATCCATACAATAGGGGTACCCTAAATGCTATTTTATGCAAAAAATGACTTAATTTTACAGGTGGTATTTTTGTCATAAATTTAAAAAATCCAAGTAATATGCACATCTCTGATATAATTATGTACACTTGATCTGCAAAACAAGAACTTCATATCTTGAAAACTGTAGGAGGAGTTATCCGTACAATAGGGGTAACCATTTGGCAGCCGGCCGCCCGTCACTCATATGTGCCTGAATGAAAATATGTAGAAATATGTAGAAGGTAGAAATATGAGTTTACACTACCCTACTAACATACAAGTTTTTAAAAAGACTATATTTAGTCCACATCTTAGAAAATAGAAAGAAAATTGATTTTGAATACTTCAGAAAATAATGATACTAATATAAGATGATCGACTGCCATTTCCCCCTAAACCATAAATTTTCATTTCTTCACATCAGTTTGTTTCAGAGAAAAGAGGGGTGGGTATTCAAAATATCTGAGATTCGTTTTTAATTTTGTGTGTCTTTGCAAAAGCCTTAGGCACAAAATCTCCAGAAATATTAAAATTATATGCATTGTTCATAGGGAGGACATAATTCTTCATGGCTTCTCCATCTGAATTTACATCCGACTCTGATATATAAGGGCAGACTGATATTACTCTTGGACGTTTTCGAAGACATTCCTCTGTTTCAAATGGTGTCTTTAACAGAGTGTCTGATGTGCCTTCTTCTGATCCACTAATGGAAAGTAATTCAGCAGTTTCTGTTGTGTGTTTAGTTTCTGGATTTATGGCCCGCTTCACTGGACGATGTTGTTGATGGTGGGTATTGTTGCTAGTAGAAGGGATTTCAGACATACGAACAGGATGGAACCCTGAGGAACTATCGAGAGATGTTGTAGATGCATCACTGTTTTCTGTGGATTGATGAAGGGTCGTCGAAGCAGGGCCATTTGCAGATTTTGTTTTAAGCTTTAGTATGTTTTTCGTTCTTGGTGGAAACTTGGGTCTGTTGAGCTAAAATTAAATTCTAATTATGAAATTAACTCAGAAAAGAGAAACAAATTGAGAATAATTTATGTTAAAATTGCTGAATTAAGCTTGTGTAATTATAATTAAAAAAATATTACCGGCACAACTGGTTGATGAGGCTTAATTATGTTTCTCATCATGTTAGGTTTTGATCCTTCCTCGCTACTGCTGGAATGTACAGCATCTTGATACCACTGTGGGACTTGGTGTATCTCTAGCAATGATGTGGTGCTTTCGTCGCTGACAACCAAGCTCGAATTAGCTCTGAAGTTGTCAGTTTCAATGGATGACTTTTTATCACAGGTACAGTCGTAACTAGGCAGGCCATGCGTAGACAGATATGAAAAAATACTTCTGTGGTTTGTTTCCTTGAATATATTGATAAATTTTTCTGCAATTTTTTGTTTTGGTTGCAGGGACTTCAAGTGAAAAAAGAGTGCCTGCCACAAGGGATTTTGATGACCCTTACTGGTTTTACAGTCGTTTATAATATCTTTAAGGTTCTTTGTCAAAAGTTCCTCCTTTATCAGTTCGCATCGAAGAGACTTTATATCGACTTCAGAATGTATTCGACAAATTACACAAAATCTACTTGGTATCTGATGATGCAGATGTTTTTCGAAAGATTTTTTTAATTCAGAAGAAATGTGACTAAAGGAGGACTTATTCAAAATGTCAAGAACACTTAGGAAAGTGCTGTCATCATATTCCTCAATGATTGCTGCAAAATAATGTGCTTGGTCTCTTCTGGGGGATTTTGTTATCTTATCTACTTCCCCTTCAGTCAGGTATCCTTGCATTTCATCTAAAAGACTAGACTCCTTTACTTTCAGGTCATTTTCAATTAACTTGATGTTTTCTCGCACCGCTTCTGACGCAGCCGTTTTTGGACCACTGTTTCCTATTAAAAGAAAAAGAGAGTAAACAAAAATTAGAAACAACATACAGTAATTATAAGCTTGCTGATGGTAAATTAGAAACAACATACAGTAATTATAAGCTTGCTGATGGTGAATTAGAAACAACATACAGTAATTATAAGCTTGCTGATGGTAAATTAAAAACAACATACAGTAATTATAAGCTTGCTGATGGTAAATTAGAAACAACATACAGTAATTATAAGCTTGCTGATGGTGATTACTATGAAAAATGTATGCAGGCAAAATAAGATGCTCGCAAGAATCTCATATGAAATTTGCATGAATTTTATATGAATTTGATACAAATAACTAATCGCATGAAAAACATGCGAAAAATAATTCTCGTTAAAATTGTACAATTATCATTTGCATGATATTCTCATGAGAAACTTTTCATCTGATTTTCGTATGATTTTCACACAATTTTCATATGAAAAGGAAATCGTATGAAAATCCTTGAAGCCTCTTTTCCCTTTGTAAAATTTAAGCATTTAATGTATTATGATACCTCGATTTCTTATTTTTCCTTGGGTTGTAGAAGGGAAGTCTCTCTGCAATCGCGGACCTCTTTTTGTTCCGTTAACTTTTGCAAATGGTTTCGCCACTGTTGGGTGTTTTGGTTTTGATCTTTCTTTCTCCCTGTTATTTTGTCTTCGTGTAGCAATGGCGTTTTGTACTGCATTGGAAGCCTCTCTTGTGTTGGAGTTTTCTGAATTCCTATTACTAGTTACTGTATCTTTATTCCATATCTATAAAGTATAACATTATATATATATATATATATATATATATATATATATATATATATATATATATATATATATATATATGATATTTAATATCCAGGAGTATTTAGTGCAAATTAAGTTTTAAAGATATTTGAACGTTTAATGCGGTCTTTGAATTATTTAAAGTTTAAAAACTTCTAATAAGGTCTCTCATATTTGAACGGTTTAATATTAAGATTTTAAAAAAAATGATGAAACTATGTTTGTAGGAGTTCTTAGAAGAATTTTTTCCTGTACTTTCAATGTTTGAATATAAATCTGATATGAAAATAAAAAAAACCCCGAGTATCCTTTTACTGTAAAACTTTAATTGTTACAAAATAAATACATTACCAATATCAGTGCACTAACTAGAAAGACAAACTGCAGAATGTAGTCCATTGTAGATATGAAAGGTATCTGAAATTATATATATATATTGTTCAGAATGTCAGTCTTGGAATATAATAAAATTACATAATATCAGCGTTTAATCATCTTCTCAATTTTTTTTTCATTAGACATACCAACTTATATCCTATGTATGTCATCGTACATAAACCAATAATCATGAAGAAATGACACAGGTGTTTTGTGAACTCCATCTGTAAAAGAGTAATGCCATACATGTACTGAATTTTTTCAATGGTCGAAGTCTCTCTATAGCTGTAGAATTGTAGCTCGAACTATATATGGGGAAATTCGAATTGACATGTCGTAGAGCTACATTTCTTCACTTACAAAGCAATTTACAACACACAAAAATTTGCGGTTGGACTTATTAACCTAATTTTCTAGAACATTAATATTTTCTTTGATACTTATCAGACATCTAAATACTGTTGTCATCAACTTACATGTATACATGCTTTGTAAAGAAATCGTGCCAATCAGAATAAAACTATATACGTTTGTTGTAAAAATCTGACTCTGAACCCTTCACTTTTGAGAGTCAGGGGGAGCAGGGAAGGAGCTTGATGGGTTAATCTTATCATGGTCCAGAGTCATCTCTAGTACAAATGTTTGTTCACCGTAAATTGCAATCTGCGGAACTGCAGCAGTACAATAAACATATTTTACTTGGATATATTTACATTGTTTCATTGTCTTTCCTGTGATAACACTACGTATCGAATTTGTATTATACGGTCCAATAAATTCAAATGACGTATATAGTTTGGGCACAAGCGGGGTTTGCTTATATGTATCTTCAAATATGTAATCTTACAATGGCTGAAAATTATATAAATATAAGTGATAAGGAATCATTCTTTGAATATTATGAGGTGATAATTTCGGTCGGGGCGTGATCAAATCTTCTGACTTTATTTGATTTGATCCCCCGACCAAAATTATCACCTCATAATCAAGTCACGTGACATCCAATAACTGAATTTATTTTCTTTATTGAATGCATTCTCTCAGGTTTCAAATAGGGCTGGGTATCTGGGGGAAATTTTGTATTGCGATATATTGCGATATTTTAAAATGTATTGCGATATGTATTGCAATATTTTTTTAAATCTAAATTTGATTTTTTTTTCAATGTTAATAGACTGTAATTGATAGACTTATATACATAATTCATTTGCACTATAAGCCTATATAAAATTAAAGAATAAAACATTTTTGTTATTAATTTATAAACTGTTTAAATAAAAGAAAACCTTGAAAAGTTATATGATTTATCATCTAGCAAAACTAGACACAAGTAGTCAGTTATTATAAGGTATATTTGGTACAACGCATTTTATGCAGTCCAATGATCTTGTGGAAAAAGAAAATAAAACATGTGCAACAATTAATGAATTTACAGTTACTATACGAAATGAATGTTTTGAACATGTTGACTGACTGTGTCAACCTGTAGGGAGACATAATTACAACTGCAACAGGGCCTACTCCAAATTCTTTCTTAAGAATATCAGCATGTCAACATATTTAGGCTTTAGTGAAGCTCTTTGAGCAGTCAAACTATCAAAACCACAGACTTTCCTTTCGTTTTTGGAACGATTACAAATGCATCAGCCATATTTATTTCAATCAGAATTTTGGAATCCCAAAAATGTATCGCAATACGATATTTTTTGTCCACGCACCGCAATACACCGGAATATCGGTATTATTTCCCAGCCCTAGTTTCAAATATCCTTACGGCAATTAAACAGTTTGACTATCTAAACATCGCGCTATTTTTAGATCTCGGAAAATCCACAACAATCGACAATGGCGGCGATGTCGAAAAAAAGCACATTCATTATATTAAAACAAAAAGTGATCACGTCTCTGTTTATACTTTTATTACAGATTAAATAAACTCAGTTTTAATATATCTCAACCATAAGCTATAAGTCCGATAACCTTTTACCACGTGTGACCCTTTGCCGAGATCGATGTCGAAGTTCGCAATGCTCTCTGCGGGTGGTATAGAGGTCTTTTAAAAAACCTATCATAAAAAACTATCGGATTTTCAAAATTTCCTTAAAATAGTATACAACTGTATTGATATTTATTTTCGTTATATTGTAGCATTTTCCGATAAAATATGAGCATTTGCTACATTATACATTGAATTATAATGTAATTAAATAGAATGTTTTTTCCCGAACTTATAAATTCGGCTTTATTGGATTTGATCACGCCCGACCGAAATTATCACCTCATAACACTCAAAGAATGATTCCTTATTCCTTTAATATTAACATTTTTCAGTGTCTTTCCTGTGATAACACTACGTATCCATTTTGTACATGATGTGTTTATAAATAGAATGTTTTTTCCCGAATTTATAAATAAATTTTCATCGAATAAACATTGCAAATGATATGTGATTTCTTTGTGTTGATAAAGTTTATAAATATTTTACTATTTTCCACATTTTTTAATTATAATGACAAGTATTTGACTAATTTTTAGTCACTTAATTTCTTTTTCTCTTACGTCATCACTCTTACATGTATCATAACTAACATTATTTGATCGATCTTGAAATTTAGCCTTAGATTATACAGAAACTTGCCTGAATATAAAGATGTAAAAAATTAATTCGAATGATATGTTACAGTAGGGGCCTACCTTCTTGCGACGTTCGCCCGATTGATTTCAATACACTTTCTCAGTGTTAGTATGTTTAGCTTGGTGACGCGACCTTTAAATATAGAATGGTTTCGGTTTCCAAATAAAACAATGGCGTTTGTGGCACGGTGTAAAATGCCGACTGGACCGTCCTCTTTAGAGTGTCACGAAGACGTTTGTGTCAATATCAACACACAGCCTATTTAGCATGTTTAGGTTTTATTCAAAGTGAACATGGATTGAACAGCAGGCAGAAGTAGCCTATATTAGTTCTCTCCATCAGAGACCAAGGTATAAATATCTAATAGTGTATACTTTTAAAGTTTTACATGGACATTTTACTAACTTATAAAAAATATAGAAAAAAGGAGTTAGCTAAATAACAAAGTAATGCAATTTATATAGAAAAACAGCCTATTTGATTTAAGGAATGAATTCAATGTTTTTTAGTTTTATATCATATAAAACTAATAAATATTGAATTCATTGCTTAATTATAATTTAATTTTTTTGCTATTAATTGTTGTTAAAAACAGTCATTTGACCTTGAAAATGACATGAAAGTTGTACACAATTCAAACGTAACGTCAGGCGGATTGATACGTTTTAGACGTTAGTTTTATGATGACGTAGGCAACATTGTTTATACGATATGAAATAATGTTTTTAGCCAATCAGAGAATGCGTTACAACCATAATTAAATTATTCTTATTTAAAGTGGAGGGTCAAGAGTCATAATTTTACAAAAAACCGGCCCATAAACAAGAGGTACGATCACGTGACCCATAAAAAAGTATGAAAGACGAATAGGGCAACATAAAAAAAATGTTTTTATCTCGTTATGACGAGAAAAGATTTTAATATGTTTTACGGTGCGACCGTTGGGGCGAGCGCAGCATAAATTGAAATGTAAATACACATGGGTACATGAAAATAAATTGAAGCGTGGTTTACCAAATGGATGCATCAACGTGAATAAAAATATTTTACGCTCCAGTATACATGTATAAACAGTTATATTTTACGATGTGGCGATCTGGAGGGTGAAGCCACAATTTCACTATCAGATTCATCAGAAGGGTATAGTCCACTAATGCATTTCCATAGGCGGTAATGTTAACTTTCGGGTTCATAGCTCCGGCCCTAATTTTCGTTCAGCAACGAGGGACCTCTTGAATGAAAGCTCATCAAATTGTCCCTCCCCTGTTAAAATTTCGTGGTGTGAAGTCAGATTAATTTTCCCGCAAAATGCGTCTGTATTGAACAACTCTGAAAATGAAAGTAAAAGTAGGGAATTTCACAGTTTTGAAAAGGGTGTACATCAAACAATTTCAATTCTTTCCTTCAAATGATAATTCGATTTTGACAATTGCTTTTAAAATAATTATTGCAAATCCTCTTTTCTGACATGTGTCAAGCATTCTGATTTAAAATGTCCCCATAAATGTATATCCACTCTGCAAGTATAGGAACTATTTTGCTTAAAGGCACTACTTTGTTGTCTTACCGATTCTAAAAATAGTTGGAGGGATATACCCAGAAACGTGGATCCGCCTATCTGTTTATTCATTACGCTAAAGGTCGCGTGCTTAGTCTAGACATTGTGACGTCACGGTAGTAGAGCAGACATCACTCGATAGTTTCCGTCAAAGTAGCATTCCTCCGAACAATTTAACAAAAAAGTTATGTAAAACAAATAGTTGCAAACCATTTTTTAGAATCAGCAGAATGTTTTATTCATCTTTTAAATGCATGACATTCTTAAAATACAGTTTACCTGTTCTCGTGAGATCATGACATTGGTAGCCATTTGCAATTTACACGGAATTGTGGGTCCGAATCTGACGACAGAATTTTCAGATGTCAGATTTTAGAGTCTGAAAACAAATTATCCTTCAAATCAATAAATTGTTTAATTGATTTAATAATCAATCTGCTTTCCTCTTTCTTCTAAATATTTCTTTCACTAATTTAGTGAATTTCTTATGTTCATCCATTTTACGTAAAGAGAGAGTAGAACAATAAAATGCACCACTTTAGATCTTTTCTCGTAATAACGAGACTTTTTCTCGCTATAACAAGATAATGAATTCGTAATAACGAGGTAATCAGCACGTAATAACGAGATCTTTTCTCGTAATAACGAGATTTTTTCTCGTAATAATGAGATCTTTACTCGTTATTACGATATAATTAACTCGTAATAACGAGATCTTTTCTCGTAATAACGAGATTTTTTCTCGTAATAACAGGATCTTTTCTCGTTATTACGATATAATTAACTCGTAATAACGAGATAATTAAACTCGTAATAACGATATCTTTTCTCGTAATAACGAGATCATTTCTCGTAATAACGAGATATTTTCTCGTTATTACGATATTAAATAACTCCTAATAACGAGAAAATTAACTCGTAATAACGATTTCTTTTTTCGTTATAACGAGATCTTTTCTCGTAATAACGAGATAGTTAACTTGTAATAACGACATCTTTTCTCGCAAATACGAGATCAATATTTCTTTTTTTATATGGCCGTATTCGTCTTTCGTACATAAGTACCTTTCTTGGCGATACCAGTCGCTGCTCAAGGATTTTGTCCAAAGGGTCCAATGATACCTTGCAGTGACGGAATTAAGAGGGCGCATCATGCCGGTGCGCGCCCCTCTAATATTGTCAAAATAAAGATAAATCATACTCCTTCTGGCAAAAATAAATGAACAACCTGTGAGTTTTATTTTTTAACTTTTTGGAAACTCATGAGATTTCTGTACACTAGACTGATTTCGTTAACGGTGTAGGATGAAGAAAATCCGTGGGTTCAATTATGGTGTAACGAATAGAAAACCAATTTGAGTCACGCTCTTCATGGGTTCAAGTGTGACCAATTTAATCAACCACCTTTGAGTAACTGGTTATACTAGCTAGTGTTATAACGACTTTTCAATATCTCATCACCAAGAATCAGTATCACAGATAAAGAAATCAACACACACACATTAAAGAGATACTAAAAAATTATCATACTACATGTTTCTACATGTATAATAATGTTTATAGAAGATAATGTACCAGAGTCAATCTAACTTAAAACTCCTTTTATTGATTGCAAATGATAAAAAAGAAATTTAACAAACAACATACTCTTTTTATTACTCATACATCATACTCATTACTCATACAATGTGGCCTCTTAAATTTTAAAATTTTAATTCTAGTTATCTGTCATTTGTTTGGTTCTTGCAAAATAATGAAGAATATATTTTTTGTAATGAAAAAAAAAACTTCTAACGAATTAAAATGACAGCACTGTAGCTAAATTTAGCTATTAAAAACTATTGCAAAATTCCTTAAAATCCTTTCTGCAAATACAAAGCAACTTCATTCTTATAAAGGTTCTTTTTTCAGGCTTTTTAGCACATATTTCAGTTCATCTCTGGTCAACAATATTTGGTTATATAACTAAGTAGCTATATATAGTTTCTACAAACACAAGATAAACACTTTGTGTCCCGGACTTGGATTTTATGACATTTTATTAAGAGGCAACCTTTTCACACCAATTAAATATATAAAATAGATAAGTTGAATGAATATTACACTAAAACACTACAAATTGAATAATGACTATTAACGGTGCATCGTATCTCTCTTTGAGCACAATACTGGTGCTAGGATTACGGTTTGAACTATTTAAAATATACGCCGAATTAAAATGATTTGGTAAAAGATACCCAAATTGTAGTAGTTCTTTAGAGTTCTAAAAAGAGTATTTCTTGTAGCAGCATAAGCATATGTTGAATTTTCTAAGTTTAATCAATTAAGAAAAACAATGAAGAAGAAGACTTTTATAATCAATGGTTACGCATACTGTAAAATTGTTAATCTTGAAAATATTTTAAGTCGTCTGTTGTATTTTTCATCACTGAACACGATTTAAACAATTCAGATAGGATGCTTACAAAAAGTAATTTACACACTGCAACAATGTAGTTCTTGAAAGTTTTTGTTTAGGGATAGGGTTAGGGTTAGGGTTAGTATAAGTATTTTATTTGGCCACTCTATATGAAATACTTTTTTTTTTAAAAAGTGTCTTGCCAAATCTAAACTTAAAACTTTCTTATTCTTTTATTGTAAGTTTTTAAGCTTCCCTTGAATACCACTCTATTTGATTTTTTGATGATAAGAGAAGTAGTTGTTGTTGGTTTGTTTTCCCGAGTACTGCCATGTTTTCTAGAACAATGTCTCTCATGAGACATCCTGTATTTAATATAAGTGGTCTTTGTCACTTTACAATTTTGAGAGCTACTCCATGAATTCATAGCGAGAGCGGTTTTATTTTGAGTTTCAACTTTCCGTTTTCTTCCACCAGCGTTGTTTCCGTTGAACTGAAATGAATTCGAAAATGATTTGAAAATACATAATATGAAACAAAATGTCCCATAGCCCACATCCCGCGCATTTCTTTAGATATTTAAATACCTTGGTAGAAAGATATATTGATAGCTAGAACAATTGGTAACGTTAGAGAAGGGGATTACAACCTCAACTCGTTTTTCTGTATTAACATCGGTATCATATCCACACTTGAAACCATTTAATGCTTGCGACGAATTCTTTGGAGGCCTGTGTTTGCTTTTTGGACTGTTATATAACTGAACAACATTGTTTTCTCCTGCTTCTACAGGGTCAGGCGTTTGTTCAACTGTAAGTTGTTTGGTCCTAGACTCTTTTCTAGAAATGGGAGGACCTATTCCTCCTTGCTGTTTTCTACACCGAGAGCTTCCAAATAGAATCTACAAAGGAATATCCATACCCATTGTATTATTTAAATCATTTATTTAAATTAAGCATAAAAAAGGAATTTATCCTTATAATCTGGTATCCTGAACACAATTGAATTCCAATTTGAAGTGGATTTTTTTTTTTAAAATACGATCCTGAAAATATGGATGATTTTTAGTCAAAGAAAAAGTTGCATTTGCATTCCATATCTTTTCCTGATTAAAAGTCTCATTAAAGTCTTCATTTTAAAGTATTCAATAAAAATATTTCAAGCAAGTGTTTTAAATCTTTTTATTGTTTTAAATACATGTATTTTCAACTTTAAGCAAAATAAAAACCCAAACTTCTTACATTTTATAAGGATGATTTTTTTCTGTGTAGTGTGTTTCTATACGATATTTCCAATATTACAAACTTTACAAATATCTATAATTTTGTGATTTGTTGTGAAACTTAACCTTAAACCTGTTGTAGATTAATTACCAATATTCCACAAGAGGGTATAGAATCAGAAAAATTGAGTTCAAACCAAACCGACCATCATCTTAATTTCCAAATTTATTTACAAATTCATAGATACACGCAAATAATTATCACAGTAAAATGCACATAGAAGTTTTAAAAGTGTATTGAAAATGTATTGGTGTTAGTTTCACACTTGGTATACTATGAAAACTTGTCTTTGTAACATTTTTATTATTAAAAGAACCCCAACAACTTATACGCAAAGATAAGATCTACATGCATACTACCTGAATTCCTTTGTTTATCGAAGGAAATAAACCAATTGCTATGAGCATTAATTGAAAAAGTTCTGTGAATTCTGCCATCTACAAAAAAAAAAAATAATATTTTCAACATTTTGGATTACAAAGATAACTAAAATTGTTTTTGGTTCCGGTGCATTTTGTCTTTTAAATTTTTGTTTTTTGTTTTGTTTCTTTTTCATGTTTTTAAATTATGAAACTTACGTATTTACATAGTCAAACTTGTCAACTGATGAATGTTTAATAAAACTGGCGGTTTTGAAGAATTTCCAACGGAAATTAATTTGTCTGACTCAACTTTCTCATTTTGAATCATCTATATGCTGTATTGGATTTTGTCGGTTTTCCTACAGAGCGTCTTTGACTTTGTTAAAGAACGTATGTCAACTGGTAAGTATAGTTGAATGTGTGCTTAGGAGTACAAACACCGATTAAAATATTGCACGTTTTAAAGAGCTTAACAAAATAAGATTTTATCAATTCATGATATTAAAGCGCTGTACAAATACCAAACTTATTACTATATATATGTTATGCTTTATGAACCTGCATAACAGAAACTTGATTGGAATTTCGATATTACATCACCCCAAAACAAGATATACATTTGTATGTTGTTTTCACAAATACATAAAGCGATTTCCCCCTGCAAAATAGCAACTGTTTGATTTTATTAAGGATAGTAAAGAGAGAACTTCATTAAAACGTATAGGCATACATTTATAATAAAGTATACATGCATTATAGTATGATAAGTATACAGTAATCCAAATATATTTGAAAATGATTTGATTCAGCTTGGTTTTAACTTGATCAATATTGCATTACTTCTTTTAATCATTTCTAAAATGACAACTGGCTTTGTTTGCTGTATATTAATTTTAATGTATACTTTCGTTTTCCTTAAAACATAAGTCTAAAATAAGATATATCTTTGCAAAAAATTAATAAATTATAAGAAATTGAAACATTAAGTTAGTAAATAAAAAACAAATGCTAATTTTCAAAGAAGTATACTTAAGCAAAGTTCCCTACCTTACTGGGCTTTTCGATGCTCTGGAATGAAAACCCCTTGGGAATTACCCAGTGGAATTTTGAGTGTGTACTCTATTCTTAATTCATGCATATGTATAGAAGTTGCATTATTTCTTCTTCTTATTTCATTGAATTGATTTTAAAGGAGAGAGAGAGAGAGAGAGAGAGAGAGAGAGAGAGAGAGAGAGCTTTAGCTTTAGTAATTATTTTTCTATCAAATGTTTTTAATATTATGAAGAGGTTCTAAACAAGGTTGCGTGTAAAGCATTATTTGGATAATGTTTCATCCTTTGCTGTGTGTTTCATAAACGTTGTATTTACTTAAAGAATCATAAAGAGTGCAGTATCAGTGTATAGAAGACAACTTATGTTTCACTCGTATCATAATTATTCCATTAACTTTATATGAAAAAATGACAATAACAAACCGTCAACTATCTCAAAAATCCATTAAACGAAATACAAATTAAAAACAGAGCAACACGGACCTCCAAAAGGATAGAGGTAGGATCAGGTGCCTAGGAGGAGTGAGCATCCTCTGCTGACCGGTCACACCTGCCGTGTGCTCTTTCTCGTAATCCAAAAAAACGGAAAAGTCCCTAGACAATTAGGTGATGAATTATGGTTTAACACTTAGTATGAAAAACGTCAGTCAGCATGCGACCCAGTGGATGACTGTATTTGCTGACAAGGTCGTTGTATCGACCATTGAACTTACGAAAAGATTACTTCAAACGAGCCTGTTGATAGTCCTGTTTTATCAACTTGTTTGTCAGTAGCTTGCCTTGCATTAGAGACTGTTCATACGAAGAGCATGCCCTTACGTATCGAATTAACGGAGAGATAAAAACACCATATGCAGGTGATGAAGGTATATTGCTACATAAGTAAGGAAAGTTGACTATAGAAAAATTGAAGTCATCGCGTTTATCATAAAGTTTTGTTGTTAGGTTACCATCAATGTCCATTTCCAGTAAAATATCCAAATATGAAACACACAGACTCTGTGGTATCTTTTATTTCAAGTTCACTGGGATATATCGAGTCGACGTAAGTATGAAAATAACAATTGTTAATTGATAATACGACGTCGATAAACCTGAATGTTGAATTGAAGGCCACAGCGAGTGATTTATTTTTTTCACGTACAAGTTTTTGAATAAATTTTGCTTCATAGGAATACAAAAATAGGTCTGCTAACAATGGGGCACAATTGGTACCCATGGGAATTCCAACAGATTGTCGGAAGACTTGATTTCCAAAAACTACATAGATGTTGTCTATCAAAAACTCAAGCATCTTTTTAATATCAACTTCAGAGTACTTGTGTGTGCAATCAGAATGGTTTTTAACAAAATCATTTTTTAGATTTCCAATGACAAAGTAAGCATTTTTACGACTTCCATTTTTATTGAAGAAACAACTGTCGATGATATCAAAACGCCTAGATTTTAATTTTTCATGGGGAATGGTTGTATACAGCTTTGAAAAATCATACGTTTTGATGCTACTGATTTTGGTAAGATTTTGTAACCTCAAAGTTTCTAATAATTCTTTAGAGTTTTTTAGTATCCACATCTGATTCACACCACTTCTGGAGTATATTGTTGTACAGTACTCTTGAAGTTTCTCCTTCACTACTGTAAGAATTTTAGTAAGGAGTAAAGAGAGAGGTTTGGTAGAACATTTACTGGAACCTGCTTTATATCTCTGTTTGTAAGGACTTTTGTGAAGCTTTGGAATCCAGTACAAATAAGGTAAATCAAATTCATTTTGTTTATTGGGGATATTAAAGATATCCATAACCGATTTATGATTTTGAAGTATTTCCTGCTTGGAAAGGCTGCTATTGGTATAAGTAGGATTACCATGTGTAGAATCGAAACCTAGTTCTTTGAAAATACAATTAATATAATGTGCCTTACAAACAAAGACAATGCTGTTACTTGCCTTATCAGCAGGGACCAGTACATACTGATCGTGCAATCTATCTAGTTCTTTTCTCACTTCTGCGTTATTGAAAACAGAAGGATAGATAGTTTTCATTTGACCTCTCAGTTGTTTAATACGAGATTTTAATATACATCTGATGCTTTTAACCAACTCTGACAATGCATCAAGGTCTTCTTTTTCAGATTTTGCCCATCGCTTGGTGTAATTCAACAGAATTCATGATATGTATAAAATTACGACGCCATGTGAAGGATCTAGGCTACCTAAATTTTGGTCCTTTCATAATAAGTGATCTTAGGTCTTCGTTGTTAACTAAATTAATATCATCAGTAATGACGTGTCTGACAGGACTATAGTTGTAGAGTGAAGAAGAACATGAACACGTTGGAGGATTATCTTTCAGATGTTCGATATTAAGGTCTTGTAGAGTTTGTTTGTAATTGAAGAGTTTGGAAGCAATGGTTGAAGTATTGTTGTAGGAAATACAAGGGGTTGACTTAATCTTGAAATATGGCGGAATGCAGGACTGAACTTTTTTGTGATTAAGAATATTGCTTATATTAACGGCATCGATTCCCTTGTTGGCATACTGCAGTTTGAAAAATTAACGTGGTGCATGAGCAGTATGTTTTGTTTGTGTAGGTTTAAAAAGTCGATGATAAGCAATATCCATAATCTTGAATCCGAGTCTGTATTCCGGTGTAGAAAAATCAAAAAGCGACTATTCCTTCGTGTATAATTGATTTGTTATAAAACCGATGTCCATGACTACGCATACGTCTCTTTGTGTTGTTAAAAAGTTCCATGACATTAACATTGGTACAATGTGGACTTGAAAGATTCCCTACACTTTCAACATCATCGTTGCATCCATACGGAAATGCCGTACCTAGTTTTCTTATCCAAAGTTCTTCTTGTTGTCTACGGAATGGCGTACTCAGCGATGGGTTATTGGTATGATGGTAAATTTTTTTCTAAAATTCTAACTTTCATAGACAAAACAGAATGATCAGGGGAATTAAAATGCTTGTATAAAAGCTGCTGATCGCGTTATTGATTTGAAATCTATGACCTGATATTCGTTTGTTCAGTGAACCTTTGGTTTCACCAACATAGATGAGTCACCAAGTAAACTCCTAGAGTCTGTATCCCTTATAGACTCTGAGAAGTGACGCCTTATTATACTGGGCGACGCGTCTGCCAGTATGGTAGTGTTATATGTGGTACTGCTCATGAAAGAGGAAGTACCGAACGACAAGTATCCTCGGGGACAGACTTTCCACCAGCAGAGATACATGTTCGGTGGTTAAAATGAAAAAATGACAATAACAAACCGTCAACTATCTCAAAAATCTATAAAACGAAATACAAATTCAAAGCAGAGCAACATGGACCTCCAAAAAGATAGAGGTAGGATCAGGTGCCTAGGAAGAGTGAGCATCCTCTGCTGACCGGTCACACCCGCCGTGTGCTCTTTGTATTAATTATCAATTATGACATGAGATAAATATATAATTATGAAAGGTGGTTCCCTACTCTAGTGAGGTGATCATTGATAGTTTTGTATATACCGCTATAAATTCATATAATTGGGAAAATATATTCATAAAAACACGTGGGTTTGTTATAAACTAATTAAGTGGGTATCGATATTGCAAATCGATTGGCTGTTATATTAATGTTTACAGGTGAATAGGGTGCATCAGTACTATGCATAATTTGGACACGTATATGGTAGACTTCGGGGGTTTTAAGTCACTCGAAGTTCGATGCCACATTGCAACAGTTTATCCCCACCAACTCCTCCCAAACTATAATATACGTTGTATATTTGACAGTTTTGTTATAGATGATTTTTTCCTTTGTAGAACGAGATAATGAAAGTAAAGAGAGTTACAATGCATATATTCATTGTTTGATATTAAAAGTTTGTTGCATTTTGCGCATGCGAGTTCATCCTATATATTATGTGTTTGTGTTTTATGGGCGATGGAAAGTGTAAAAGATGTTAATCGAAACGAACAACGAATTTTTAAAAACATGCTAAAATAGGAGACAGACAAGCTTAAAACAAAATCAACAGCCTCTTTTGCAAAATCAACAGACACTGATGCAAAACAAACGATCACCGATGCAAAACCAACAGTCATGCAGTGAATTAAAGCTAGGTGGCGTATATAAGAAAATAGACACAGACTAAAAACAGATGCATATGGCTCTGCGATGCGATATAGCCGAGGAAAACACGTGGTGTCGGAAGTAGGTCTTAATATACATGTACTTCATTCATGGCAGAAAAGTCTGAAGAAACTCAGAGAAGCATTTTCAGTCCTGAATCTGATATAAACTCAGAAGACATATAGCTTCCCTGGAAAACATGTACATGTATCTAGATCTGTAATACCAGGGGAGGTTTACCTATCGCGTTTGCCAAGACAAACATAATGACTAAAGAGTCAATATCTTTTAACTGTTCCGGGAAGCATGTATGTACATAGATGAGAACCAAAAACGTTAGATAGTCAAGCTACTTTGTCTAATTCTAATTATGATCTAAAGGTATTGAACTGATTTTAAACAAACTTGATATCATTGCAAGTTTTAAACGAATCCCATCGTAGAATCTTTCTCATTTTAATTTTTGTTTATATTTAAAGCACATTCAAAGTGAAAACGTTAACAAAATTAATTAATTCGGTTTTGTTCCCCGATTGATGTATATTGATTCATTCCACATAACTATGCAGTTTTCATACACATGAAGCATGAACAATTTACATAGAAGACTAATTTTGATTATCACACACTTATGAGTGCTGATTTCAATTATATTGGAAAGTTTCAAAGTGGTATTTTGAATTAACAAGCCTCACCTTTAGAGCGTCTCTTTTTTAGGCGTAAAGTAAATTGATACTCTTTTAAATAATTAGTATCAGTCAAACATTTTCCGTGGTAAATAATTTTCTTACAGTGTATTTGTTGACAAAATTGTTTGGAGGTCAACTATTTTTTCAAATAATTAAACTGGTATGTTAACATTGTAGTTTTTCATAAACATTAGAGAAAACCACATACATGTATGTGTCCATATTTTTTTTATTACAACTTGTTTTATGTTGCGTTTGAATAATCTCCCTTTATGTTAGTATTTATCATTTTGTCATTTTAATACATCTACTACTTCATTGATTGGTTATAATCATATTTTCTAAACAAAACGACTGTGCCATGTCATCCTAAAAATATGATACACAACCACAACTAGCAACATTAAAAATTCGATCATTTGCTTATTTTTAAACTAGCTTTCAGTTGTTCCGAATTCAGTGCAGATAAACAGTCATGTATTAATCTATTTGGCAATGATTCTAGCCTAGTCCAAAAATTTGAGCGATAGTCGAGTACTCGTTGATTTATGATTAAAACTGTATGTTCTTTTCTTTAACAATGAGGATTTTGACACATTTTGTTAATAAAATAATTTAAATATATATTTTGTATTTTCCTTGTTTTCCTTGCCTGATCAACAGCTATAAAAGCAAATACCTTTGGGTATTTATTTATATGATTTAATCGAATAAATATAATGAATCGAATTGAAAATGGTACTTAAAATCGAAAGAAACATCAAACAAAGAGCAGATCTCTCAAAAATATGTTTTCACCAGAACTTTTGTTCTTTCTCATATGATTTTAAGAGACATAAAGTTGAAAAGTTACTTGTGACCAAAGATTTCTATTATCATCTAGAAAGTCATTGATAACCTTTACACCCATTTATACCAATTTTTTTATAAACGCTGTTTTCATACCAACTCTAATGCGGCTATTATACCAAACAGGCATAGATAAAAAGTTTTCTTCAACATAATTATCATCAAAAGATTTCATAACATAGAGCATTGAGTTAAATACATCTTTCCAAAGCATATTATTTTGGGGAATAGCACATTCAGTAATAAATGCATCACCAAAATCAAGTAACAAGCTGACAAAGTCTTCACCGTTAATGGCCTTCAATATGGAAGTCCATGAATTATGTCCACAATTAATCTTTTAATCCATGAACATTTCAGTGACATAATAATAATTTTGTAAGTATCCAATATTTTTAAACTTTCTTCTTGATATTCTTGAATAACTACTGAACGTTTTATTTTATAACACCTGGCATTCCAAACAAATAAAAAAATGCCTTTGTTCAATGTGGAGATTACCTCCCCTTTGGGAAGAGGCAAAGACATAAATAAATGATTTATTTTTGGAATAACTAAAGATTTTGCAACGGTCACACGTCCGATTGGTGTTAGGTTTCTTCTTTTCCATTGTTGAAGCATGCTTTTAATTTTTGGAACTATTATAGAATAACTATGGATTTTTTTCAAGGTCGACAAAAAAGTTATTACCCAATAAGCTAAAAGTTGTTGAGCCCCAAAGTACGAACTTTGCAAAAATTATGCTTTGTGAAATCAGAAAATTCTCAATTTATCACTAAAACTAATAATTTTAGACGGCACTAAATATTGGTAGTCCAGCCTTTCGTTCAACAGTGATGCGCATCGATTGTAAACATTTCAGCGTGGCCTTCAGCGAGTGGGTGATACAACACGAATTTTGAGAGATTTGGTTATAAAAGGATCAAAAGAGTTGAGGACAAAACACAAGCGCGAACTATATATTTTGTAAGAGATAAAAATAATAAATCTACTTTTCTTATCAATATATCATTTTATTATAACAATATTTTAACATCTAGATCCACCGAGTATTTCCATTTCCCTTTTTTGTCGAGTGTCTTTTTAAAAATTAACCTTCCGAGGTCGTACCAAGTGTAGAAATTTCTTAACATCAGGAGTAAATACGCTTTACTTGTCATGTGCATGATCCTGTGCAAGAATTATTTTCACTACCTGTTTAAGGACATATAAACTTTACCCCCTGCACCCCGCAAGTCTCCAAAAAGAGTCCAATGTCAGCTTTTTATATCACGGAATGTCTCTTACTTTGTGCTAGTATGGTTTTTATTTAATAAATTTTGCAAGGTCAATACGACAATGGAACTACTGTACCATGGCCATTTTTTAAAATCATTCATCGATTAGGAAAAGTGCGAATGTGATCCTAGTTACAAGTAAGACCAGGAATACAAACAGAGATATTGATACAATATTGAAGGTAAGTTAATCCAAATAATAGATTTATTTAACTCATAATAATAACTGCCTTGAAAAACGGACTGTTTTAGTAAAATGTTTGTTTTTTCATTGGTACAACCCATAACGTTCATCGGTCATGTTGGTTGGCCAAACTTTGTTAATCAAACTCAGTCTGACTGCTTTGGGGGTTGTTGAAGCTATGTATTGTATGTATCATTTGCTTTGAAGTGATCCACAAATATAGAATAACTATTGTTCTTCTCAGGAAATCAACATAGAAATGGAAGCTTTTAAAATCCACCCAGATATAGAAACAGGTATTTATCCATGAGTAAGATCTAAAAATAGAATAACATTCTTTCAAAAATAACAACCAATCTTTTGAAGACTATTTTTTTATAATCAAAAGCATATCTTTTAAGAGAATAAATACTGACGACTCCTCTGCTGTTATACAGCTAAAAATACCTTTAATTTCAAATCTATATAAGAAAGTTCTATTTATATTTTTATTCGCCAGAATAGTAAATATCATTATTCGATGTGACAGTTTTGTCTTTTTTCAATAAAAGTTACCTCTTTTTAGAATGACAATTTTGCTTCACTATTTTTGCATGGTAGGGAGAATAAAACAGTTTGTTGAATGAAGAATTCAGTAAACTTTCTTATATGAATCTAATCTTTATTGATTCTCGAGATGTGTTCTGTAAAATACAATTACTATAAAACATGTTTTATATTTTCCTTTAGACCAACAATACATAGGAGAAAATCCTGCGGACATTTTAGTAAAAATAGTAAGAAATTAAAAAAAAAATAATGTCAGTGTTATTTTTGACAATAGAATATCAATTCATAAATGCAATGATATAGAACACGGATGTTGCTAAAACGCGGAACGGAAAACGGAACGGAAAGCGGAACGGAACGGAAAACGGAAATCTGATATAATGTCATATACTTGATAATGTTTTTAAAGAGCCATAAACGATGTTTATATTCAGAAAATGTATGATTTCTTCAAAATTAACTGTGATTGCGTTGACCTCTAGGCCCAATTAATCAAAAATCAAACCAGAAAACGCTCTCTATTCGCATCATATATAAGTTGCAAGCATGTTCTATTATACAACCACTTAGACAAAAGGAAGCAAACGTGCATTGCTAAAATCCACTAGAAGAAAAGTACTGTGTTATTCTAAAAAGGTAGAAGATTTACACAACGAACGCCGATATTAAAAGAAAGAAAGAAGACAAAACAGGTAATTGATTCAATTAAATGATGCTGTTTTCGGTTTTCAATGATATTTAAAATGGCGGGACATAGGTCAGCAAATAGTTAACGCAGCAAAGCATCGTAAAGTTCATCATGGTCCATCCATTGGATGCTGTTCGTTTGTTTCGTTTTCATCATGTTCATATTTACTTTACAAGTACGTCTATTTAATACATCTTAAGTAAGATACTATGGAAATGCCGATTATTCAATGTGGATGAGAGTATTAAAATCATATTCGAAAGTTTTAAAATAAATGTAAAATTTCTAAGAGCCAGTTTTTTTTTAATTAAAGGTTAGCGGTTAGCAGGTTATGTATTTTTGTTCTGCAATTATCGCTACCTTCATATAACCCGCATGAATCATCAAAGAAATTGGTTGTAAAAAGTAAGAAATATTGACTAAATTATTCTTAATGTAAATCAGTACGTTAGATAAAAGTAACAGCCAAATCATCTTCTATGGGAATTGTAGTCTGACATCATCATGATTATTTCGTGCAGTCCGTGATTTTTCTCAGGTCGCTGAAGGTTTCGACCATTCGATAAACGGGGCGTGTAGATTTCAGTCCTGTCAGTTTCTACAGAGCTATGACCGTATAATCAATTTCCGTAAGAAATAGAGGGAATCATACTTGGTGGATGTAAATATATAACAATGGATGTGCATTTCATTTGCATAGCAAAAAAAAAATGCAATGGTATAATTGGTAGGATATCAATAAAACAACCAAATACATGTATTAATAACTATTCGTTAGATATGAACAAATGATCAAAATAGATTGTATCTGTCCAATCTTTACCTTTTTAAAGCGATAGACTTGATTTTATATTTTCCATTTTCCGTCCCGTTCCGCTTTCGTTCCGTTTTCCGTTCCGCGTTTTAGCAACTCCCAAAACTCTTCGTATGTTCATAACAATGAATCAACATAATATAAGACGAATGAAGCATAAACAATTCATGGATGCAGAAAAACAATAGCGGTTGTTTTGTTTATTTTCCAGACAATGATGTGCCAGATATCAATGTTCCTCAGAACGGTAATATAATCTTTTTGCTATAACCGTAAAGATTTAATATCTTTGGAAACTTTGAATAAACGCCTGTAAAATTTCCAACGCAGAGATAATATTATTTTACTTAACATACCTATTAATCTAAAAACATAAGATTCACTAAAGAATAAATGTTCCATTTGGGCAAACAAATTCATTATACAAAATAGATAAATAAATCTGATGTCTTCTTTTCTTATCACATTTATGTTTTGGCAGATGATGTAACAGCTAGTTTGGATTTAAATTTGCTTAACAAATGAATCAAAAAATATGTCGAGTTAATACTTCTCAACTCTAGAAAGTCTCTCTATATCAATAATGAATGCTACTCAAATTAGTCACGTGCTTGGATACAGATAAAGTTGCCTGCAGAGATTGATTTACAATTGGAATTTGATTAGATAAAATTGATCTAAGATGACCAATACAAAAAAGTGTTAAGAAACGAACAAAATCGTGAAAAGTTTATTTTCTTGTGTGAAACATTTACTTAGTATGATACTTACCATCATTTTCTTGGCAAAAAAAGTATAACACCTTTGTTTTCCTCGGGCATTGAGAAAATATCCCATTTCGAATAACAAAGGGTTTTATTAAACTAACACTAAATATTGAGTTAAGAGCTATAAGTTTTAGTACATTTTATAGAGATTGTCAATTTTTAATTTATGTTGCTATTAATTATGTAACTTTATATGTTTTAATATTTTTCGTTAGTTTGTTAACATATAAAAATGTAAAGAAATTTTCATTTTAAAAATGTGGGGTTTTTTTTGTTTCAGCTAAATATAATCCAAGTAAGTTGATCTTGCATTTACCTTTAACAAGCTCCATATTTTCTCTTCCTACTTCTATAATTATTCAGTGACTAGTGCTTAAAAACTTGTTTCTTAAACTTGGTTGAAGTATGTATATTAGCATACTTCCTAATTATCCGAATACTGACGTTAAATTATCTAAGCTTGCAAGCAGTTTAAAGAAAAAGGGTATTTAATGTTTAATGTTTGATGCGATTAGAGTTATTAAAATTGAACTTTTGAGATAATTATGTACAATGGGTCTATGAATGATGTTTTGTTTGGATACTGATGCACACTAAAGAAAATATTTGTTATTTGACTAGAATTTTATAATGATAGAATTTTCCAACCACTGGACAATGTGCCGAGTTCAACCTCATATTTATAAAACAAACGTGCGGGTTGTGCAATATAATAAGGCGTTTGATATAATTTTATTTACTCCAAAAGTCAAATCATTTATAATGAAGTGTTTCTCATCTGGCCATTATCACGATATGTAATTGATACGAAGAATTGGAATCGATCTATGTGTAAAGATAAAATCGAGTTGTATCAGGATTTCATAAAAGGAAAATATTAAAATTTTGAAAAAAAATCATACATACACTGCTTACTCTCAATTTCGTATATTTCATTTCTTGATTGCGCTTTTAAATTCACGATTTTTTTTTTAGCAAAAGCTTTGAGAAGCTTCCAGATTGATAAATTCCACATGTTGCAAATTACTAATGTTTATGTTGAGTGCATCGTCACAGGTGTCAATAGTCTATACGTACAGTTAAAAAAAGATCAAAAACTTCCTACATTATTTATTAAGATTGTATCAGCAATAAATGTTATGAAAATTTTGGATATATCCAAACAACACTAAACTCCTTCATAACAGCGAAACAAGTTGTTAAAATCGCTTTACGATTATTTTGCAGGTCGGGGTTTTCCTTTACATTTTTAAAGATGTTAACAGACAATTAAGAAGGTTAATAGAGTCAAATGATGAATGCCTGTCCATTATCATTTGCCGAGGTAAGTACATTAATTAAATAGGTATATATGTACAACACTTCAATGATTTTGCGTTTAATTTTGCTTTCAGGTCAGAGATTCATTATTAGTATTTTTAATGTATATAAGATATATAATTATATTACATGATACATAACATTAATAATAGTGAACGACGACACAATACTCCACTGATTTAATCCATAAATGTAGCGTGTTTGCCCTCTTTGCCCAATGTAGATTTTTAATTGTATCGGTAATAACATTGGCATTGAAGCATACGTATATTGATTCAGAGTATTGCTTTTTTTCACAGGCGGTGGTCGTCTTAGTTTATGACAAATATTAACTTTTTTTCTATGATGAAAGACCGAAATACTTAAAATCATGAAAACCCAGAATAACCAGTACTTAAAGACAAGAAGTTTAAACTTGCAATAAAGAAAACGCAGAAAAGACATTTCTTCGTATTTGGAAAGGAATAGAAATAAACTTAGAATGTCATATATGTAACTGTTACTAGACTGTTCATTCATTTTATCATTTTCACTGACTAACTGAACATTTGCTTTGTTAAATTTTTCGAATAGCCGATAGTGCGGAATAGAATTAAGATACACTTTGGAATTATATACATATGTGAATTTTTAAAGGTGTATTTTGGCATAATTTCATAGTATCGCTTGTGTGAAGTAAAAAATGTTTGTACTGAATAATTCGTCGAGTGTGTGATTTCTTTGCTAAAGGCATCTAGAAAAATTGAGCCACTAGGAGTTTTAATGATTACACCGTTTAATTTGTAATTGTCACTGCATATTGATTTATACCTCAACATTTAATATCTGTTGTTCTCTTGATCTAGAAAATAACAAAAAACCCGACGACAAAAATGCAGTGAGTGAATCTGTCCGACAGAATATTCAGTTAATAGAATCAGATCTTATGGTATGTGAGTCAAGTCTTATAGACGAGCTGCAAAATGGGTATCTTTCTGAAGAGGAAGCAAAAACCATGAAGCTGAGGAACAGATCTGATCAGGCCCATCACTTTGCCGAAATTCTAGAAGTAACGGATGAAACGAATTTTCTTCGAATTGTTGATATGTTAAAAAGATGCTCTTTTGAACATATCGCTTATTCATTGCAATCATCGTATGAAGACCTAAGAATGACTCAAGTATTGGCTATTACAAGCCATCAAATATGTCCCATATGCCGTTTGAGATACGAAGTTGATATAAAGGATCTGCGCTGTGGGTTGAAAAAGGAGGAACTTCTTCCTTTTAGTCTCTATATCGAAATCAATCGCTGTCTCGCTAGAAAAGGCCACCAAGACTATCTTTGGAAAAGATTACTCAATCATCTGAAGTCTTTTGAAAATGAGTCTGTGGAAAACAAATTTATAAAGATATTTGACACGCCAAGACACCAAGGGCTATACGAACGTTTTAGAGAAAATTTCCCTACCTATTTTGAATGTTCATGTGTGTCTTGATTTTTAAAACATATGGGATCTTAAATACCAATTTAAAACAGGGCTTTTAAAAATATATTATTTTGGCTTTATTTTTAAGATTTCAGTCAGTTCAAGCATATATTTTACAACATACATTGCACCATATCATAGCAACGAGTTATATACATGCGTATATTTTATTGATAAAGACAACTTTGAAATATATTTCTTTCATACCAAATTAAGTCTTCTTTGGTAAACTGATTGGTATTTTATTTGAAATTTAATTTGTTTGATCATTGCAGAAATACATTGGCGCATCTGTTTGTAATCTCTCTTGTTGACATTTCCCTCCTCTCCCCTATCCCCTTCTCACAGTGATCCCCTGTTTATTGCCATTTGTTTATTTTCGTTTATCTGATTGATGGTCAGATCTTAGACTGGGGTGTCTTTTAATTTATTATGGTATTTCCCTCCTGTATCCTGCTCTGAGAATTTATGTCTTTGAGCGTTCCCCAAATTTTGGTTCCATCTCAAAGTCGTTTCATTGGTCCTTTATAGAAAAAGGGGAGGAGTTGTCAAAGATGAGACATACGGGATTGATAATTATTTCACACTCTCACTTTGGATTTATTTTTAAAATGATGTTTGTTTAATTTGTGATTTTGGACTTTAATAAATTCTAAATTTTCAAACGGGAAATTTTTATTTACGTTACATTACGTAACCAATATACGTAATCACAACAAACGCATTCAAATCTTATACCATAGCATTGGTATCTCATACCATAGAATACAATGTCATAGATTCACATTCGTCATATTATACCATAGCATACCATAGCATAGCATACAACATGATTTTAACTCGGGGTTTTGTTGATTTTATTTGAAAGAAATAATGTTCACATTCAGATTAGTGGTAAACTTTGACTTCATATTATTTTACTGCGAAATATTTGGAACTCTTCTGTATAATGTGGCGTTTTTGTTCAAATCTCATAGCATACCATAACATTCCATACCATTGAACCTTACATTTGAATTTCTCATAGGATAGCATACAAATCGCATAGTATACCATAACATTCCATATCATTAAGCCTTACATTTGAATTTCTCATAGGATAGCATACAAATCTCATAGCATACCATTAAATTGCATACCATAGCATAAAACTGTAAAAGATGCATGTCGATGGAATCAATAATTTACAGGTATTGCTTACGAATATATTTGTTATGTAAAGATAGATGCCAACCTTCTATGCAACATAAATATTTTGTATCTTCATAGGATGAATTTAGAATCTGTCAACTTTTTAAATGATTTCATAATGAAGTGTAAAAAATGGAACCGGTCAAATTCAAATGTGAAAGAGTTAAAATATCTATCTCTTTTAGGTCCCTTTGATAGTACCAATGATAGAAAAGTAAATCTTAATAAAATGGTTGGAAATAAAAAAAAAGTGAGGTAATATTATTAGTAGTGACAATTGTACTGTCATGTAATGAAAAATAAGTCATGATGGCTTGGTTTCAAATTATGTGTATTTTTTATTCATTTTATGTGACATCTACTAACATTCTGATGAAAATTCCATGGTGATAGGGATGGTTACCTATCGTTTGTTTTTAAATGTAATTATATTTCTTGAATAAAGGGAAACCTTGGTGTCGGCATTTTTGTTATTCCTAAGAAAACATTTACGACATTAATCAATGTTCTTACTTCCTAACTCATGTCACAAAATTTCACTGCCACTGATTTGCAAATTGTTTCAAAAGCAAATATTTTTCCGATTTAAATTTTTATGAAAAGTCTTTTTTATTTTTCAAGTGTTTTTCGTTTAGGCGAAGGTTATTTTGCAATGAAAACCGCTGTTTTTAATCTGCGTCATTTAGAAGTGACAAAGGATTCATCAAGACCCATGACGAGGAATAGTAAATATTTTGGAATGAATGGTCTTTCAAGTACTCATTACCCATTTAAAAACCTTGACAATTTAAGCAAGAAGGGCCTTGATCGCGTGCCGCCGTGAAAGCCAAAGATACAAAGATAAAGAAATAACGAACGAATTAGTCGTGCAAGTCAATGTACATATTATTGTCTAATTGAAATTTAAACTCCGCAATGAACTCTCGAAAATCGAGTAAACACTACAACATTACAAACACTTCCACGTTCCTTAGTGTGTGTCTATATGCATTACAGAAAGTCTGTTTGACATTCAAACAATGAAAGGACCTGCATCCAAGGAAGAACAAGGTATATAATGCCTCCAAGACACGTCTGCTGACTAAGAAGCTGATAACCCTTCCAGATACCCCTTTCGTAGCTAGTACCCGTTTCACGATACCAAAGTGCTGTCTTCCTTGTCCCTGCACAGATGCAGGCCATAAAGTGTAGGTGATTTACTTACCTAGATCCAGACTGGTCGTTTGAAGTGAGATTGCGTTATCGAGGGTTATCTATTGATTAAGAAGGTCCGGTGGTTTAAAGGACCCGAGCCATTGGCGAAAACACCCATCTGACAGCAGAAACAAAGCCAAAAAACTCAGAGGAGGTGGGAAAGTGTTGCTAGAAAGTGACTAGTACTGCAAAAGGTGTGAAAAAGATGTGAAAGGGTCGGAACCATTCCATTCCTTAACAAACATCTTGTGCATGTACTTGGGTCTGAAGCAGTGCAGATAAAATTGGAGAAAGAAAAAAGAAAAATCTTTAAGTGGACTTCTGATAGAAGGTAAAAACGATGCAAGAAGCAGACGTTGATAGATATTTACGGGAGAGCAGCAAAAGCTATAAAAATTGCCGCATTAAAAATTCAGCGCGGAGAAATTCTCTGCAGAAAAAGACTTTGGGGATAGAGTCAGAGAAACGTTTGGCTCAGTCCGAAATAAGCCGAGAAGAAAAACATCTCCGAGAGCATCTCAACAAGATGCATATTGACAAGATGAAGAACTATCTGGTCAAGAAAATGAGAGGTGAGTTTTCATTGATCGCAATAGCATTGAAGCTTAGTTAAATTTCAGCAGGAACAAAGTAGCATAAAAATGTCTTGTAATATAAAAATTCGTGCATCAACATTATTATAAAGCGGTATCACAGATTGTGATGAACATTACACTTAGTCTAAAACAGTAAGTGATTTGATAAATGTTTAACAGTCACGATTTTTAAATTCGCTAGAAAAAATGTGAAACATGTTAGAATACACTATTGATTTAATTAAAGGTGTTTTGGTAAAACCTGGAATTGTTTGTCCAAATGTTTTCAGTGTCGTGTTTGGGATTTCCTTTCTAGAAATAAAGAAACAATGATGACTATTATCGAAATTGCTGACTTCCAGTATCAGAATTTGAATATAACTGTGTGCTGAATACTTTGAAATAAAATTGGACATCGATTATACCTTGGTTCTGTTTGGGTTAATCCAACTGTTATGTACATGCTGCTGTGTCAGTGAAACCGCCCCAAAGATTTAAGTAGACGTGTATTAATTCATTGAAACAGAATGAAATCGTTGAACAATATGTTCTTGTTCCCAGTTCTCTTTAAACACAATTAACTAAGCAAGTTTACTTTTTATTAATTCGTATAAATTTCGCATTCAATTAATACATTGATTGATATGTATACCTAGAGAAGAAAACAATAAATCCATATGTCAATTACCCGGTATATGCAGGTTGTCTCCATGCAGTGTCACTATTTGAACTGCAGTGTATATTACTTTCATATGCGACTCTATTCCGTTCATGTTCATTTCTGACAAACTCTCCTCCTCTTCACCTCGTATACACTTCTTGTACCAACTAGATATAGAGTAAAAAACCAGGGGCGGGTTCTCGGGTTTTCCCAGGGGCGGGGTGATCCAAGGGAGGGTGTTTGCTAAAGGGACGGGTGGGGTTGTGTTGGGTTAAAAGTCTAGTTTTGTGGTTTTATTATATGAATGTAATAAGTCAGGTTATTTAAGGAGAGAACACCACACCCTAATCCCCGTCTAGATCTATAGAACTATATAGACGTACAAGTTCCTTGCCTTCTTGGCCTTTTCACACACAATAACACTGTTATCTGAAAAACTGCATAGGGGAAAATTAATCTCTAATTGGACATCCCCTGTCTTACGCTGACTTTGATAAACTGGATTTTAAAGCGAGGAAAAAAGTGAAATACCGCCGTTCTTGTTAAACATAAGAATAAAATTGCATCGCTTTTTTGATAATGAGATTGTGCCATGATTAAAGAGAGATATACAATAATCGAATAAGATCAGAGAAAGGCAAAGACAGCGTCGATTTATATTGGTGTGCATTCATCTTCAACATTTGCGTTGTTCTTTACCATTGTTGGCACATGGATTATGTGAGGGGAAAATCAAAAACAACCTCAATTTATGTGTTACCACAGGTCTCTTTATCTTTAAAATTATAGCGCAGTGTAAATCAATTATTTTGGCTTTTAACATTTAATTGTGAACCCACCAAACATACTAAAGAAGAATCTTCTTCAACATAAAAACGCGCAAATATAGAAAGTTACCAAAAAGCAAAAGTAGATTCAGAAAAAGACGGGAATGAATGTTCAGGAATTCATGAGAACGAGCAAGGCTGTATTTGTGACATCTAGAGATGACATCTTAATTTATAGAAGAGTATATTAGGAGATTGTTGTATATTTTAAAGTACTTGTGGCCTCGTCGGCCTCTTCAGGGGCAGATTTAAGAGGTCCCCTTTTGGCTTGTTGACAAACCGTGGTCAAACACCCTTACTCCTCTCCCATATATACTCTTCTTACTAGGGTCTAAATTGTAAATATTTTATCTTATTTTCCAAAATCGGTCAAAGTTAACTGGTCACTAGTGGTCAAATATCTCAAAGGTAAACCGCACGACCTCCCTTTTCACAGTTTAATTCAAACCAATTGTAATTAAGAACTTGCTAGTAGTTAAACCATTCGTATTTCGGTAAAAGTTTTGTAAATGAACCATTTTCACTCTGCTTCACCAATTGTTATGTTGTTTAAAGTAATCAGGCTCCAAGACCATATTCTGAGATTATAATCAATTGAAAAAAGATATTCTGGATTTTTTTTATTCACATCAGTCATATATTTTAGATGGTTACCTCAGTACTATTGCGTTAGCATTCAGACATACAGACGAAAAAATTCATTTACATGTATCTGAAACCAATTTAATCATTTCAAACGTTATAAGGAGTTAAAAGATTGACTTGAAGTCTAGTGTAACTTATGATCTTGAAACATGATATGGGGTTAAACATCAGATGTCAGATTTACCTATGAAGGCAAAATCATGGTTTTAAATGTCAGTCGGAACAAAACAAACTTATTACGAAACGTTTCTTCTAAGTTTACCAATCGCGCATAAACATTTCAATTTTGAGCTTGCTGATATCCACAGTGCTCAATTTTTATACTAACATAGTGAAAGGTGATTTTGGTATATACGTATATGAGAAACTTATCGGTCTACCTGCAGCTCCCTCTGTGTTACTCAAATTCAAAAATGAGATTTCGAGTACCTGTCACTTTTTGGGGGGCCCACTCTCTACTTTCACTTTATTTACTTTGTGGGTTGTTCACAGCTGGATAGTTCTGTGGCAATGTACAGCGCGGGTATTTAATTGAGTCTCTACATAATATACAGTACCACACACTTGGCTTATTCATCTACCTGTCCAACTGCACTAAACAAAATTTGACCTAAACGCGGACATCTATTGCGTTGTGTTAAAGAAACATCTGTATAACAGTAAATGTATAAAAATTTACAATTTTAAAAGTAATTTGTAGAAATATGGTTTTACGTGCTCGAACCTTAACGCAAGAGAAAAATAACTCACTGGTGAAACATTTTTTAATTTCATGAAATTCGATATGTTTAAATTTATATACGTCTTTTAGACAATTCACTGGAGCAAGAGGAAGAATTGAACGATCTGGTCGACGACCATGATGACGTCACAGAACCCTATGATCCCAACACGTATAGGTTAACTCCCCTTCTTTACAGTCCGCCACAGAAAAGAAGAGACGACCATGAAACAAAGGGTATATTATTTATTCTAAAATTTTATCAAAATTGCATCCCAACGAAAATTAAAAGAACATGTACATCTATGTTCAAATTCGATTTTCATCGTTTGAATATCCTGGAATCTTGTGAACAATAAAACCTTGCAAAATTACAAGACTAAAATTTCAAGTAAATCATTCAAACCTTTCATGGAATATTTCAATATCTACATCGTTTTTATAATTGAAATTTAAAGAATAAACCCTCCAGAGAACAAAGTCGAAGAAAGGTCGATGAAGTTAAATTTCTTTGATATTTTTTTTTACTTCAGGACGCCTATATGCTCAGCGGAGAGGGCGGCGGCAGTCTAAAGAGTTCGAAGACTTGAATATGGACACAAGAACGGGCTCGTTAAAGCAGCCATTCAATGTCGCCAAAAGAGTACTTTCATCGCACTCACGTGTCAAATCCAGTAGTTTAAACAAAATATCGTCACCCAGGCTACAGAGAAGCACAACAAGCTTGGGGGCCTCAAGGACCAGGCTAAAGTCTAGTGACCACAGTGATGGTTCCTCTTCGTCCGCCATTTCTTCGCTAGAGGACCTCCATTGGATTGGGGATCCGGAAGCTACGAAATCCGTGCGCAGAAACCGGAAGAGCAGCGAGGAGCAGCACTTGGAGTATGAACTAAAGAGAATTGCTAGTACAAAAAGACAAGTCACAAAAAAGAATTCAAAATGATATGACATACATGTATCTTGCTTATATTTATGTATTTACAATGTTTTAAGCAATAAAGAAATCATCGTACTATTTATAAGTGTTCAATCCATTAAAATAAAGTACCAACATTTTGAGCAATTACAATAATGAGCAATGATTTAGAGTTATTGATAAAGTGTTAAAATGTTTATCATCAAAGTTTTCAGAGTCTTGAAGTGGTACGGAATACCTGTCGATATGAATGTGTATAAAAGTACATTATAATCAAAATACTTTCACCGGTTTAGAATTTGAAAATTTCAAAATATATGACCAAGAATTATGTTTTAAATTTTTTTTGGAAAGGTAAAAATAATAAAATCCACAGCAGGATTCGAACTCATGGCGCTCTAATCCATTGCGCTACGCTGTAAGGTAACTATTTTGGGAAAGAAAACATTTATAAAATTATGCTTGTTTTAATTGTTTATTTTGGTAGGAAGTACGTCACAATATGGAGGTGTCCCATATCACCTTAAAAAATACATTAGACCCCCCCCCCCTGGAAAAATTTTCTGGATCCGCGCATGCATTTTGTTGTATAAAAAACCACCTTCACGAAAACAACATTTAGATATCGATCTATACTTAGTCTAGCTCTTTTTAAACATTTCACCACGTACACATGAAATTTGATATTATTGTTTACATACATGTACAGTGTTGTCTTTTTCTTTTTAAATAAAAAGCAATTTACAAATGTTTTTACAGCGTAACATTTTCTTTTTAATGCGATTGAAATGCTTTTCGGTTTTTCGTTGTGTATAAAATAGCAACCATTTTGCGTCATTTTTTTTTTAATACATGTATTCTATTACGTAAAGGGACATGCAACTTACAGGTCGGTTTTCCCCTCATGAATCCTTGTGCAATTAATTAAGACAGCAGAGGGAGAAATAAGGGGAGTTTGCATGTCTGTTTACCTATTATAGATAATTATATAATATTCAATGCATATGGTTTACAATGAATTACAAAAAAATATTCTTTTTATGTTTGCTTTTCTGTAAGGATATAGACCAGGATTTTACGACTCCGATAAACAAGTGGTCCGAGTAAAAATAGCATTAAAAATCCCCAAACTATAAATAGCTTAAATTCCGGTTTTTTTTTTGGGTCAATATAATTATGTATATAAAGCCTGTCGACAAACTGTAACTTTGCCAACAATGTTAAGGCTAGCGACGTTTGCAAGCTACAAAAACGAGAAAAATGTATTTCTCTGCAAATTGTCGAAAGCTGGTTTTTCTTACCAAGGATACGATGATGCACTGGAATGTGAAAGTTGCGGTTTCAAGTCTAACAGCTGGACGGATGTGAGCGACTTGTTCGTGCAACATGCAGAGCATGCTCCAGAGTGCCATTTCGTGCAGCAAAGTCGCAAAAATGCACCAAGCGTAGATTCACTAAACAATTGCAAACGAGAAGCAGTCTCTAAATATGTAAACGCAGGGACCTCTTCGACTGATGTTTGCCCAAAAATGGTCCTTTCTCAAAAAAGCGAAAATGGAAAACAAAAATCATTGACATCGGACAATGCGTCAACTCGAGCATCTGCAAAATCTGTTTTTCAAAATTTAGGGATTCATATTGATAGCAATCGTTCAAAGTTCCCGTCCTATGCTGTTTTAGTAAACAGAGTGCAAAGTTACACTGCAGCAAACAGTGTGTTTCACAAACCACCCTCCGAAATGGCAATGGCAGGATTCTTTTACAAAGGTGCGTGGAAACTTTATTCTAAAGATTTAAAATCATGATTTCAATACACAATTCCTGAAATTCATTATTTGGGTTGAAATAACATATAATTTGCATTTTCATTGCATATTGATAAAATGAATGAAATGTAAGATACATTAATATGACTGAAAACATAAAAAAAAAACAAAACAAAAACTCGGAAAAAAGGGAAATAAAAACTTGAATAAGAGGAAAAAATGAAATAAGGATAAAGTGATAATAGTTATTTCATGTTTTTATATTCAGGATATTCTGATTACGTCTGCTGCTTTAGTTGCGGAGGGAGTTTGTCAGAATGGCGTCCTAATGATGATCCATGGGTAGAGCATGCGTACTGGTTTCCGGAATGTACATTTGTTATCCAAAACAAAGGCGAGGAATTTGTACAGCAGATCCAACTAGTCAAAATAGCTGATGATGAGCAGGTAAAGCATTTTGCTTTAATTCTATGAAAGATTTATTAAAGCAAACAAATTCCAAAAAAAAAAATCCTCAATCTTTTCAATAGAATTTAATTAAATTTCAATTTAATAGCTCAGTGTTTGCTTATAGTGTATGTATTACTTAAAAAACATAATTCTTTTTTATTATTAAATCAGCATACAATAATTTTTGTTTGTTTTTAAAACAGAAAGAAACTACCATAGGCCAAAATTTGTGCAGTGGATTAGATGAGATAGATTCGGTAGCATTGTGTAGTGTTCTTGAGATGGGCTACACGCGGGAACAGGCACGTGCAGCGTTTAATTATTTGAGAGCGCAAAAACCTAGTTATTATCTAATAAGGGCGATGGACTTAGTGGATACCATCCTTCTACAGGAAGAAGCAACATCTACAGTGTCATCTGATTATGTACCTCCCGGTCAAAGTCGAATAGAGTCCTTGACCGAGAACCAGCTTAGCTCCATGGAGTCACTCGACCGTGAACTTAACCAGACAGATTTATCAGGTATTTATAACATAGCATCTAATTCAACTTTTATTATGATTAAAATTATTTTTTTTTTATGCTTAATTTTTATTGGAAATCTTTCTTTAACATCTGTAATTTTTTGTGTGATTGCATTTTAACTTAATTTCAGATTTACAAACTGTACAAAAAGAATATCAAGAACTCCAAGACTTGACAATTTGCAAAGTTTGTATGGCAGAAAAAGTTAGCATTGTATTTCTTCCGTGCGGTCATATTGTCACGTGTGCAGAATGTGCACCGGCTATGCGAAATTGTCCCATATGCCGGAAACTGGTAAAAGGAACCGTAAGGGCATTTATGTCGTAAAAGAGCGATATCTCTTTTACGACATCTTTATTTACATTTATAAGGAATATGCATAATAATATTAGAGGCAGCTTGATTGTACTTTGCAAGTTTGATCTTAATAAATTAATTTATCCTGCATACATATCACGCGTACGGCAGCTAAAGACTTGGTAATACAATACGATTATATCATATGATATTGATATATATATATGATACATAATGTATATTGTATACAGTATGTTGATATGAATATTTGTTATCTATTTCATATAATTATGTAAATAAATATCAATTGATATCAAACCTTGAGTTTACCCTTCTTGTAATTTGGAGAATACACCATATATCATAAATCATATGTACTGTATATATCAAATGACTCAATCAAAATTTAAGGTTCAATGATGTTGATAAAATGTGGATATGAAGGGGAGGGCATAAGCTTATGTCACGCCAAATTCACAAAAAAGAGCTTATCATAATTCCACAGTCAATAAACTAGATTTATCGGTAACTGTTGTAAACTGTAGTTTACGGACAGAAAACTGTAGTTAACGACGTTAATCTATATTTTACATCTGTAAGCCATAGTTAACGCGATCGTCTATGTTTCAGAAATGTTAACTATAATTAACGATAAATATTTACATTTTCCAGTGTCTCTGTCTGTGATAACACTACGAATCGATTTTGTACTATATAGTCCAATAAATTCAAAAGTCACGTATTGTTGGGGGTGCAAGCGGCTTTGCATAACTAATATCATAATATTTAATCGTACAACTGCTGAAAATTATATAAATATAAGTAATAAGGAATCATTCTTTGAATATTATGAGGTGATAATTTCGGTCGGGGCGTGATCAAATCTATCATAAAACCCTTCGGGCTTTATTGGATTTGATCACGCCCCGACCGAAATTATCACCTCATATTATACATGATTCCTTATTCCTTAAAAACAACCATTTAAATTGCGATTACCACTCACAGTTTATCTGATAACAATTTTGAAACTATGATTAAGATCCTTAATTACAGTTAACGAATGTAAATTATTGTTTACAGATATGAATATATATATTTATCAGCAGAATCTATTGTTCACGTTTATTTACAGACAGAAAAACTTAGATAGGTGGATTTAACAATAGATTAGCATTCGTTAACTATAGTTTACAACCGTTAAATATGGTTTTATATGGCTTTAAAACTTCAGTAATAACGAATCGTTATAACTATAGTTTGCGGTTCGTAAACTATAGTTAGCAGTCGATAAACCTAGTTTAGCTCATTTTTGTGAATTTTGCGTGCCATATCATTAAGCTTGCACTCCTTTGGTGAAACTGCACACATACAGTAGATCTCTGATCTTCTTGTCATTATAAAAATGGTTGAAACATTAAACTATTACAGTAAATGTTTCAAAAAATGAAAAAAAAATTCTGAAATACCGTTCTGAGTGCACGTGTTAATTGTTTATCCTTTCTAGAGTTTGTTCAAAGTACTTTTACATAATGTACACAAAAATAAGTAATTTTAAGTCAGCTGTCTCTATTTCTGAACATGCATGCTGCCATGTATGTCTCTATCTTTTACAATCCAATCCAGTGCTATATAAATAGGTTAACATGCAAATTACCACGCCATTACATCAATTTAAACAGCTGAAAAAATGCAACAAAAATAGTATCTTTAAATTATTCGACTTTTATGCAAAAAATAATATAGAGGAATAAGGGAGCCTTGTTTTAATGCTGGTATTTTTATCAATAACCCTAAAAATAAATCAAGAAATAAACAAAAACCCGGGATCGTAGCATGTTTATTAATAGATTTAAACTTTCCGGGATCCGTTTTTGACCAAAATAAACCATGACCTTGAACTTTTGGGATTTCCAACTATTTGTAAAAATACGTCGTTTATTTACGCATGCAATCAACTCTGTGAATGGAAACTTATTGTAGGCTACATAACAAATTTCACACTCGATCGTTATAACGTTACAATGAGCATTTATTGTACACAATAAAAGAAATATATATAGTGCTTCAGATTTTTATATTTTAGTAGACCTATCTTCAGGATTTATTGGGATATTAATTCTGTCATGTTGTACATATTTGTGGCAAAAATTTAACAAATTCTTGAAATGACTTGTTTATGCCAAAAAGTGACCAAAAAAAGCCATTGCTCTGCACTTGTGTGCGCAACATTTGCTTACAAACCAAAATGTGAAACCTAGCTCATATCTATTGCTTTTTAACAGTTTTTGGCATAAACATGTCAGTTCAAAGAAATGTATACATTTTGGTCATCATATGTACAAACGCTTACATTTTGTGTCCTCAAATGTACAAGATGGACATCCACCTTAAAATTCTTATGCAAAAAAATCTAGATATACAAATATTTCCACAAAAAAATAAAACTTTTCGATAGATCCAATAAACACACACCACATGCAAAAATGCAGAACTAAATCCATAACCCCTGTCCGTTCATATGATAATATATATATATATATATATATATATATATATATATATATATATATATATATATATGGTGAAATGGGGGAGAGGGGGTCAAAGACCGGACACCCCCCCCCCCCGAATAATTCAAACTAATCACGAATAAAATTCACATAGGAAAGTTACCAAAATAGGCCTTGGGGGACCCCCTCCCTCCCCAGCAACCAAAATTGTACTTCGTACCACCCTACCCCCGAAAAGCAATTTTGCAAAACCGCAGGGATAAATTCATCATTTGATCAAAATCTAACAAAGAATTCTCAGAAGATTTCTAGTCGTTTGTCCACCGATCTGCCAGGCGTGTTTTAATTTCCCATAAATCGTTTTTCAACACACATACATATATTCAAATTCGGCACTAAACTAACCAAACATTGCATTTGCAATTAGTTCAAATGACAATTAACATGTGATGAAATACTCCTTCCTGGTAGATGAAATAGCTTTTAGAGTTTTATAGCTTTTACCGGTATTTCATATTTTTCACACGTACTTGTAATTAAAGTTTTTATCGTTATATCTGCATGTACTTAAGGAATTCATATTCATTAATAAATGCATGAAGTATAAAACAATCTATTACGTTTAAAACTTTAAATTTTACAAAAGTCAAAATTCTTTACTGAAGATTTTGATTTTTTTGTTTGTTCGGTATTTACACTGTGTACATGTACAATCTTTTAATTCAACTGTTTCTTAAGCTTATTATCCCACGTATTTTAAAGTTATGAAGTAGTTGTCGTTTTATTATGTAATACCTATTTTCAATACAAATATGACAATAAATAAAAACCCAAGGTTCCTCCTTATAATATTTCCATATCACATCCTTTTTTTATACAAGAGTGGACATCCTATAATAAGTGTGTATAATCAAGGAATTTCAGACACATATTTTTAAACCAAGTGCATTTCGTAAACTTGTAGAACTTATTCTTAAGGAGAAACGGATGATATAGTCATTCAGACATCCCGTCATTGCCGCATTTGATAGGAATTTTATATAATTTGCAATTGATTCAACAAGGTAGAAAACTTGGAATTAATTACTGTAGTTTTGTCTATAACTGTACGTATGGGAATATATAGATTAAGCCCAAGGCGTTCCATGTTACAATATATTATGATTAGCAGGTATCGGGGTATATACTTCTTCGTGTGTATGTAGTCTAGTATATATCGTGCACCGTGTAATTCTTGATAACACGCCTCGGTCATACTATCAGGCATTCAGATGATCCGTGGAATTAAATAGCAGTTGTTCATGAATAACATGGCTTTGGATTAACATATTACAAGCACAGGAATTGCTTTTTTTTGCTTTAGTATAGCACGTCTTCTCTAAATCTGATTTGAATGGAGACCAAACCAGTTGTGACAAGTGAGTTTAATATACTTTGCATGCATGCGTCGGAGTTTGTGCTGCTTTAAGAAGAATACTCATCTGAATTTCATCGATTATGTTTAAAATATTTGTGAATATTTCACATTTATTTAACGAAAAATAACACTTGTGTTAAGTTTTGTTTAATTAATTCAAAATTATTAATTGTTTGAAATCACAAATGCTAAATATGAGGCAAAGGGAAACGCCCCCTTTAAATAAGGTCGGGTTCGATGTTAAATTAATCCAAACCCAAAACAGATGCAGGTGACATTTTTCGTGGCTCTGTCAAGTTTAATCTTTGACAGTTGATTGTCTTGATGCACAATGGAAACAAAACCCATCGTTACCTGTAAGTTACCTTGCAAATGTGCACATTCATATGACATTGTACTTTTTATTTCAATGTCAAATTCCATGCAGGATCAGTTCCAGTGTCTGTGAATATCTGGTTAATGTAGACCTGTGTAATGTCTCTCTTTTAAAATTCTCCATATTTGGTGTTATTGTGTAATGTCCTGCAAAATGTTTAAAATTGATGAAATCAATGAATATTTTTTTTGAAAATATAAGATTTTGAAAACCTTAATTCGCAGTGTGTATTATATTTATCCTAAAACACAGTCCGAAAAATCTGACGTTTTTTTTTAACTTTTTTAACGGTTTTGATATTTTACATGCCAGGAAAACATCAGAACCGGCGCCATTACGAAAACTAAAAATTCACCGCCTCCAACTGGAAGCGGCATTCTAGGCTTGATTTTAAATAAATATATATTTAAACTCACTATAATAAGCTTGAAATATAATTTTACTGCATATTATAAAAATCACACTGATAAACAATAGTGTTGTAGTCCTATATTCTTGCGAGATTTCAAAAATGCACAAAATCGAAACAAATCTGAACAATTCAATAGAATGTGTTTAACAGTCTGTTTATGGGATGTAAGAACCCATAAAAGCAATATTAATGAGAAGTAGAATTATCGTTTTATTAATTATTTGCAAATGAAACATTTGATTCAAGTCACAAATATTTAGAATAGAGCCGAGAATGTCCAGTTTTCGTAATGACGCCGTTTCTGACGTTTTCTTGGCATGTAAAATATCGATATCAATATCATTAGAAAAGCCAGGAAAACGTCAAATATTTTGGACTACCTAAAACAATGTCTATGCAGTTATTACAAAACAAAATTTCTTAAAGAGCTACCAAAAAATGATCTCGCATTTCTAAAAGTTAAATTATTTGAGAATAAACCTATATATTATCAAGTAGTATTACAAGTATATCAGTATGTATTTACCTGTAGTACACCTGACTCTTAATTTGTTTTGATGTTTCAGGTCACGGGGACCAGTCCTTGTTCTCATCCCTACACCCTTCCCTGCTACAGTGGCTACCACAAGAGGCTATAGAATGGAGGAGGTATGTCTATTTAGTATAGTCTTACCTGTATTTGCTAGGTCAATAAATGATTTATTATAAACTCTTGAATTTCTAAGATTATGAATGATAATTTTCAACCCCATGTTAAGAAGGCTTGTTGATTTAGTATAATGAAGTTTTCAATGCAAGTTAGGCCAATAAATCAGAAATGATTTGTAAATGTTAACTTTTAAATTTTTAAGATGATTTTCATCAACCATTGACCAAAATAAAGGACTCATGAAAAACATGTTCAGCATCAAACTATGAAATTTAAAAAGCTGAAAGTTTGAATAACAATGACAAATTGATACATGTACATGTAGGTATATTGAGTTCATAATTTAATGTATCAGTTGAAAATTCAGTATTATCTCCTCTTTCAGGTCGTACAGCAGAGCTCCCAAGACAGTGTATCTGGAGGCCAGCTTTGTTCCGTATGATGATGATATCTTGCCATCAGATACAGACAAAACTCTAGTCAGTCGGCCATTCTTCCACATCTTCTGGACCTCTTGTGTAAGATATCCACATGTAGAATTGGGTGCCGTCTTCATGTAGTTTGCTCAACTAAATGGTTCATAACCTTCAAATGTGACAATTATGGTTGAATATTGTTGTAAATTTGTGCTTTTATAGAAGATTTCATAATCATTGAATTTCCATATAGTCTGACTTTTCAAATGCAAAGTAAAAAAAACAAAGTGCTTCTATCATGAGTCAAATATATCTTTAAAAGTTAATAATAATCTTATTTTCTGATTTAATTTCTATACAAAACACATGTACATGTATTGTAGGTACATAAATATTTGAAAAAAAAGAAAAGAAAGAAAACCTACACATCGCTTCCGCCATTGGAGAAAAAAGCAATGTTATTTTTACCCAATCTTTTATATAAATTCAGGATTTGGACACTTACAAACAAACAACTCGTGAGGAGCTTGTAGAATGGACCTCTGCACTGAAGAGAAAGAACATCCCTGATTGGCTGATAGTGGTGGTGTCCACCGATGAAAGCAAACTCAAGTCCAAACTGTTACCCAGGTCTTCAGTGTTTGACAAAATCAAAAGTGACTTCTGTAACAAGACACCAGACAGGTTAGTTCAGTTCAGGATAAAATGCTTTTACCAGTAATATGTTGAAAAAAATTGTATGAATCATTTTCAACAAAACCAGCTATCATGAATTTCATTGAGTGCCACATGAAAATGGTTTGTCAAAAATGTAATTTTTTTTTTTCAAACAATGTAAACCAATATTTTGAAATTAAGGTGGAATAACACATCATAAAAAATGGCTGACCTTTGATCGAAATGACATTTCCTTTTATTGAAAGGATTTTATCAACGGCAACATGTTACTTACTCAATAGCCGAGTGGTTTAAGTGTCAGGCTTGTGATCCGTACATCCCAAGTTCGAATCCTGCAGGGGCTTTTGTTGTTACTTATTGAATTTAATATTTTAGATATTCATTTTTTATCCCCAAACTGCAAATGTTTTGCTTATTTGACATATGTACATTTTATTCATGATATCTTTCAGAATCAAATAATTTACTGTTAATTTGAGACTTTTTCCATGTGTGTTATTCCACCTTAAGTAGAATAACCAGCATTAAAACAGAATACTCAATATGAGAGTGCCATATGAATTTGTGAGGAATATTTTCTTTAAAACAACTAACCATATTTTTACATTTAATTTGTAATGCAGGTGTGTGGTAGTCAATGACCCATTAAAGCAGGATCAGAAGTCGAACGAATCCTGGCAAGTTATGCTTCAGCGACTCCGTACTCTCTTACTGCAAGCTTTCAATAAACATCTCGGGAAATATGAGGAAGGAATGAGAAATTTACGCGAGAAAAGAAATGAACCAGGATGGCAGTTCACCAATTTCTTCCTTGTACAGGTGAGATAACTAATTTCTTTTACCTGTTGTGCATATATATATTGTCTTTCTTGTCTTTTGATATATGAAATTGCAAGTAACATTTAACAAGTGAAGATAGTAATATTTTACAAGTGAAAGATATGTCATTTTACACATTTATAAAATATGTGTATAATTTCTGTATTAGATAAAAAGCTTTCAAGTTCAAGTTCAAAGATACCATAGTCATCTTTATAATATAGCCCAAGAGAATTTGACATTTAGATAAAATTTAGGCAAAATATACATTTTAAAAAACTATACCTTTATGGGGTCCTTATTTAAATATATACGTCAGTTACATGTAGAAAGAGTGAAAATTAAGAGAAAAAATGCCCAAAGGGATATTGTGATGTCACTTAGCATATGAAACTTGTGAATGATTGATATTTTTGATAGTCACTGTGGCCTAAGAAATTTAAATCCATAAAATTCACATCATTCATATTGAATGTTAACATGCCTTGATCAACCTTTTACAAAACAATCACATGTGTGCAAATTTGAAACAAGCTTTGCTTGCTCTGTGTGTTACAGGAAGAGCTGGCATTTATGTACGAGATGCTGGGCCTGTTTGAAGATGCTCTGATTCAGTATGATGAGCTGGATGCTTTGTTCACACAGTACATTCTCTTTTTTGCTGCAGGAAGTACGTATTACATGTGTATAACATGAACCTCATCAGGTGTTACATACTTGTATTCTTCTTTGTAATTTTTTAGTATCAAATTTATATTTAAATAAATGCCTGAAAAACCTTGCATTTTGAAAAAAAAAATTATTTTACTTATCTAAGATCGTATGGGACACCTCCTTATTGTGTGTCAAATCCAGCTGTGGGTTTTTTACCTTTACAAAAGTTTTAAAACATATTTTTTTTGTCAAATATTGTAAAATTTCAAAGCTTTAAACTTTGTATAAAAAAATTTATTACATAATTTTGTTTTATTTAATCAAAGATTTTGACTTATACCCAGAGTTGATTTTTTTAGAAATTTGAATAATGAAGAATATTTTGTTTCAGACCCTGTGGATTGGATGATGAAGTACACAAATGAATGTACTAAATGGTCTGGACTGTCCCTCAAGAAACCAATCAACCGTGACATCCGGGACCTGATCAAGGATAATCTGGACAGCCTGTTGGATTTCCGGAGCTATCTCTTCTCCAGACAGTGTGCTCTCTTGTTCCTCCTGAACATGCCATTGGAAGTTCCCAAGCGAGCCATGGAGTTCCTACATAACACAGTACAGGAAGTCCGGAAGTTAAAGGTAGGACTAAATACAGGGCTGAATGAAAAAGACAAAAATAAATTATTTTAAATAATCTGGTTCTTTAGTGATCAGTGATGTGATAAAAAGGATATTTGCTTTTCCAGAATGGGAATATTCTTGAATGCTCTTATTAACAAACAGGTTAAATTTTATAAAAACATGTTTACAAAAAGGTCAGAATATATTGCATGACTTGATACAGTGAAAGAAGTTCGTTTCAATTGGAATTCAAAATTGCATTAGCAAAGAACATCACTACAGAATTCAAATATGCAGATGTCAATTGAAGCAGGTTTTACTATGCATGAATTCCTCAGTAGACACGGTAAATGTGTATGTACATGTACGAATTGTTGTACAGCTTGACAAGGCAATGCTTTTTGTGCCTGAGGCAACAGTATGTGTAACAACTATTTCATTTCACGGTCTTTGTTTTTTGTAGAAGTGAATAAGTAGAATGTCTAGGGCTTGCAAACAGAGGAACAAAGTTTCTTTGTTCTATGATTTTTTCCAATCTTCAATCTTCAGCCTTGTCATGAACTTCATGACACCCAAACATTCCAATACATTCCTTGTAAACTGGCTTTCAAAATGCATTTCTTTACATCAAAAGCAATCATGATGTCATTCCTTTCTCCCCTGACAGATGGGGATGCCGGTGGGCACCATTGACTGCTGGGTTTTCCTGAGCTGCCTGGAGGTACTGAACAAGTGTGAGAAGTTCTCAGGGTCGGACCCCATGAAGAGCTACTCCCTGTACACTGCCAGCCTGTGGGACTATGCCAGAAAGAAGGTCAGAAAAAACACAGGATGAAACTTTACCATTTCATCACCTGAAAGGTGACTGGCATACCTCAACTATTCAGTCACCTTTCATTAAACATTCAGTTGACTAAATGGTTTAGGTTTATCTTCAATTGAGGAATAGTTACCACGTAAATTAAAAAAAACAGTAAGATCTTGATGGATTTTTTAAAATATATATATACCTGTAAATTGTTGTTTTTTTATTTTCTTTTATAATAGATGTATTATTCATGTTTAGAACATTGTATCACAAATTAGTTTGTTCTAAATATGTTTACAATCTCTTGTAAGTATAACAGTATAATGAAAAACTGTGGAAATTGCAATGGATCATTGAATCAAGATTTATTTTTACAAACTCCCAGAAATATTTCTACTAATTGTGCTTTATGATTGCTTTTATTATACTTTTCTAGTTAAGATTCCTTGGAGAATTGTGTGGATTAAGACCAGAACCAGAAATTGAACCGACTTCTGACCAACTTACCCTGGTGCTCAACCTTATATCTGGTTTAAAAACCAGGGATGACGATGGTATTTATGAAACCTTTCTATGTGTGCCTTTCAATAAGAAAGACAATTTAAAAGCAATTTAGAGGTATTATTATGTTAAAAAAAGGAAAGGGGGCACATGTAATTAATCTCTTTATTTATAACATTACCTTGAATATTTTTAAGTATTTTTAAGTGAAGTGAACTAAGAGTTCAAGGTAACAAAAAAAGCGTGATATATAATTACAATAAAATGCTCTAGACTTCAGAAGTTAGAAAAATCAATGTTACATGTTTATGTTTTCTCCTGGTCTGTTGATTATAAATAAGTTTTATAATTTAATTTTAGATAAGGAAGACAAGACTGTGCAACCTCCAGAAAAACTAAGAGAAGCACTGTCATCAAAGGAAGCATTTACACGAACTTACCTGGTATTATTTCTACTTTTTCGTAGTTTGGTTTGTTTCAAGAAAGTATTTAAAAATATAAACAATATAGATTAAATGTTGGCTTATACTTATGTTTTGGAAAATTAGGATGATCTTATTAATAAAACATTGATGAATTTAAAAAATGCTTGAATTCTAAGCTCATTATTTGAATGTTTATTTTTCTGTACAGGAGTTATCTGAGCTTGCTATGGGGACTTTTAAACACATCAGCAGGTTCAGATCAGCCCGGCAGATTGGAAAAGATCTAGCAAACTTCTACATGTAAGATTCAAACAGAATTCATATCTAAGCTCAAAATAAGATATATTTGATGCTCAGCACATGTACAATCGATTAACCTGTTTATGAAATTAAATGTTAGAACGTATTAAATAATATGATGAATCTTTAATTTTTATTCAAATATTAATATGAACATAAAAGAACACATGAAAATGGTGTAATTAAAGTTAATATGCTTCTTTAATATTATTACTTGCACTTTATGATTTATTTAAAACCTTGACTTTGCACAGTGAAAAAGATTGTTTGAATTTGTTTATAAGACTCCAAGGTGAACCAGAAAAAGCAGAGAACTTTCTGATGGACGCCATGAAGAGTTTCCACCAGGAGGGCTGGCATCATTTAGCAGACGACATGAAGCTGGAGCTGGCTAAATGCCAGAAACTGTTGGGAAACAGGCTCAAATATCCTTACTTTTGCAAATATCTTCATGCATTTAAATTTTCCTAGGCATAGGACATTTTCTGTACTTGAAAATATTAATCAAGAATATGAGCGTTTGCAAATCTGATAGAGATTAATAATTACAGGTTTAGTTTTATTTATCAACAAAATAAATATCAATTTGAAAGTAAGTAATTAACCAGTACATACATTTAAATATGTGCAAGATTGGGTTCATAAATGTAGAACTTCTTCATTAGATAATAATTTACCCGACTCAACTTACAGTATTGTATTGAAAATGATTTGGAAGCTTAGTCTTTCCTTAACCTGTTAACGTATCTTAAGACAGTTTGTCAAGTGGTCAGTAGTCCAACACTCTCTAAAGAGGTGCGACAGTCATTCCAGGCAGAGATACTGGAGATAGCCAATGAATGTGCAGGTTTGTTTTTGTCATGTTTATTTTTGGAGAACTAAAATTGAATCAATGATTTATTTATATCTTTTGTAAGTTTATCTTTTAAACCATCCTTATATTATATTCAACATGTATCTTCTTTAAAAAACCTAAAATATTTTATATATATAATAAATGATGTATCTTAATTTACAAAAAACAAAACCAGACCTGATATACAGATAAATTTTTGTTTCATTGTATTTTAAATATCTTTACAGTCATGTATAAAATGTAAAACTTGTGTTGCAGGGAGTAATTATCTGTTGAAAGCTGCCCCAATGTTTGTTGTGGAAGACGTTGTCGTACAAGAACATTCCATTATCTGTGATCAGACTGTGTCCATAGACCTACACATCATGTGTGACATTCCCGACACAGTTCAGTTTGACTTTGTCAGTCTGTCTGTCCGTCCTCATAGCGTGACTAAACCGACCGTCTCTGGGAAAAAGCTCCTCTGTAAGGCAGACAGTGGGGGCTTCTTAAGAGAACAAGTTCCGAACTTTAACCCTGTTAAGAAACCTGTTCCTAGTCATATTGAGGTCAAGGCCAGTATGGAATCGTCGTCATGTGGCATTGTCTGCGTAAATTCGCAGGATTTACTGCGGAGAATGGACAGCACAAAGAATTACCGCCGCGAATCTCAGCAGATTAAGGAGGATTTCAATGAGGCCCTGAGGCTGGAGAAGGTGGAACTTACTCCAGGGAAAAATGTCCTCAGTTTCTCCAAACAGGTGAATTTTTGTCATATTTTTATGTTTATAATACACATTTGAAGTAAACATCTAATGTTCAAAAGAGTAGAGCTGAGGACTTTAGAGTTATTTCCCTTTAATTGTGATTATCTCAGTTGATATTGAAAAGCATTATTCATGTCTGATTTATATTTCTGTAAAGAATAAGGAAAGCAGTAACTGTAAACAAATTGCTTAAACACCTATAAGGTTTTTTTTTGTAGCGACTGGTAAATATTATATGTGTTGTGTAGTTATATATAACATTGAAAGAATGACTTGTACCAGTACAAGTTTGAATCATTTTTCAAATTTCTGCAGATGAAGAACACTGGAGGATACAAACCTGGTCAGCTGCTGCTTAAGATAGGAGGTCTGGATTTTCTGAAGACTTTAGAGACAGAGGAATATTTTACTGTGTCTCATGAGGAACCTGTGTGTGTACTTAAACCAGCAGAAGGAGGTGAGAGAGAGAGAGAGAGAGAGAGAGAGAGAGAGAGAGAGAGAGAGAGAGAGAGAGAGAGAGAGAGAGAGACTATTAAAAGTGGTGATCATAAAAAATATAAAAAAATAAAATTTCGCAACAATAAATTAAGCAACACAGATTTGTAAAGCTTATATTTATTGTATAAAGTCTACCTTTTTTTGGTCGGGTTTAGATTACCTCCTATCGGGCATTACACAGCTGGCATTCCTTAGTATTTCACCTGGGAGTTTTCACTTAAATCCTGGGGAAAAACTGTCACTGGAAACCTCTGATAGTCTCACTGTCACCACGGAGAGTGATGACAACATGCTGGTTGTCAAGGAAACTGAGGATGGCCAACCATATGAGTTCAAAGTTCATCTTTTCCACGAGAGAGAGAATTCCATGACATCAGAAGCTCAAGTAAGAGGAATCCTTAAATTAGTCGTATATTGCATTTTGATTTGTCATTTATTTCTATTTAAAGTATATGTAAGGTCATACAGAGTAACTGACCCTGTAGATTAATAAATGATGTGCATACTTGATGCATATTTAAATGAATATTCCTCTTTTTGTAGATGATTGTAATAAGTCATAGTTTTGCCTTACCAGTGAAAATGAACCTGACCTTTAACTCTCCATTTTGGGTCACACATAAAGTTCTGACTGCTGGAGACAGGTAAACTTTTGAGTGTGTTAATGTGTATTCCATCTACAACTACTTTTAGATCAGAAAACAAAGCCTATGATAAAGCAAATCCATCTTTATCCAACAATAAATTTGCAGTGGTTTAATAAGCGTAGATGTGGAAACAATAGAAGGAGTTATCTCTCTTATGTTATGAGTGAATCGCAGCATTTTTAGTGATTAGTTATGCTTGATCTAGAGAAGGTTACAGGGGTCTAGAGGCCCCCTTGAAAATTCAAATTTCATAAATTTACATTGTAAAATTACCGTAAATATGCATCAGACCCACCACCCCCCTACCCCCTACCCCCTGAAAACTCAAATATCCCTCTGACCCCCCCCCCCCCCCCTCGAAAAAAAATTCTGGATCCAAGCAGGTGATAGTGATGATCTCTGTCAGGTGATAGTCTACTCAGTAGATGTGTTTTTGTGCAGATAAGTTGTCTGATTTTTCTATGTATCATTACTATCAGCCATAGAGCATTTTGAATAATTTCTTGTTTTAGGATGAAAATTTGTTTTATTTTATAATTTAAAAAGGAAATACATCCAGATCTCACTAGATGGCAGCACTAAAGAGAAGTTCCTGTTGACAGAGGCCCTGTTAAGATGTGAAAACCCTGATGTAGAAATTCTGCCGATGAATAAACCTGGACTAGAACTAGTAAGGAGATAGATTTTCATTTTACACTATATATTTCAAAGTACACATCTATCTTTTTCAAGTGCTAATTTTAGTGTTTTGTGGCAATCTTTAGTGTTTTATTTACAAATTCATATTATGTATATGTACACTTACATCTATGCAGATTTAAGTGTTTTGTGGCAATGATCAGAATAAACTTATTTGTGTTGTACATGTACATACATATACATGTATTCAGTCATTAAGTCCCCAGTCTTTTGAGGTCTGGTACATTGTATGTTCATAAGAGATAGTGAGTGGGTGACAAAGGATGCTTGATTATTTATAGAGTGTGAGTCGTCACCAGACCGTGTCGTATGTGTGGCAGATGAAGTGTAACAGTTCAGAGGTCAGAGATCTGCGGCTGGTGTACAGTGTCCTGTATGATAGTCGGCTGGACGTCAGTCACAAGACCCACAAACTGTCCTACAGCTTCTCCATCTCAGACTTCCAGGTAACATAGTACATGTAACATATGTTACTTGTTTTTTACATTGGGAAAATAGGCTTTATACTATTTATAGGAAAAATATACTCTATACTTTACATTGGAATAAATGCTCTATATTTATGTAAGGCAAATATGCATTAATTGAAAATCTTTCATCTATTAATTGAAAGATCCTATACTTTGTTTGATTATAGACTCTGTACACAGTAAAAGTGGATGTGAAGCCAGAGGGGGACAGCAAAGACTGCAGGGTAGGTAATGGTGCAAACCTCACCCTTAGAGTCATCCGATCCCCTGGATGTGATCTCAAAACACCTGTATTTTATAAGATAGAGGACAAACCGGACGTGTGGGCAGTCACTGGAAATAGTTCAGGTATTTGAGTTTCTGCTGCTACACATGTATTCATGTCACTGTGTCTAATACCATCACATGTAAATGGAAAAAGCTTAGTGAATAAGTAAATGAAATGCCAGTGATATTCAGTTGTTAATGGAATAGCTACTTATATTATGTTATATTATAATTAATATACATGTCATTTTGAAAGACTTGATAAAAAGCAAAAACATGTTACGTATAAGTTAGACCTTAACTTTTTCAGCATTACATGTATTTTCAGGGCTGTTAGACATTGCAGAGGGAAAATGTGAGATCTCATTAAATGTCATTCCATTAGTACCAGGCCTTGTGCACGTTCCAAAGGTGACCCTATTTAGACCTAGTAAAGGTAAGCTTGTAGTGATGGAGAGGAGGGGGGGGGGGGGGGGGGGTTAACAACTGACATCAATTCATTTTCAATTCAGTTAATATATAATGATAGGAGTTGATTCAACTGTACTGTCAATAAATTTCCCTCAATTCATCTTATCTAATTTATCAAGAATTATCTAATTAATATTTGATATACAGAATTGGTTCACTATTTTAATTATGGATAAAGCTGATTGCATAGAAGCTTTATTTGTTTCCCCACAGATGATAATGTTTTTAGAGTCTGAGTTATTTCCCTTTAAACTAGAATTACTTGCAGCAATGCTGAATATGAAGGAGGTGTAGAGTTTTCATTTAGACTTTTTCTATGTTCTGTAGTGATAGCAGTGTCCATACTTGTATTTGATTAAATAGATATTGAGTAAGCCTTGAAATCTCTATCCTCAAATTCAGAAAGAACAAAAATTTTCAAAAACTTCTTTTCATTAATAGGTAGAATTACTTGTACATGTATCATGTAATGAAATTTCTGTTTCAGATAAAATCTTCTTTATGTACACTACTAAGAGAGTTTATTTTCATTTCCTATATCAAGATATGCTTAAGAAATCAGAAGACAACAGGAAATCAGGTTCCCCAGATGAAATATCTCCCGACCAGGAGGGACCGGTCCAGCAGGGGTTCCCCCGGGGTCAGGTGTACTATGCTAGCAGTGCTAAACAAGTCCGAATCTGTCAGGCCTCTGCAAAAATCACCACAAAACGATCCTGATGGAGAGCATATTTAGCTTGGACTTTTTATAGAATTTGTTATTTTGTTGACAAATGATGTGCCAAATATTGTTTATTTTGACACTGCCAAATATTGTTTCATTGAATATATGTATTGAAGGGAATATACTACAGATTTGATGACTTTAAAATGCAGCTCAGTAGTATACATGTATTTATCTGTTTTGAAGGATTTTTTCAAGTTTATTAGAAGCCACCTTATGGAAATATAGTAAGCTATTTTCTCTAGACAGTGAACTAAACCAGTATGCAATAACACAGTTGTAGGCTTTTGAATGGAATTTCCTCATGGTATTTATTGTGTACAGTCACTTGTATCTATATAGTGATATGTGAAATGCTGTCTCATAGATTTCTAGGTCAGCCATATTTTAAATATTGTTTGAAGACTTTTGTAGTATACGCAGTATTTTTTTTTCTAGAAATCTTCCTAATGTTTTTAAAAGTGTGTATATCTCAAAATTATTAACAGAAGGTGGTTAGGAGAACATTTGTACATGCATCAATAGTGGGCATACACTCTTGTCTTTCATATTAGTTCGTAAACTACTTGTAGCTATAGCTTTGAGATACCGTAGTTAAGGTGGTATTGGACACCTTCATATTGTGATGTACTTACTATCAAAACAAACAATAAAATCAAGTATAATTTCAGAATTTTTTTCTGTCCTAATATTGTTACCTAACAATGGGATGAAGCGTTATCTACGAATCTGTAAGTCATGAGTTCGAATCCTGCTAGGCCTTTTATAATTTTTACCTTTCAAGAAATTTTAAAACTCTTATTTGGTCAAATATTGTAAAATTTGAAAATTCTAAATTGATGAAAGTATTTTAGTTATAATGTATTTTCACCCACATTAATATTGACAGGTATCTCATAAAGCAAGAACATGTTTCAAAGGACTTTATTTCATTGTGATGATAAGCCATGTAATAATTATTATTAAATATTATGGACAGATATTATTTATGTTGAATAGAGTCCTTGTTACTGAAACAGATAATATGGGAACAGCAAGTATTCAAGGTCACAAAGACCCCCCCCCCCCCCCCCCCACACATACACATACGTTTGTTATATTAAATCATGAAATATGTTTTGCAGGAAAATTTATCTTTCATGATGTCTACTTCATAATACATAAAACCAACTCAAGCTTTAGTCACTATAACATCTTTATTCCGTTCAGGATACTTGCCGCTTTTACTTTCTAATAAATATAAATTACATAAGCGAAAGGTATCCGTTTCTACCATAAATGAATAATTTTAAATACTTTTTGACCCATAAATCTTTTTGTGGTTTTTAAATGTAAACTTCATAACTATTTCCTTTTCAAAAATTTTAAATTCTAATTATTTATACACTCCGTTAACACACGGGGTTAGATTACGTGAACTCCATTTATAAATACATTAGTGGAGGAATATAAAAATGAAATTGAACTTTTATGCCTGTGCACTTTACGTGAAATTCAAAAGTTAAAACATCTGAGTATATTGAATGCGACCACAGTTCAATAAAGTTTTATGGGGTAATCACTTTTAGCTTTTAATGCTCCTTTCGTCTGCGATTATTGGATAAACGAGTTTTTCACCTGGTCGAGTTGATGGATGTACTTCTAGAAGCGCACCTCTGAAAATTGATTGGACAGTAACAATTCTATGGCTTCAATCACTCAAAACTTTATTGCTGCATCTGCTTCGTGTAACGATGAAAATATTGATATATGGCAATGAAAAGCACAATAACGAAAAAGATTAGGTATAGAGTTTTTATTTATCTAAAGTTTAAATAGAAATAACAACTTTGTAGATAAAACAAAACCAGCTCATTTTACCCACGGAATTTGTGTCCAGCACAGTAAATATTGGAAAGATGATTATAAGAAATAATAAACATGCATTCGCACAAGCACACAGTGGTTGAGACTCTTCTCTCTTCGTAGTTAAAGATCGAAACATAAAACATTTTATTGATGCTGAATGCCATCAAGGTACGTATAAATCTTGCGGAAATTAAGTCCCAAACAAATAAAACTTAATTAAGGCAAATGTTAATTATAAATCAGCGACTCGTCCACTCGCAGACATTCATCCATATTTAGCAGTCAAATAAATGTACATAGATTATGAAGACGAATTCTGTATGGCAAACGCTGGCATACTGGATGATTTAAATGTACAGGAACTAAGTTTATGCAAAAAACAAAAATGTTGGTCACAAATCAGAAAAATATACAAAAATATAATATACTGCGCATAATAACAGGATCACAAATGTCAAATCTTCAACCAATAGAAATGTTTACATAATTCTGACTCAATTAAATATCCCGCCAAATCATGTTGTTGAAAACAAGAGACATAAACGCACCTGTATCGATAACACTTTTGGTGAAACATAGGAAAATCAAAGTTAATATGAAAATTCTTGCAATGATTGTCATCAAATAAAGCAGTTGATTGATAAGATAATTTTAGGACATACATTGTACATTTCGTTAAATTTGAAACCAAAAAAGTGCTTTTTCAGTCATATCTTTTACCAGGTTTTAAATGAGTGCGTGAAATAGGGCAGAATGTTGTACTATGCTTCACCTGCAAAGGTTTTCTAGTACAAATTCAAATCGTGGTTGGTCAACATAGAAATGTCTTGGAGGACATGACAGCTTCGAAGTCCAGAACGCGACTTGGCGCTATATGTACATTTGATTGCACTTTATCTCAGTTCTTATTTGACGTTTTTACACATATAAAACTTGTATACGAGAAAACGCCATATCGAGATTACATAAATTTTGAAAAGTCAGCACAATTATTTTCATCGATCTGTGTCGTCTTCATTTTCATTATCGTTCTCACTGCTATCATCGTTTTCATCATTTGATCTCCCCTGATTATGGTTTGCGTATTGATGACTTTCATGATGGTCATCAGAATTATCGTCAGCATACGGATTTCTATAGATATTAGAAGGTTGAACAATCGATGATAAAGATGATTTGTGTAAACCTGAAGAGGTTTCATCATCTCTTTCATCGCTATCTTCGTTGGTGACGTGTACCTGTTGGGAAGAAGTAGGGATGTTTTGAACCATTCCAAAAGACGCACCGTTACCACTCTGAACTGAAAATTGGTTGTTATCCCCGTAAAATTGTTGGTCATGTACAACAGGACGATTGTTGATTGCTTGTTGATTTCCAGCCATCTGGTTGTTTCCATTTATGACGTTAATATTAAAGTCTAACTGATCATTTGGTGCCCCAAATGCGTTTCTGTGCACACTGTTGCTGAAGTAGTTAGTTTGGGGATCAAAGAATATGTTTCTGTCTTGTCTACTGGCTTCAATTGGTGAGGCTTGCATATCACCGGTTGACCAATGCTCACTTTCCGTGTCTTGAGGTGTGAATGAAGAACTTGGCAAACGTTCATTTGATGTGTGGGACGAAATACTTGGCGAAAGGCCACTTCCAGTGGCGGATGGAGAACCTGATAAGAGATCGAATCCTGTGGCAGATAAGAAATTTGTCTGTAGACTATTTTCTGTGGCTGGACTACTCACTGTGCGAGATTGTTCGTTTCCTGTGTTGTGTTGGTTCAACTGTTGAGCTCCAATTTGATGCAAATTTTGATTCCAGTTTACTTGGAAATTGTTTCCTTGCGTTGGCCATTGGTTATCATGTTGTGAATGGCCATTATATGAACCACCATTTTCTGGTTGTTGGTTTAAACCAGAAAATGAAAAAGACTGGTCATTACTTAAAGATGGTATATTTTGTTGGATATTCGTTCTTTCAAAAGGATCGAAATGTCCGAAATTTTGATTTCCAGAAAACATGTCACTTCCAAAACTTCCTGTATGTCCATTATTATTATTCAACGAAAAGTGTTGGTTATGCGTAAATGTATTGTCTTGAACATGACCATTATGCAACGAAGAAATACCACCACGTTGATCATCTGTGGCCCCGACGAAACCAAAAGATCTTCCACGATGGGAATCTTCATCATCGTCCTCGTAATCAGCCGCGGGAACGACTGGCCTTGCTGTAGTCATTATACTATTAAAGCCATTTGTAATTCCATGGATGACACCATTTTCCATTGGATTTCGTGTGACAGCAAAATTGAAGAACTGTGACATAGCATCATCTGTGTCGTCTCTCCGGCTATGTTGCTCTGTTGCCCAAGGATTGGTGTAAATTGCGCCGTTTCCAGCATTTGAATTTTGTATCTCTGTTCTATCATCTCGGCTATCTGTCCGAATAGGAGCGTCTTCTTTACTGTCATCGTTGTTGGTATTTCCTGTTCTTTCATTAGATGCTTGATGTTCATCATTAGAGACCACGCTTGATCTTTGTTGGTTTTTATCGTCGTTCACTCTGCTCTTTATGAGAAGCCCACTCAGGAAATCAAAGTACATATTATCATCGTAGTACTCCCCTGAGTCTTTCAATGGTGTTCCTGCTGTCTCTATTACGGTCTCATCACTACCTTGTTTGCTACTGGGTCTTTTGACTTCATTTTGTATGGATATATCGTTTGATTCTTCAGACTCTCTTGGTTTTTCACCAGAATCATCAGGTGAAAAATCAACTTCAGCAGATACTTTGGTATTATCGGAATCGGGGGTTTCCTTTGAATTTTTATTATTATTTACAGTTTTGACTAAATCATCATAGTAATAAAAGGAACTGTAAAGATCAGGATACTGTGTTGTGTAAAGATTAGGGTAGTTATAATCTACATTATTTGCGTCAGTATTTGAGGCGCTGGCGTCATAATAGGCTCTGTTTTCTTCCGTCGACTCGTCGCTTTTAGTTGAGTCCTCTGAAGAAATTTTCAAATTTTCTTTGGAAACAGAACGATCTGGGTTCTTTGATTTGTTTGCCTCGTCTGATGTGTCATCTGATAAGTTATCTACTTTCCCTTCATCTGTGTTTTCTTCTGACGATTCGTCTTTTTCGTTATGTTCGCTTGATTCTGGATGGTTGGCAGCCATGTTTTCGGTCGATTTTTCACTGCGTTCATCTTGTTCGGATTCTTGGCTTGATTCATTTTGTTCTGAGTGTTGATTTGATTTATCTTGTTTTAGCAGTTGACTTGAGGCTTCATGATCCGATTCTTGACTTGAGTCATCTTGTTTTGAGTGTTGACTTGAGTCATCTTGTTCTGAACGTTGCCTTGGGTCATCTTGTTTTGATTCTTCATTTGAGTCGTCATGTTCTGAGTGTTCATTTGATTTATCTTGTGTTAACAGTTGACTTCGATCTTCTTGATCCGATTCTTGACTTAAGTCATTTTGTTCTGAATGTTGACTTGAGTCATCTTTGTCTGCGTGTTGACTTGAGCCATCTTGTTCAGAGCTTCTATGTTGTTTTTTGTTTTTGTCAGTTTCTTTGCTCTTAAGTGATGGGACGTTATTACTGATATCTCTGGAATGTTCAGAGCTGTCTTGATCTCGTCGTTCAGACAGATTTTCGTCTGAGTCCGATTGATCTCTGTTTATGTCGCTTGCATGAGAAATTTCAGAATTTTCGTTTGAAACGTCATTGCTCTCTGATCCGGAAATATCCATTGATTCATCACTGGTTTCATCTGAGTTATCATAATTTAGTGATTCGCTATTCTCATTACTTTTCTCTTCACTGTCTTTACTTAAGTTTTTGCTTGAATTATTGTCACTCTGTTTTTCAGAATTATCCTCAGATTCACTACTGTCATCTTTTTCAGACTGGTAACTACCGAGATCATTTGAGTTGATTTTGGAGTCTTGACCGCTACTGTTTACGGAATTTTCTTCAAAGGAACCTTCATCGCCGTTTTCTTTTGATTCTAAGGAAGATGACTGAATCTGTTGCGCTGCAGCGGAAAGTTCTGATGAAACGCTTTCTTTACTCTTGCTCTCATCATTACTATCATTTTCGTTCGAATCATCAAGTTGTGATTTATCATTGCTTGATTTGTTTTCAGTGTTTCGAACGATATTGAGCATAGAATCTTCACCACTTTCGGTAGAAGTATCATCGTTGTTAGAGCTTTCACTTGTCTCAGATTCACTTATGACGTCTTTGCCAAGATTTTCAATTGATGTCTGATCAGCTTTTGAATTGTCATCAATATCTTCAGTGCTTTCGTCGTTGCTGTTCTTCTCTTCAGATGAATCATCGGTTTCTTTTACATTAATGACTAGGGAGCTGTCGCCAGATTCACTCTGCTTTGATGTCTGTTGATGCTCGAAATATTCAGATGATTCTTCTGTTTGTTCGTCGTTGTTACTACCGTCCGATGAAGGGTTATTGCTTGAGTTATCAACATTATCTCTATTGTTTTCTTTGCTGTCTTGCTCCGAATTTTCTTTGCTTTCTTCCGACTCTGATTCTATCAAAGATGACTTATCATCACTATCTGAATTAACATGTTCATCTTGTGAAATGGCAGAACTTTCAATACTATTTTTGTTTGAATTTACTTTGATCGAAGAATCTTCGTCACTCTTTGAGGATTTTGTAAAAGTTGAAACTTCGCTAATCTCATTGCTTTCCTCGGTTTCAGAACTTTTCTCTAATTTACTGTTAGAATCAATATCATTACTTTTGTTCTCGGGTGAATTTTCCTTGGATTCAGAATCTTCGTTGCTTTCACTGGAAGTGTCGCCTTGAAGTTCTTCGGATGATTTCTCGCTTTCTTTGGATTTATTTTCTATAGTGGATTCCGCACTATCATGTTGGCTTTTATCATTTATTTGTTCAGTGACGACTGATTCATCACTATCAGACTTGGAATTTATTTCTTCATAACTGTATCTTCCAAGGTTGTTGCCGAGAGATAATCTTACTTTATCTGAAACATTTTCGCTATCTTTAATAGTCACACTGTCTTCCTGTTTAGAGTTTCCGTTCTTTAATACTTCAATTAGTATTTCGGAAGAATGATCACCACTATCTGATGCTTCAGCAGAATTAAACTCATAGCTATTTGATGTGTCCGCATTTGCGTTTTTGCCCTCAATTCCAGCACTTCTTGCTGCCGAATTCTGTTCAACTGAGTCATAACTATCGTGACTAGAAAATTTGTCATTTTCAACAGAGATAGCATTGCTCTCTGGTGTTTCTGTGTGTTCTTTGGATTTTATTTTTTCAGGTAAAGTTAGAGATGTTGCTACAAATGGTTTGAATTTGTCGTCATTGAGAATATGTTCAAATTCATAGCTGTCGTCATAATCTAGTTCTGCTTGTTTTATTATTTCTACTTCGTTTGATCCGCCATTATCATCTGCCGATATATCTTTCTTTTCAAACATATGTCTGTTATCGTTGGTTTCTTTTGATATTTGCTTTTCATTGCTGCTCTCCTTCGATGACGAGTCTTTTTCTTTGCTTTCTTCTGATTGTTCGTCTTTGCTTTGATTTTCCAATGATTTGGAATCTGTAGCCATAGTTTGGTCTGCTGAGGTGTCTTTTTCCATTGAATCTTCTGCAGTTTGTTCCTCTGAAGATGATTTGTCTTTTGCATTTTCAGTTGACGATTGCTCATCTATTTGAGTTTCGGACGAAATTACCCCGGAATAGACTTGCTCTTTCAAACTGCTCTCATCCTTGTCTGTGCCAAGTGTTTCCCTACTTGTGGTCTCTTCCGATGTGTTGTCTTCGGAAGACATCTCTTGGTTCGAATCTTCTTCTGTTTGATCTGTCTCCTCTTTGCTTTCGAATTCATAACTGTTATCGTCATAATCATTTGGGGAATGTTGCTGGAAAAAACTATCCTGAAGAGTGTTGGGGACATTCCCAAGGACATTATTTGTGATTGAATTAATGTTTGAGGAAATGGTGAAATCTCTTATCGTCGTGTCAAAGGTAACAGCATTTGGCATCGGCGCTGTATATGCGGGGACTGTAAGTTTTTCTACGGGAAGTGATGTCGTTATATCCCCTTTTATTGTTGATGGTGGCAAAATGATTGGTTTTGCGTCTGCTTTTCGAGTTAGATGCGGAAGCATTAGCATTTCTTTTCCTATCATGTTCAAGTGATTCATTCCACTAGCCAGAAAACCTTTGTCGATCTCTTTTGCATTTAACTTATTCAAATTGGAAAGCGAATTTTGGTCATCGTCATCATCAGAATTATGCTTTGTGGTATGCAGTTGTTTGGGTGCTTTAATCTGTAAGACATATATGAAGAACAATTAATTATTGGCTTGCGTTGTTGCATTATCAAATTATGTTATTTTTGAAATTGAGTTATGTTATCTTTTATTTTTCAAGACTTTAATACAGATGATTATTCAATGAAATATGATGTTTGTAATATTCAGCTTACAGGGTCTGATAAACTGGGATCTAAGTGATTCTGTGCTACGTCACTCTCCAAATTGGCTCCTTTCATTGCCTGTGATACTACTGGAAGATTGACCTGTAAGTAAACGGAATCTTAATGTCGTTGAATTTTCTTTAAGATAAATTTATGTAATGGTTTACGTAAGGTAAGATAATAATTTCACATTCTTAAATAACGTTTAGTCAAGCTCTTGTCAAAATCAGACATAATTCAGATTCTACTATCTTGTCACTTCTACATTTTGGATAATAAATTTGTAATACATGTAGATGTTGTCCTAGGCACCTGATCCTACCTCTATCTTTTTAGAGGGCTGTGTTGCTCTGCTTTGAATTTGTATTTCGTTTTATGGAATCTTGAGATGGTTGGCAGTTTGTTATTGCCATTTTTCATTCATCCACTTTTAATAACGCTAAATGTGTTCGTTTTAATACTGTTCTTTAAAAAAGAATACCTTATAAGACTACAAAGATTTCAAAGGCAAAATTGTCTCAGCGAAACAAATACAGAAAATTCCAATCTGGCCGACTAATGACAGAAATAAAGCGTTCATCACCGTGCATGTAGCTGTCATGTTTATATATAGTAGACACAAGATTGTGAGAATAAGCACACAGCGAGGCGAGTTAGCGGGTCACTAGAGTGACTTTAGATATAACGATGATCGTATGCAATTAGAAGACAACATTTTACAACTAACGTTATATCAAACAGATTACCGTTCACGATAGTTAAAGTAGTTTTCAAAATAAGTGTAACTATACCGATAGATAACACATTGTGGTATTTAATGAATATCGCTTGTCGGGCATAAACACGTCTGCGCTATAAATGCACGAAAAATATCAACCTATGTAATGGCTTAATTAGTCGGGATTGATAAATCTTGTCGGTGTGTATTGTGGGGGTGGTAAAGATAACGCCTTTCGGAGCATACATTCATGTCTCACTCTAAGTCACTGTGTTATTGTTTATATCTTTGTAGTAATTATTTATAGGTCAACACGAATCATAATTTTTTCTTTATTTATTTTTAATTTTTATTAAATTCATTGCCATATAGGGATAACTTTTCACAAGAGTAGAAATAAATTTGTGTCCCCTGCTTGAATCGAAATTAAAATAATTTTATTATTCTGCGTTAATTATGATTAATGAGAATGGTGAAAAATAATATTTATTCCTCTTGTTTTCATAATTCATAAAATAGAAATATTAAGCAATCTTGACACGTCCTTTACTGCCTTGATCTGTTTCACTGCATGCAAGTCATTGCATTTATTTCGGTAAACAGAAACTAATTAAATGCCTAATTTTGTAATGATAAAATAATGACCTTTACTTTATGCAAACAGAAACCAGATTACTGCGTCAGATTGGATAAATCGTGTTTATCAAATTACTGCAACAACCCACAATGGAGCAGCACATTTCCAATTCTTTATTAGACAACACGCAGTAGCATTCATTAAACTTTGCTTATTGCCCTCTCCCCCCCCCCCCCCCCCCCCCCCCAGCAAATTTTCGTTTAAATCTATGTTTGTTCATTAACGCAATGTTAACAATTTTCCTACTATGAGTAAGCATTTTGTACAAGAACGTGTAATTGACTCATTTATAAAAATGTAACATACACAATTTGAATCTTAATCTTAGTGGATTTTTGTTTTTATGTTTTTATTATCTACTAAATCGTATTGATCTCTACTCCATCATTAATATTAAAACGTAAATATATACTATATGCATTTTGGCCTTCATTACGAATAAACCAATCACCGCGATCCCGATATATATTACTCATCAATATCTTCGTAAACCATCGGGCACAAATAAAGACCGATTTTCATGGGCATATGGCACTGTCTCTGTGCATTGATGTACTACAACAGATGTGCTAACCAACACGCCTTTGATTGGTCATGCTAGACACAGTTGATAGTTTCCTGATCGATACATATTTATAGTTTTTGCTTGACCATAAGTTTTCTTTGTATAGACAAGGAATATATATGGGTAATGCTTAACCAATGACCGTTTGTCGTTTTGATATCTGCCTGTTTAAAGTCTCATCGAGCATTGTCACTTGTTTTAAGACGCATTTCATTTTTTTTTTATATTTCTGCGCCATATACAAGATAAATACAATAACTTCGAATAAACATTATAAATACAATCATGGTAGATTAAATAAGTTTTCAATATTAAATATCTTAATTGGAAAGAGTTGATACAGCATAAAAAATTACCAATAAACTTTTATATGGAATATGAAAAATTGCATATTAATGATGAATGAACGATTGGATTATCATTGAAAACTACTCACCATATCATCTGAATCATCTCCCTTGCCGAGGTTCCCGGACAGGTAGACCCCCATCATAATCCCCGTTACCCCCAGTACCCCTACACACGAAAGCACCAAAGTTATCGTGACCCATTTTGTCGTTTGTGCCTGCGCTTGGAGAATTACCTCCTGAAAAATAAAAACATCGTATTTAAAAATGTGATTTTTTGCCATTACTTTACTTCATAATTACTTTTTTGGCCATGCAGTTTTGCTAAGAACGCTAATTATTCGCATTTCCCCGTGTCTCTGTCTGTAAAAACACTTCAAATCGATTTTGTTATGTATAGTCCAATACATTTCATCAATGACTTTTTAAATATTTAATTGAATTTTTTTAATATTGTGAGGTGATCAAATACGGTCGGGGGGATCAAATCTATCATGAAGGACTTTATTGGATTTGATCACCCCGACCGTAAGCCTTTCGGATTTTATTGGATTTGATCACTCCCGACCGTATTTGATCACTTCATAATACTCATAGAATGATTCCTTATTCCTTAAATATTCACAGAATTTCTATATCTTAACTACACTCTTCCAATAAATCAACATTGAAATAAAACATGTCATGTATTATTTGTTTGAATAATACAAATTAAATATATGCTGCTTTTTATTTTTACAGACAAACATCTAGACACTTCTTTGGCCCCAATATTGGATATTTTCGGTCGCCTTGAATGCTTGGTATATAAATAAGATTTTAGATTTAGGTTGCAGAAAAAGATATCAAAATTTAATTCTTTAATAGTCTCATAAATTGTATTTTTCATGGTAGCTTATGAACGAGTAATTATTTTAGGTTGTCAGAGATGATCGCGAGCCATATTTCAGAGGTAATTAGACAGAGTCAACGTGATTATGTCGAGATCGTTTTGTGGATTAAGCTGACAAAGTTAATCAGTATGTTAATTAAGCGTTGATGGCGGTTAATCACCGTATAAATTACCCCTGATACAACTGTATCTTCTCCTGCCCACAATCTCTTCATTTTCTTAATGTTTCGTTGTGCAATTGTCTGCGCACACCTTTGATGTGAGTTTTGTTACCTGAATGCTGTACAGGTGAACAAATTAGGTAATTTTACCACTGAACACCGTTATGCATCATATACAAGGGACCTTACAAAAGATGCCACATTGAATACCACGCAAAAAGAGCAAAGAGATCTCATCGACAAGCGAGAAGTGATGTGATTTTCTCGGTTGACAAGAAATTTGTCTTCGTATTCAAAAAATCGCAGACCGCAAAACAATTTTTTTTTGGGTTCTAAAGTAAAAGCGGAAGTATGATCCCTACATGGTTTGTCGTCTAAGCAGAATTTTATTTTGTAAAACATAGATTTAAATTGTTTTATTAGTAGTGATGTTGATATCTTGTGTTTTATTTAACTTCTGAAGGGTTGGTGTTTTTCTTTTGAAATGGCATGTTATATTTACGATACATAGAAGAATTGCATGAAAGCAACAGTTTTGTTAGTAGCGCATCGGTCCGAACACTTTACATGTATCTAAAACTTACGAAGTGAAAAGTAATAATAAGCTGGAAAAAGAAAGCACACAGAAAAGAAGAAGCTTAAAGAAATTTATCTTTCAATGATTATCCATAAACAATAATATACACCTAGTTATTTTAATCCATTGATATATTTATCTTTGTTTTGGGTTTTTTTTTCATTACTTTATACTTTTTCCTAGTTATATAAACATGCGTATCCATTTTCAATGAGAAAATGAAATAGGAATTATGTATTATATAATTACATGTATTCGGACAGAAATTAAAAGAATTGTACATTTTCATTTTGTAAATTAAGGCCCTTTTCTCATACTCACTACCAGTTCTATTTTATTCAAAGTAAACAAAATGTGCAATTATGATTTCAAATCTTTGTATTGATACAAAATGCATGGTATCTCACCGATTTAAAGTAAACACACCAATTTTAGTTTTAAGATATTGTTTGCAACTATAGATCTGAATTTTGATAACTCTTTTGTGTTTCATTTTCAGAGGAAACGTACACATTAGAACATACCAAATAAGGTGTTCTCATAACTAATAACTACCTACAGATATTTTATATTATTTCTTTTTTAGAGAAATTGTACACATTAGGATATAGCAAAGAAAAATGTACTAGTTTTATTGCTAAAAAATACAATGCATGTTGACCCCCTCCCTCCAAATTTTTATAATAAATAAAAACTAAATGTAATGCATGGTATTGATGTTAATGATATTTTAGTAAATGACATAAAAACTCACCTTCGCCAAGGCTAATTCTGGATCCTTGAACTGGCCCATCGAATAAGTAAAGAACAAAAGCGGTCACACTCTCTCAAAGCTCGAAACACCACACATTAACGCCAAATTGTCTCAATTACCTGGATATACCTGGTCTGGTACTAAGTAATATATATAGTCGGAGGGCGGATGCTTGGTCAGAGAGCGAGTGGTCATGCATGACAATTGGCACAAGCCAGTCAGGCATCGGTGCGCGCTCTCTCATTGGCTGAGATCCATAACCTGTAAAAAGTTTATGCAATAGAAACAACACTTTTATGTTTTGCATCAGTGCTTGTCAATGCTGTAAAATATACATGTATAATATTATGTGACAAATATGTTTTCAAATGAAACCCGGATCAGAATTATGTTTATGATAATTCAGTGGAACAACAGCATTTTGATTTGTTTATACTGCAGCGCGGCTGTATATTAATTTGCGATAATGTTGCATTATTATTGTAAGTAATGCATCATTGTCCGGTAATAAGGGGCGAGTATGATATCGCAAAAAGTTTAAAAAGATAACTTTCGAATTATACACTAACATGCTTTTAATATCCATATGTTATTGTATTTCTTACAGGAGGCCGCTTTCTAAATGAATATCGACATGATGGGCGATTTATGATTTTAAAATATATTTCCGTAGTAATGTTTAATCGTAATGTTAAATCATTTTGCGTAATACAATTACTTTAATTACATGTAATTGTTTTTTCAATTTGAAAACTTTAAAATATAAAATCAATGTGTAATATTTATAAATCTACTTAACTTGCTATCATGTATTCATGAACAGTATGCGGCTTGCTTTCTACATCTTAACTAACAAAATCTTACGTATTAACCTACAATTTTGAAATTAATTTATTAATTTTCATTTTTAGCAAAATTCTTAATTTATTTTGAATTAACTAATATTTAATCGTCTTTTTTCCTTATGTGAATGAAAAATATCATAAATAAACAGAATAAAGGGGAAAATATAAGACTGAAAACAGCGATATTTCATTGGAAGTTTATTTCAACACTTTAACATGTAAAACAAGTTAAAAAAAATTTGAACGTTGAAGTGATAAAACGATATCTTTTGAAACTATAATTTGGTTTTTTATAAACCATGTCACTTCATATGTAAAACTAGTGCAATTTTTTTTTTGATAAATTTATATTTTTGTAAGTAATTATAAAAAGTAAATTTTCATTAGAAAAATGAAAGTTGATTAAGCAACTGAGTCAACTTTTGATTATATATTTAGACTTTTTGCTAATAAAACGAATTTTTATCACATTGCATTTCTTTATTCTTCTTTATGAAATATTTGTTCATCTCGGTTCAAATCGCTATTTGTATCATGGTCTTTATTTTCAAAAGAGATGAAATTTTACAGTGCCAGAAATAATGAAATTGAATTACAATATCAAACTTGTGACATTGGCATCTTTCAGACAAGGATCATATTTGATAGTCGTTGCTGTAGATTTATGCTGATTTACTCAGCTGTTATTCGCTTCATAGTCTGGAATGTGGTTTAAAAACATTCAAATTGTAACAACCAAACAAGTTAATAGTTTCCTTATTTTAAAACAAATACACATGTACATCAATGTGGCTAGAATACCAATGGAATTAATGTATTCCATTATCATAAGCAAAGCAATAAAATTTCTGTAATTGGTTATTACAAGAAGAGCTGAAACTCATCATTTACATATAAATACATTCAGTATATCATTTGGTAAATATTCTCTCTCTCTCTCTCTCTCTCTCTCTCTCTCTCTCTCTCTCTCTCTCTCTCTCTCAATTTTATGAATTCATGCTATGCGGTAAACCACAGTAAGACATAATTTGATTCATAGTTGGTTTATTTAATAATTCAAATTGAATAACGCATCATCACAGAAGAGTGTATACGTTTTTCAAGCAGCAGGCTTTTTAGCTCACCTAAACCGAAGGTTGAAGTGATCCTTTCTGATCGTGTGTCGTTTGTCGTCTATTAATTTTTTTTTTTACGTTTTTGACATCTTTTCCAGAATCATCGAGCCAAATAAACTTGACCCAAACTTACTTATGTTTAATGGCTTTCAAGCTTATACAAATAAAAGGTCATGATCCCTTCTAGGGCGGAGGAAATTATTAAAATATGATAAGAACTTATAATATTATTCTTATCAGGAAGAAAAAATGGCCTCTAATAGTATAAATTTTTCAAGTCCTCCTTATATGATCTTTTTTAAAACCGGAGGCAGATAAGGAGGCCAAAGAGGGGTTCAAAGTTCATCACAGCTATAAATGGAACAAAAGAAAAAGGCTTCATCTTATGAAATCATTGTGAAACAAGTTCAGAAATCTTTAGTCTCAAGTGACTATAAGGGTTCTGAACTTTTTATCTAGTACGCTATCACGCCATGACCTGTTCAGAATTTGATTTCAAGGCATATGGGATCGACATCTTATCATAAAGAGCTTGATTGTTAGATCTGTGAAATGAGAGAAAACAAATATATAGAAGTTTTATGTTTCTTTTGAACCCCTTGCTTCAGAATTGGGTCAGTGGAGTACAGTATTTTTACCTGAATATGTCTATCTCAGTAATGTTGAAACAATCTACACAATTACTATACCAAGTACTCATAAATCGATGTTTGAAGCAAGTTGTCAGTCTCATATTTACTCAGGTGAGTGATATTGGCCATGCCATAGACCTTTTGATTTCCTAACATTTTGTTTCTACTTCGGAAGCTTTTATTTTCATTATTGATATTAGATTACACAGTAACGTCTAAGTTGATGGAATGAAAATTATCCAGCTGTCTTCAGATGCAAATATCTTCTACAATGTATTTATGATCATTATGATTCTTCATTAAAAAAAAATGAATTTCTAACGCTTGACTACAATATTGAAGAAAAAATTGAAGTTTTTATAGCATGCATTTCTCTTTATGAAAAATCCTTTCTCTCAATAATAACTCCATTTGCTTGATAGCTTAAAGAGTTTGCACACCTAACCTTTAATTATCACCATAATGCTTAAATTGAACCTGCTCCCTCTCCTAAAAAATCTACTTATCTTCCATAATATTTTTGTATGATCTTTCATTATCATTCTTAAAGTAACATTAAACGACGACACGGAGAAATCCAAACCATAAAAGTTCATCATTAAAATCTGGATATCATAGAGGGAGGTGACAGATGCAAAAACACATCTGTCACAAATGAAGGCATTTACATTTAGTTATTCTAAATAGTTATAGTCTAACATACAGTAGTGAAACGTGAATTGTATGTTTTATACATAACACCTTAAAGAAGAAGATAGAATAAAGTTAAACATTATTTCATAATCAGCTTGGCTATTGCGTTTTCATACCAAGTCTTATATTTGTTTAATTAGATTCAGAAAATTGTGTAAAATGACATAAATAAGGCTGACTGAAAGGTATGAAACCCAATTCTTTTTTCAAATTAAGGATGTTTATTGATATAATCATGTACTGAGTACTTAGACAGTGGACATTTTGCGTTTTTAACCCTGCTTGACACCATAAACTCGAGTTAATTATACGTAAAATCTCTAAAATTCACAAAAACAATTGAATTACTCATATTAAACGAAAGCAGAGTTTGATAAACAAAATTGAACCAAAAATAGTTTTTTAATCAAAAACATTTGCCGGATAATGATGACAGTGCCATGATGACATTTTTGCACCCGTCTAAGCTGCATGCATCGAAAAATTCAAATATGCCATATGATAGACCATTGCTTAAGGAGTTTATAATCACCTTTGTTATTAATGTATCTCACCTGTCAGGTGAGATATTTACCTTTAAAAAATAAATTCTTACAGGAGAATCTATTTTCCTCCAAGAAAAATTTTCCTACAGGATATTTGGAATTTCCTACCGGAATAAAAGAAGTTCATATAGGAATTTAAATTCCGAGAGGATTTGCACAAAACTCCCATAGGATTTTCAAATTCGACAGGAAATCTTAATATCCTATAGGAAAACTACCTGTCTGAATCAAATTCCTACAGGAATTACTTTTCTCCTGTAGGAAATTTATTTCCTATAGGATTTTCTAAAATTCCTTTAAGATTTTCAATATTTCCTGTTATTTTTCCTATCGGAATTATTGTTTTCATATGGAATATTGTATTTCAAAGTTAAATATATCACCTGCTAGGTGAGCCATACTAAAAACAAAAGTGGTTATATACTCTCTAGACAATGGTCTATCATTTAGTATGCATGGATTTATACGAAACTGCATCTTAAGCGGGTGCAAAAATGCCACCTTAGCAGTGGCATTATTGTTCGGCACAGTGTTCAATGCTTGTAAATTCGTTTAGATTATACAAACTTTAAAAGTTAGAGTTTCTAAAGGAGACTCGACAGGAGATAGGGAGAAGGCTAAAATAGACTGTACCTACTGCCTAATCCCATTCAATTTTATTGAATATGATAATATTGTTTATAAAAAACAAAAACAAAGGAGGCTGGATGGTCAACAAATTATCAGATCTACTGTAAATTTTTAATAAGTTATTTTTAGCTATAAACTATTGTTTACGCGTTTTACTTTTTAAATTTTCCATTATCTTTATAAAAAGCTCTTCGTCTCGAGGAGATTAATATGCATGTACTATAAAGATGGTCACAACCATCTAGCCTCTTAATAACATTTTGTGTTTCAGTACACTTTGGGGAAGGGCTTTCGCACTTTTTAACTCTTAAAAAGCATTTTGTCTAAAAGTAATTCAGTTAAAAAAAATGAAAAGTTTGCCAAATAATCTTTATTGTCGATTTGAAAACCGACAAATTCTTACATAATGTGTTTTAAAACTAAAATAAATTGATTTTATTCATCAACTTCAACCACAGAGTTGCAAAGTATTCGAAAAACGTAGTAAATAAAAGCATTTTGATGCAAGGTGGCCAACCAATATTTACCTGACGTAAAATGAAATTGTTTACATTAATAAAAGTCTAAAACGGTCTGCACCTTTTTTGCGTTTTACTCTCGATTTATTTGTTTACTTGCCTGCTAAATATATGATATTAATTCATGACCTTCATTTGTTCTATTGCATAATAAGTCCATGTTGACAAATATGCACACTATATTTATACACTTTTGCTAAAATTAAATTTTGACAGGGATAGGGTAAACAAACAAACGGTTTAGAGGAAGAATCGTAATTTTGGGCTGACCTTGATTTTGGTTTTATTGCAGATTAGCGACCTATTCAAGCTATGAAAAATATGATGTCTCTTTTAAATCTGTCGACAGCGCCTTTCGTTCCACCTCGCAATTTCGTAAGTAAATATCTGTACGTGATTCCCCAGCTTAGAGTGCATTGCTAGATTTTTTCACAACAAGGCATGGAATCAAAAGATTTCAAAAAATTCCAAAATAAAATGCTAACAATGTTTTTATTCATACACAAATGCATGCATGATGGTTTTTATGTACAAGTGACCAACTGTAAACTATCATGTATACGCCTGCAATAAGTGTTCACGATATTGGCAAACAACCTTTTTCATCGCATATAAGTTTTCCTTTTCGTTCAAATGAATAAAATAACAACATTTTCTTATTCTAAAAAAGCAATGGTCACGGATCATTTCTCAACTGGCAATTTGCGAATGAGAAATGACCTCTTTGATATTTGCTCTGTATATTCTTTTTTTAGATTTTAAATTCTAAAAGATCTTCAAATTATTGTACAAAAAAGTTATAAATATTTCCAAATAAATCCCCGGTGAAGTAAGTGCAAAATAAAAAACTTTATACATTCATGATGGCTACATCAACTCGATGTATTAAGTTCACATTTCAACAGTTTAAGTTATCAAATTGACAGCAAGTTCGTTAATTGGTCAGAACTTTTCTATACAGTTATATAAAAGATGTGTGACGAACTGTCATTTTTCTCTAGCTATTAACATGACATGTGAATGAAATATCTTCACAGCTGTGGGCAAAGGGGAAATAAAAAAGGGGAAAGTTGCTTAATTTCAATATTGAAGAAATCGATCGATATTTGTGACGAGTATACCGTGCTCTGCACATCTAAAATATTTATTTTAGTTAATAGCGCTTTAAATCTAACGTTGGTATTTTGTGCTGTTCTTATATTACCGAATATGATTTTAAAAAATCTGATACTTCAAGTTATATAATATACATGTATACTATAATGATTTTAAAAATAAGTTTGAACATGAAACTGTAAAACATTTTTGTTTTTTAAATTCTCCCCTGTAAAACTCTACTGATATTGATAATGTATTTTGAAAATTGTATTTCATGTCAATAGTAAATTACTTGATGATACAGAAAAGGATTGTATGATTATCATACGTAGTGGTAAAGACCTATTTTTTAAAAGTCTATGAAGAACATAAACTTTTGTTGTGTATCCTTTAATATTCAATATACACAAATACAGACAATCAATTTTTGTTACGATATAGAAAGCAGTGTATAGCCTATTTATGAACATGAAATAAAAGATGGTCAAAACAGTAATCTGTACTGTGATGTAATATCATCCATACGACATTATGATATATTCTTCATTATGTATGTGAATATAATGTAATTTTTGAAAATAGCCAACTTTTAGATTGCACCTTTGTCGAACATAAATAGCAAAATTGAGATACTGTTTTGTTATGTTAAGTAAATGTGATTTTTTGATTTGTTACTCTGCCAGGCACAGATGTTGACTGAATCAAAATATTTAACATAGCTGCAGTAGTGATAAATTTTATAAATTCATCTCAATAGCGATTTCGTAACGATTTCAATGGCAGAAAAATGGAGATTAAATATCCAAACATATCAAAAAAACAATAAAAATTCAAATAACGATATTACGACGGAGCCTTTTTTTTTTTTTTAAACTTTTTTTATAGTACACTTTGTTCATAAGTGAATTCGTCATCCTAAAGATATCACATTAAACTCCGTAATAAATTATTTCGATGAGAGATGCATGTAATTGTGGTAAAGTTAAAGTCACGTGTAAGATAAGTTCAGGCATGTAAATTGTATTGTTTGCATTCAAATACCTTTAGAATAAACTCTTTGCATGGTGATGTACTTTTTTACGAATTACTTTGGCTTTTATATGAACATCTATCATATATTCAGACAGTCGTGTAATTGTCTTTGTTGATCTGTTAAAATATAATTTGTGAAGTATACTGCTTTATCAAATAGGTAATATCCTCTAAAACGAAATCAAAAGCTTTAAACGACAAAATATCTTTCTTGTAAAAATCGATCAGCTAAACATTACAACAAAACTAATTGATAGAGTTTACATTTTTATGTCAAAATATGAAGAAATGAAAATCGATCGTAACGAAAACTTTCAAACTTAGAATAAAGAAATGTGAACTTTTAAATGTACTATAGACGAAACATTTTAGCATAAAAAAATCGCCTCTGTGATTTAAAATTTCAACACATTCATGAAATGTATATTTATCTAAAAGTCTACTTTGTATGAAGCTTTATTATATAATTATTTTAACGTAAATTAAAAAAAATATTTTATATAGATTTAGTTTTATGTGTACAAAAGCACGTAATTCCATGTTATGCAGTTTAACTCCATAAAAATCAAATTGAAAATATTGTTGATAACTTTATGCTTAATCATATTAATACTTTCTTCGGGGAAGTTTGTGACCAAGATCATACGGAAAATAATACAGTAAACACAATGACATAATCTCGGATTCATGCATGAAATAAATAAAATCTGATTTCCTCTTTATATATCTTTGTCCTTATCATCGCGCATTTACACTTATCCATGTATATAAATGTTCACGTACTTGTCACTACATGTAACATGAACAAAATGTAAACAAGATATTTGTCCTTTCAACGATAAAAATATTTATCTTTCCATCTTTTATTATGTAATAAAATCCAATTATTAATGCCGGAATGTAAATGTTTTTTACACAATTTTAGAAAATGATAACATGAAATAGGAGTAAAATTCTGTGCTTTAATGTGAGAAATATAAAAAAAAAATTTAGATAGCAAATGTATTCAAGTACATAAAACATATGATACTGAACAATTTTAATTTTAGTTTCAATACAGAAATAAAATGCCACTTTTTGATGATTGTATGACAAAAGCTATTATAATAATCGATTACATTCCAGGTAACATAATTTACAATCCAGCATTGTCAGTACAAGGAAAGACAATTCTTCTGAACTTATGAAAACCACATATTCAAAACGTAAACATACACACAAATTAGAAAAAAAAAATACACAGTATCAAGCAGTAAACATCTGCTCCACTTATGAAATAACCTCCATCTTAGAAAACAAAGCAATCAAGTTGTTTGTAAAATAAATTGTTCAGCTCGTGACTATTATGTCACATAAAACAACTAATGAAAAATTCTTAGATAGAAGACAGTTCGTTTTTCTGCATTGAACTCAAATATTCTATAACATTTAAAACAAAAAAGTATCAATGTATAGATGTGTTGGTTCATAAGTGCGAAAAATATTGCATTGTTGAACAGTGTTAAATAGATGAGGTACATGTAGGTTGTAAATATAACAGTAAGCAGTTAGCTTATTCTTAACAAGTTTGAACATGACTGATTTGTTTTGACAAGATTTTTACCTTTATGGCTGACTAATAGCATATTGAAATTTAAGCAAACATGCACAAATTTAAACCGAGAAAGATGTCATATTAAATTAAAAATAGTAGAAGAAGATTTCATGTTTATGTACATTATATCATAATTAATCAAAATATTTACAAATTTGTACCATTACATATAGTCTATGGGTTTTTCCAGGTTATGATAAAACACTTCACTTACATGTAAATATTCTTTCAAATATCAAACATCCTTTTGCTTTAAGCTAAAGCAAGCCTTGCAAGTATTAAGCCAGGAGACTGGTTTACAATCTGTTTTGGATGTTCCATTGGATCCTGCAAACATATTTTATGACTTTTATTACTTTTGTTATGGACTTACTTTATGTATTTAATATATTTTTCTATATTTTTGTGATAAAAAATCTGTAAAATACAATTGGCAATCTGTTTAATTCCTATTTACCTTCTTTTGAGCTGTAATGCTGTATATCTATTACGTCTTTGACTGAAAAAAGGATGTAATTAGATCTGTCAATTTCCACAGACAATAAACATGAAACACTGAAAAGATGAAATGGTTTGACTAAATCTCAAGATAAAAAAGGTCTAACACTGAAATCAGCTCTACATTTAATTACTGTTAGTTTATTAAATACATTGTGAATGTAAAGATGAAATTAGCTCCTTTTGATAACTACTTTTAACATTAAATGGTTCAGACAGAGTTTGGTCTGGTTTCTTTTAAACATGTTGAGCGATTATATTCAAATCACTTTCTCACAGGTTGAAGGATACATATACAATGAAGTTGTACTGGTTTCCTTTCATTAAACACAATTACTTCCTTCATATTTCGAGATGTGACATATTTCTTCAGACTTACCTCTTTTGTTATCACCAATGTTCACGTCAGGCTCGTTACAAGTACATATCTTTGTTTCTGATAAAGATATCAATGGTGTATTTAAATACCTCCATAAGCCGCCAGCTATACTTTAAAATTTTAAGTAACATACATTTCTTTATAGCTTATATTACTGCTTATTTATTCTTTCAAAAAAGGGGCGAATGATTTCACATAAAATTTACTCTTTGAAAGATTATGATGCTTTTAAAAAGATTTTAGTAAGTGACAGAGGTTATATGTACTGTCCTTTAAGGAAAAAATAGATACAAACAGCATCCTTTTAGGTTTTATTAAATGATACTTTTTTTTGTTTTGTCAAGTCGTACATAACTAATGCTACCGAGTCTATGACTTAACATTAGATTTTATGAAAAAATAATTTAACAATCTGAATCAGCTGTCATTAATATGTATTAATATAGAAACTGTATCCATTGTAAATGTATATGCTATGACAACAGCTTTGAAAGTTATTATTTCCAGCTATGGTTTCTATTTACTGTTTAGGTGGAAATTATATCTACTGATCTAAAGAAAAAACTTGGATTTTTCAAACATCAACATTTTCAAATAATTTTTAAATTGTTTTAATTTCATTTATACATTTCTGTTTTTTTCAAAATCATTATATAATAGATTCCATGTCTTTATCCCAGTCATTAATATATAATTAGATACTTTGCTTGACTATCTTTAAGCTTGGTCAATAAACAAATATGCTTATCGTTTTTTCTTTTATAAAAAAAAATCAGCATATATTTAGATATGTGGCATACCACGGATATCGATGATACTCACTGTTATACTCTGTAAGGCATACAACCAGTATCACAGATACAGATATCAAAACCATCACAAAAATACATGTGCCTCCTATTAGATATGGAACAATTGTCAGTTTGTTTCGTTGGCATCTGCACACATCATCTAGAATATGATAGGTTTAACCAAATTACTTCAGACGCGACCTTTCTTCCATTGGTTTCTTTTTTTTCCTATCTCCGCAATGTTTCCACTATCTCATTCCAAAATTATATTTTCATGTTATATGATATTTTTCTATTTAATATATGTTGTTTCAATTGAAAATATTAACTATGACTTTATTAATAAACGATCAATTGCATTTTGCATGCTATCAAAAGAAAAATACAAAAATTTAATATTCTAACTCCAAAAATAGCCTGGTTATGCACCCTGAATTTTGGGTATGAACAGATTTAAATGCAAATGAAAAATAAGTAATAATTGATCAAAGAAAAATATCTAAAAGTGAGGAACGTTGCGTCTGTCCTTAATAAGAACATCTATAAGCATGTATAATAAAACTATAGTGTTGCTGAAAGAAATATTAAATCAAATGGAATTTGTAGCCTGTAGTAAAGCGTTACTTATATCAATACGTGAATGCAGACGAACTATCTTTTATGGATCACGGATAATTATGATATTCTTATTATTGATTCATGGGTTATAGTGGTGTTTAATAATGCAAGTATAATTGATTGCAATGCAACTATAGAGAATTTTAAGGATGATTTATCTGATATGATAAAACTGTAAATATTTTCATTTTTTTTTCAAAATTACTTCAAAATACGCATACTGCACACTCTTTCTTGATATCCAGGTCACAAGTAACAATGAGATCGAATAAATGACGAAATCATCAAAATGTCATTTTGATATTAAATTCATTTCTAAAAATGAAATAATTCTTACCCTTGCACATGTCTTGTTCCATTTTCAATTTGTTATCAATATTGCACTTGCGTGTCAGTTAAATATTTCGTTTCTTAACTTTATTACCTTTAAATGACACCTTACGCTTGTGTGAATCTGTAATAGACAACAATTATATAACTTTTACATTGATAAACTCTATCAGAAAAAAAAAGGAAAGTGTTGTTATATTTACATACACATTATTATATACACAGGCACATGAAACGCTGTTACAAGTTACATTACAGATTACATGTAACCCTGCCCGGCCCGGCGGAGGTGAAGATTCAATACAGTGAATATGTTCGTGTTTTTTTCTTTTCACTTACCGAGAGTTTTGTAATGATTCTGCATTATTTTGAATGAAAAAACTTTTTAAAAAAGGTAATTACCGTCTGATGAAAGAGATACATTCAGTGGATAATACTAGATTATAAAATCACATCATCTTGAATAAAGGTATGTAATGCATATATACTACCATAATGTAAACGAAATCAAGTAACCGAAATAGCATATGATGAAACTATCATGATAAGATATGGAAAATTAATATCAAGATATTTCCTTGAACAGGCATGATCTAAATTTCCGGGGTTTTTTTTTTCGTTTCAAAATTCCATCTTGGCTCTATTCACTCAAAAATGTCAACAGATTTTGTTATATTTTTGAATAAAAAGCGGATAATGTAAAAAAAATTGTTGTGACTCTAACACGTGTCACATCATAAACTCGATTTTGCCACTTCAAAAGAAATTCCCGACAGGAAGCAAGTGGCTTTTTGAATGAGAAAAATACATGCACCACAAGTTGCCAGTGAAGATATATATATATATATATATATATATATATATATATATATATATATATATATATATATAGAACCACCAGACCAATTTCAAACTTGGCGAAAAACATTTTTAAGGAAAAGACTTTCGAATTTGTGATCATAAAGGGCCAGGTCCGCTTCAAAGGGGAGATAATCTGGAATGAGTGAAATTGGGCGGGGTAGCTTAAGCATCTTTTATTTCGCTCACTTACACTGGTTATAAGTACAATTTGATAATATGCTATTTACTATGTTGAAAATGAATATCATTAATGATTCATGCATTCAACACACAAGGTACATTTTGAAATGAAAGGGAGATGGGTTTTTTACAGGTTGATAAGGAAAATATCCTACCAACACCTCTTGGTTTTTCTGGATTATTTGAATAACCAAATACGAAACAAAATAATTGAGACATCTTCACTTGGAAATAGCAGTAACTTCATTGAAGATACATGTTCTATATTAATTGTCTTTTCATCAATTCTAACAAAATTATTATCATTTTCACCAAGCCTACATGTGATCTTTTATCAAACTTTGAAATTCTTATTCTTTTTTTATTGATTATATCGATTTGCTTTGATATCTAGCGCACTGAATAGTTTGATCATTTTGTTTTGGACAGATAAACAATAATAAACTGTAACACACGTAGTTTTGAAGTATTTATGTATGTTTGATGACACTTGTACTTACCGAATTTTTAAACAATGCTAATGACAACTAAATAAGCCCTGATCATTTCCAGATTTTCTTTATTTCTTTGATATTGACAGTTCTGAACAAGCACCCAGTTTTGGTTACCAAGATAGTTACAAATGTAAACAGCATAATATTACCTCTACATTTAGTATATTTTAATCAATAAGCTCTTCTACGTAATCAAACATTCAAAAATCACAAACATGGTGTAATCGGTAAGATTTTTATATTTATTAAAAATCTAAGTGGAAAAATATTGCATCAATATAAAATCTTTATTTTGAATCTTACTTGTTACATGGTACAACAAAGTAAAAAATGCATTAGTTTTTTATATTCTTTTATCGTTTTTGAAATTGTGTTTTAAATTCGATATGATATGCTTACGTATACTTTTAAGCCTTATTTTAGATACAGCTTAATCATTAGGTAGAAAGTTGTCACTTATACTTTCATGTATATATGTATATATTTATTTCTTACCAAATTTATTTAATATTGGGAGGCCTAAGGGTGTTAAGATATAGTTAAACAGTCAACCTCTTCACAATGTCATCAGGACAAACGGAAAACACTAACGAGAATTTAGAAGTTATAACAATATTGTGTTATTCTATTCTGTGAGGTGTTTACTCTAACTTTGATCGGTTTTAAGATATTTTTTTTCAACATGTGGCCGCACTAAATATTTTTTTATTAGATTATGATTTGTCTAATAATGTTTGAATGATGACATTTATTACGTTGTAATTTATTATTTGACATCTTTACAGCTCAGAGCAATAATGTTCCATCGGCCCGAAAATACAAGATCACCATGATTGTTTTGGGAAGTTTGCTGTTAGCTTTTCTAACAGCATTTATTGTCATTCTTGCTCTGTATATAAAAGGTTGGTATGGCAAAAATCAATATATTTTTTGTTTGTGTCATTGAGATTGAGAAATTTTTTAAACACATATTTTTTTAACTGGAATTCATTTTTATCGATCAAATTTAGACGAATTTAATAACTTTTCTATCAAAATATGACATCCTTATCTTTCTTTTACAGAAAAACAGGAAAACAGCAATTTTGACGAAATGAAAGGTAACATTTTTGATTTCTTAGATTTAAAGGTTAGAGAACGTGTTTTTAGCTTTAATTATTTAAACTTGGAAACATTTGTTAGATACATGTATACATTTCCGAACTGTTTGGAGACTGGTTGGTCAGTTAATTATTCATCAGATCTATCTTAAAATCTAAATACATATATGATTTTTAGCACTAAGCATTCTTTCAAAGTAAAGGGAAAAAACAATTTTATTGAATTGAGTTTTGATGTTTTCTTAGTACGTGTTTATACATACATGAAGCTCTTAGTCGCAAGGAGAATTATATACTTTTTAAAATGACCATGACCACCCAGTCCTCTTAATAACACTGTCAGTTTATAATTTCGTATAAATTTCCATTGCTAGCACACTCTATGTTTGTGCTAGAAATACACATGCTAATAATCAAAAGTAGAAATTCATGAATATGTGCACGTCATTTATCACTTTAAACTTGTTTCAGCTTTAAATCGCCTCGTGCCTTATATCTAGAAACAAACAATTGCAATATTTTTGTTTTTCATCGAAGTATAATGTGACTCTGCCTTTGAATTAAACGCACCACGCGATTGACTCGAATCTATCCGGCAGAGCTGCGATTGCCGGAAAGGCTCGAGCAATTGCATTTGGCGATCGCTTTCTTTATTTCTCTTGACTTTAGACATCAACATGATGACCAAACCATTTTTCATTGTGATTTATCTAAAAATGTGTTTTATACATAAAATGTAGGTTTTAGTCATCGATGATTATTTTAAAATTTATTTGCATGTTTTTCGCCTCCACTTTCATTAAATTTTACTCACCAATCATACATATACAACCTTACATGTTAAAGCTTTCTTGGTAGTTTCAAATTTTGGCAAATCATACTGTTTTATACATTGTTTAATATGTTTGATACTTTCTTGCGATGTATTTGCCATTATTTCATATAGTGTAAAACAAACCCTAAGAAAACAAAGACATTTTTAAAAGTTAACATTGTAAGAATTTCACTAAACTGTTTAATTATGTCCAATTTCAGACATTAAGCTTACTTAATAATTATATTTCACACATGATGTGTAATGACTACCAAATAAGAGATTTTTTGCCGGAATAAACGATATTTATTTTGCTTTTTGCTTTGCAATTTATTTAACTGTATGTGAACATTTTAATAACAATCTATTTCATCGGAAATGATTATATACACTATCACTGTGACCAAGGTGGAAACTTATTATCAAAGCGAAGATTCAAATTTTAACACGTGAAGATAAAATTGAAATCGGTCGTTTTGTTTTGTGTTGTTGTTTTAGGGTTTCGTTTTGTTTATTTGTTGTCCACAATGTGTTCTTTATTGATATATAATGTTTATACACAAATCAAACATAAATATTTTCATTTAGTGTATATTTCCTATTATGTTTGCATTGGAAATCTACGGCATACAATGTTCAATAACACAACAAACCTGATTACAGCATATGAGTAGATATAAATGTCATCACGCGTTTTGAATGGATATTTTATCGAATGGATTTAAAACAATTCAAACATACCAAACCAATTTATTATGTACTTAAGAAAAAATCGTTTAATCATATCAAAAAAGAGTTTTTCCGGCAAAGTGATAAGCCAATAAGCCACACAAGCACAGTAAATGGCATGTTTTATGGCTGTTCCATCTATTATTCATATCCATGACAAAGAGTGTATATTATGGCTTTAATACGACGATACAAAATATTTCATACAAAAAAAATAAGCATTGAATGCCTATTTTCGAATATCATCGGTTCTATAATATACCAGGCGGTGCAGGCAAATTATCATATCGCGCTAACGCGCGGTATTCAATTTATCTGCAAGGGCTGGTGCGTTATAGGACCGACGATATCTTAAAATAAGCATCCAATGCTTAAATAATCTGATTTATTTTTATTTTATTTTTTAGACAGTGTCTACAACCATCCCTGTTCTTTACCCCCAACATCTATTTACGTAAATACATGTACAACAAACTAACGTAATGAATAAATAAAACTGTTCGGGTGGTCTCTTATTAAAAATAATCTGATGTTGCTAAGGTACAATTTGATTTGCTTGATTATTTTAAATATTAAAATTCAAACCTTGAATGGGCCTTCCTGGCCTTTGTACAAAGGGCCTTATCTTTTCAATGAACGTCATTGTGCCCGTCGGTATAGATCAAAATAGTATATAAAAGTATACAAAATGGAGTACTTTTATTCGTTAATAATTATTTTAAAATATCACATGATTTAATAACAATGCTGTGTATTCTTTTTTCAGAAATGCCTGGATTACCCGATGGAAACGGCATGATGTATCGTTAAAAATATGTTTTGTTTTATGTACATAGCGTTGTTGGTAGGTACCCTATTGCAAGCATTCAACTAAACCAGCCTTTGTTCGAAAAGTTCAAGATATGCATAAATTGTTGTTCAATTATCTTCACTTGAAGAAGTATACAAAATTGTGCAATTATCATCATACTTTATCCATATTAATCTAACATGTTAAAAACATTATAAAAGTATTTGGTTGCAGTAGTGTTTTAGATCGTTCCTCATCTGCTACATTGGTATGTAAACTGGTCTTGTGAGTTACTGTCTGTTTCTTTCCAATTAAGGCAATCGTATTCCACACTTTTCAATATAGATAATTCTTTTTGTAGGAAAATAAAAACGAAAACAAAAATATGGAATTTATTTGGCACAAAACGATGAGTTGTCTTACTTTACGTGCGCATCGAACACTTCTGCACTAACCACATGCATGCTTCTTTAATCATTATATTGCAGATGCAGACACACTCCAGAATTCAAAATAGTATAAATGAGACAATATAAAAAAAATTGTCAGAAAAAAAGAAACTAACATTTATGATCATTTTTTCCCACTGGGATCATATTCGGGCAGTATTAAAGTTATCCATGTTAATTATATGATATTTACTTTACAAAATATGAGAGGAGTCTAGTACTAGAAATATATTAGTGTCCAGTTTATCATCAGAAGTATATTTTGTTCTACATGTAACTGTGATAATACCGAAATGAATATTTTAAAACTTAAGATATCATAAAAATTATACAACGTTGTTTACATCTGCAAAATCTGTAGTGTCACAGACAACTTTAAAGTTTAATAAATGTACCAATACGCTCGTGGCTGGAGACAAATTTGTATAGATAAACAATCTTTCTGAATTTGTTTGAATAGAATCAATATTGAATAAGTTTTAAATTAGCAGAGCAAAATGATTCATATTTGCAAAAACATTTCCAAATCAACACATACATTAGTTTTTTTTCATTTCAGTTTCGTTTTCTCTTATTTCCAAAAAAAATTTTTTTTATCTTTTTCTTTTTTTTTTTCCAGAGAGTAAGGAAGATTTGTTAGGAAGGGGATAAATTTATGGTTTATGTCTTTTTAAAATCTAATAAAAGATATTATTATTTCTATGAAATAGGGGATAGGAAATTTATCGATAATGAACATATTTGTTGAATGACAATTAATTTCAGGGATAAGTCAATTTTTGGAATAGATGTGTGAAAGTTTCGTGATTACGCATCTGTTGTTAACATTAAGTTGTTATTATTTTAACAAGACAGCTATCATGTTAAAAAAAATTAGAAAAGGTGTTACGTATCATTTACTGACAATAGAATGTAAAATCTATATAACTAAATATGAAATGCGACAAACATGAAAATGTAAACATTCAGGAATTCATTTGATTGTTACATTCGTTTTTAAGCCTTTAAATTATTATTACGAAATATCAAAAGAGCAGCGAAATTTGTTGTATTGTTTGAGTATTAGAAAAAAGCAGAATTTCAAAAAATCACAATTTATAATATCGTTAACTGTTAAGGTATCTCACTTGTCACGTTTTTAGTTCACTGTGTATATGTTCATTATTTTCAAAATGAATTGTAAAAAGATTGTATCTATTTAATCATCACACAAAGATTATTATTTCATTATTACACAACGTTCATTAAGAAAATTTATCTAAAATCAATAAAGCGATAAGTTTTTGGTGGAACATTTTTTGCGCGGAAGGTTTTTTAAGAAAAAATAATAAAAATCATGCAATTTTTGAAAATGTTAGTATATTTTTCATGGAATATTTCTTTTATCATGCAAACTTTAGAATGAGATTTATTTGGGATATATGATATAGGTCATATTTAACATGTACAAATTAAATCTAGAGAGTATAATGTTTCAGCATAAAATCAAGCAGAAAAGAGAAAAAATCTTTTAAAAATTGCCAAATTTTGCAATCATTTTACATTTGAAGCCATGTATATAATAATTGACATTACTGGCCCCCGGGTTGTATTGCGTCAATATATTGCTGTAAACATATTTATACAAATTGCCTAAATTTTTTAAAAGTTTTGATAATCAAATAAATAATGCAAAAATGTCACACAAAAACTTATGAGAGCTTTTTGCAAAGTTCTCTATTCAATCTGGTCTGTTGATTTCGCATAACTCAGAACAATATTTGATGTAATTATTTCGCTTCATTATTATACCGACGACACATTTTAACCGGGCTGAAATTGCATTTTAGATGTAAAAAGGTCAAATGAAATGCATCATAACTCAGAGAGAGATAGACACTGACCTCCCCCTCCTCTATTTTGCTTTGCATTTTTTAAAGTACGCGTTATCTACACATGACAGTATACTTTTCAAGAAATTCTTAATTCAACAGCATTGAGGAGTGAATTACCAGAATGAGTAAATCGTTAATATTTCTTTTTACTTCAGAATAAGTTAATGAAGTTAATAATTGTCGCCACAAATTAACATTTTGATAATGATTTTATTATTGTTTTCATTTCAGATAAGCTCCATGCCATATAAGTGGATGACAGATGTACTACCAACACTGTATAAATTTCTTACTACCAATCTTATGATTATATGATTCTCACTAAAAATTTGTATAAATCTTTAATCTAGTTGTTCGTCGCAGGTAAACGCAATCTTATAATTTGTTGGTAAACTGAATTACATATATGATGAAAATGACATGTGGTGATAACGAACAGTGTTCAAACTCAAAAAAGTCCAAAGGGAAATTACAAAATTACAAAAACACGGACCTTTAAAAATGTTTTTTGAAATATATATTATTTAACTTGAATGCAAGACCAAACAGAATCTCAAATCACAAAGAACCTTTTTTGTCAAATAATCAGACTCTGTTTATTGTGTCCACATACAAATTTTAACAGAAATTGTTATATTATCTAATGAAAAATGGAGTGTGCAAAATGCAAACTTGGGAGAAAGTATGGAACGCCATAGCTGTCTTAAGGTTGGTAAGTCATAATATATGGTGAGATTCATAAAATAAAGGGTCGTTTCTGTATGTAGATGATCACCAGCCCTTGTTATAGGGTGAAACGTATAAAACGTATTGTGGGTAATACATATTTAAAAGTGCCTTAAATACATAAAACTGTTTGCAGCTATTTTTGCAAAAGCACGTTAAATGATGGTAATGGTGATACTGGTGCTTTATTCATTTAATAAGTTAGAAAAATGAAGCAATGAGTCAGAACATAAAACCATTTGGTCAACGTTACATCCATATGGTGTTTTTATATATCAATTGGTCAGTACAGAATGTTAAATGATCACCACTCCTTGCTATTGAGTGAAATCTAAATAATAAATGGTTGATTACACGTTCCATACATTGAATGGTGTTCATCTAATTTCATCTGGTTGGAAAAAACATAAATTGGTGAAAACGATAAATTTAATGGTGTATTATTTATAGTAAACGATGAAAAAGATACAAAAATGGGTCAATAAATGAAACCATTCTTTTATTGTTCCATTGAAAAGAGTGTATTTGTTATAGCATTTGGAATAAATTTATATCATTAAGTCTATGTACTGAATTAAATTGTGCTTCGTCCCTCATGGTGACCAATCAAAATTAAAAAAAAACAAAGCAGACTAATATTTTGTCGCTGGTCATTTACAGACATTTTTAAAACTGTTGTCTTGAAATTACAGAATTTTTATAAATCTCACCATGTATTATGACGTACCACACCTTAAGGCAGCTGTGGCGTTCCATAAGAAAGTTTGTTTCAACTCTATGGCATGTCAAATGATGAAATCAATTTTCCCACCTAAGAAGAGTATTGTTCTCTCTACATGTTAAAGGCTGTCTTTTTTAATTCATTACATTCCATTGTTAACGTTGTATAGGACACTTCCATATTGTGACGAACATCTTACCGAAATAAACAATTAAATCAAGTATAATTTTATGGTGTTTTTTTTCCTTTCCCTATTTAGTTACAAAACACCGTAGCGCAATGGGTTAAAGTGTTAACTACGAATCTGTGAGTCATAAATTCTAATCCCGCTGGGGCTTTTAGGATATTTACCTTTCCATTTTTTAAAATGTTTTTTGGTCAAATATTGTAAACTTTGAAAATTCTTACCCGATGAAAGTATTTTGTTTACAATGTACTTTTATCCACTATCGAAAGGTGTCCCAAACCACACCTTAAGCACATGAATTATACATGGTTTTTTTTTGTTTACGTCACAGAAACGTTAGTTTAGTTAATAAAAATATTTTTTCTCCGTATAGCAACAGAGAAATATATTCAAAGATAAACGTTTAAACTTATGGAATTTTTCTTAAATAGATAGAAGCCTATAAGGCTTAAACCAAATCATATCGCATGCTGACTGACGTTTTTCATACTAATTGTTAGACTATAATTTATCACCTAATTGTCTACGGACTTTTCCGTTTTTTCCCGATTACGACAAAGAGCACACGGTGGGTGTGACCGTCAGCAGAGGATGCTCACTCCTCCTAGGCACCTGATCCTACCTCTATCTTTTTGGAGGTCCGTGTTGCTCTGCTTTGAATTTGTATTTCGTTTTATGGATTTTTGAAATGGTTGACGGTTTGTTATTGTCATTTTTTCATCCAAAAACTTAAGGTAGACCTGAGGGGTAATTTATTGACCAAACAGCTTCCTTAATATTTAGTGCGCCAAACAACTTAATTGAGCATTATTTTTTAGACAAGATGAACAATAATAAACTGTAATGCATGCATTTTCGTAATATTTATGTTCGTTTGATGATATAAAAATGTACCTACCAAATTGTTAAACAAAGTTAAATGAATATCAATAAAAATAAACAATGATCGCTTCCAGTATTTCTTTAATTCGTTAGCATTGTCAGTGCTGAATAAGGGCTTAGTTATTGTAACCAATATAAACAATCTTACACAATTTGTCTCTCATCAAACGTTTGAATGTTAATTTTGAGGACACACTATGTTTGGAGCAATCCATCTACATGGACCAGGGCCATATCTATTGCGTCTTCTTGCACAGTATCCTTTTTCAAATGAACAGTCAAATTCGTCAGGGGAGATAACGCATTTGTCCTTAGCTGGTGTTGTACTGTCAGGAAACGGTTGCCATGGAAGATTCATTTCCACCTATATAAAATGTAATGACAACTATCCTTCTTTAAAGTTTACAAATGAACATCTATGTAAATTCTTTCCTTTTTTATGAGTATTTGAATTTTTACAAAAGGAGATCTTGGTTAAGGTATGCACAATTTAAAAAACTTTTGTGAATTTGACCTGCTGTCCGGTGTTATGAAGGCATACAATTTTTCATCTTATAATCACAAAGGTGAATTAATAAATATATCATTCACATTTTACACAGGTACCATACATGTAAATACACGTGAAACTTTACAATCAATATATGCTTACATCGGAATTTTTTTCTTGCGTGATATTGAATTGAATTGTGGTTACCTCGCATGAACAATCATAGTTGTTGATTCTATTAACATATGTGGCGGTGGCTTCGTAGAACTCGTTGATTTCGGGTCTTCTAGTGGGTGCGTCATATATTGAAACTGCAAATTCATATGACGTCTCAAAGCAGACATTGAAACAAATTTCACATTGAAAAACTATAAAAATGTCTAAAACTATTTTAAGTAGGGTGAATCGAAGCCTTATTTTAGCAATGCTGTCAACCAAGCATTTTGCTTGTCATTTTCATTTGCGAATGAAAAGTTCAGAATTGATTTGCTATAAATATATTCACGAGCATAAAGTCTCTGATTTTATAATTCATAGAGTAAAGGACAATTATCCACAATAATAAATATACATAAGCAGAATTATTCGCAAATCTCGTAGATATACAGTAAGTCATTAACATCGAAATTAAATGAAAGCTTTTTTGAGAACTGATAGAGTTTTTGATTAAAATTTCATCGATCTTTAAAAAATTTCGTGTATCTGTCAATTTTGTACAAAAGCTTTAAATATTACTTATCTAGTACATAAACCAAATGTGCTAGTGAAAAAAACATTCATCAACATATTATCATTTTGCCACTAAGATAGTATTTGAATTTTGATATTGCTGAAAGACATTTTACCATATAAGAGATATTCCTTGTTTCTGTCCAGCCTTGTGGGACCACAAGAATTCAGCGTACCTCTACCATACACAGTGATAATCCGTCCTGGATGCGCCAGTTGCCCCTGGGGAGGGAAAAGAGATGCCAAACATCAAACATTTTACGTTCATTACAACGTTTTGAAATAAACGCTTTCCAACATATCAAAGGCAAACAAGTCTTACTTGTTTTCAGCACAGCTTAGAACTATTAAAAGTGAATTTTGATAATGGAAACTTTTTGTTGATGTATAAACAGAATCTGTTCTGTTTTGTAAATATACTAAGTTGGACCAAAATGTAAAGCAAGGTCGTGAAAATGTCACAGTGATAAAGTATTATAAACAACAGTTTAGACTGATATTTATTTTCTGAAAATGCACATACCTTTAAGTTTGAATTGACACGTATTCTAAAGACAGCTTCAATATCGGTTTCCTTATAACTGAGTACAGTGCCAGTAAAAGCTTAAAAAAATTCTTTCAAAATCATTAATGCAGCAATAAGTTAAGAACCCTAGTAAATATCCCTCGATAAACTCAGCATAACTTTTATAACCCACATGAAATTAAATCTCAATTTTTACACAACATTGGAATTATAAAAAGGATTTTGGATGCAAGTTTTCATTGGAAAATAAACACGAGGAGGGAATATCTCAAGTATTATTACAAAACGTAATTACAATATAATCAATATCTCACTGCAATTATTTTTGCCATTCCGGGTTATTCTAGCATAATGTACAAAATAGTGATTTCATTTTGGACTTATGCGAACTCGCATGAATCAAAGGGAGTACATTATTGTGACATTTTTCTCCTGTCGAACGATTTTTATATTTTAACAAAAAAGAGATAGCTAAAATCTATACTTACCATTCTGAGTTCGACAGTACTTGGTTTGATCGTGTTCCGTTATTGGAAAACACCCATGTGCCAAAGAAATCCCACAAAGAATCACGAGAAATTCTAACATATTTGTGTTCACCGTTGTATAGTACAGGCTGTTCTGATGCAAAAAAAGCCGTGCAATGAATATTTATAGCAAATTTTCCCTGTTTATTCTACAAATTTGTGGTTTTAATTAGTCTCGTCGTGCCCGTGAACAATCGAGTTGTACTTTACAAAGGTTACTTTTGTTGTATCACAGAGTTCTTGTGTCATAGGAAATCCCTATTTCAAAGAAAAACCGACAAGTGTTTACGTGTATTTACTTATTATCAGGTTGTTTTTTAAAGAATGTTAGTATCGAAGTTTTTAATTTCAGGAATTCAATTCTGCCTAAATACTGTATCGACTTTCTGATGTGAAAACTTAAAATCTAACCAAAACCATTTTCTGTATCGTAGTGCTGTATTCATCTTTCCTTTTGTAACATTTTGCTTCAAACCGCACTTTGGCAGATATAAAATGCTATTCTTATCATTATACGAAATGAAATATCAATACAACCACGTAATTACCATAATTCAACGAAAATTATCAACAGTTCGGTCTTCACATGATCACTAAAATTCGTGTATTTTGTTGTCGAGCCGATCCACGAAATCAAATCTTTATCGAGGTAATCAATTGACATAAAAATTATTGATATGACCATTATCCCCTAATTTTGGTATCGTAAAAACTGTAATTTTTTCGAAATCAACGAAAGTTGATGCCCTCGAATATTAATGAAACCTCATCTAAAACTTTACATACTTACCTTAACTTATTTAAAATCAATTCAGTCTTTAAAGACTTAATTGTTGTCGTGTGCGGATAACAGCACTTTTTAATCGTATTGATATCAAACAGAGAAAAAGGAGAAAAAGACCGACTAATGTAGACATTCAACGAAGGAGCATCACTGGTGAGAATTTTCTACGTAAATATAAATGCCCTTAATTCTCGAAATTAAAACTGCATATGGATATAAGTTGTTCAAAACACATTCATCTTTTGTAAGTTGAGTATTGCACACAATAATCAGAACTGTTAAGGTGCGATGAATAATACTATCAACTGATAAATAAAGTGATCAAAAGATTTGAAAGTTATCTATGAAGGGCAAAGTTATTGTTCGGCATCCTTTTAAGAATTATAAAAAAGCGTATATCTAACTTCCAGATGGATATTTTAATTTTCTTACAGACTGATTTTCAGAATTAAACTTCCATAAAAAAACATAATACCCTATAATTAAGGAAAAAAAACTGCTATAAGAATAACGAAAATCCTAACGGAGTTTAAATACACTTTGTATCTTATAGAAAAATTAGTTCTCCCTTCGACGGGAAGTTTTATTTTCTCATTGGATAAAGATTGAGTGATAAATATCTAAACTTTTGGGTGAGGCACAATAAAAAGTAAATATATTGTAAATATAACATTAAAATTTTTAAAAATACTGAATTCGATATCTTAGAATAAACAACCAAGTTGACCCATAAATCAATATGTGATTGTGGTGACCGTTGGGCTGAGCGCAGAATTAAACTTCTATAAAAAAAAAACCCATAATGCCCTATAATTAAGAAATAAATCTGCTATAAGAATAACAAAACTCATAACGGAGTTTAAATGCACTTTGTATCTTACCGAAAAATTAGTTCTCCTTTCGACGCAAAGTTCTATTTTCTCATATAATGATTGAGTGATCAATATCTAAACTGTTGGGTGAGGCACAATAAAACCAAAAAAAAAAAAAAAGGAAAAAGAACAATGTTCTTTCTGTGCAATGGTCTATTACATATCTACAGGGGTATAAGTTTTTTGAAACCTGTGTTAGTTTAATTAAATAATGACAACTATTATATTATCTGTTGAATGTATTATTTTTCTTTCAGTGCGAATATTTATAATTAATATTACAATACCATATATTTTAATTATTTGATTAAAATCAGAGAAAATATAGAAAGCAATCATTTTTTTTTTTTTTTTTTAGATTTTTTTGAAACTTGCAAAACATCCTCTTTGCTGCATAGTTTAGGCAATTTAATGACGCCTCCGTGAATGACTGATTTTACATTTTTATTTCAAAGTCTTGCATATTTGGTTTCGTAAAATCAAGTCAATGTTTATTTCAAGAACACACAGTTTTTGGAGCAATCCATCTACATGGACCAGGGACATATCTATTGCGTCTTCTTGCACAATATCCTTTTTCAAAAGTACAGTCAAATTCGTCAGGGGTGATGACACATTTGTCTTTAGCTGGTGTTGTACTCTCAGGAAACGGTTGCCATGGAAGATTCATTTCCACCTAAATAAAATGTTATAACAATGACCTCACTTCAAGATAAACAATTAAACATTCATATTTTTCTTATATAATATGTTTTAATGAGTTAATCGAAATGGATTAAGAATTTTTAAACTTTATTATGCAACAGAAAATCTAGATCGATGCAGGCACAGTTTGAGAATGATGCCTGCTTAGTTGTGTTATCTATGAAACATTTTCATCTTATAGACACAAAAGTTAACATTACTATAAACCAACTTTTGTTCGCGACGACTTTTGTTTGCAGTTTTTCGGAAATAAACTGGTATGCGATGACTAATTCACGCGATCAAGATGTGAATTATGTGGAAAATAATTTATCATAGTTATTAAAGAACTAGTTAGCGGCGAAAATTATTCGAACCTCGCACGCAAATTTAAGTTGATTATTGTATTGATCATTCACATTTCACACTGAGGCCTTTAAAATACAAGTGAACTCTAGGGTCAATATATGCTTACATCGACCTTTTACATAGCATTCAGTTGATTTGTAATTACCTTGCATGAACAATCAGTTTTTTATTCTGTTGACATTTGTAGCTGTTGATTCATAGAACTGGTTTATTCTCGGCTTCATTGTGGTTGCACCATTTACGGAAACTGCAATTTCACTTAAAAACAAGTTTAATTGACTGTACAGTAATAAAATCCACAAAAGTGTCAGAATTATGTGTTTTCTTCAAGTTCTGTGAATTATAAGCTTTATTACCTTATAAATTATATAAACAATATACATATAATGAATGTTTTGTGAGTGCTTATACGCTTCTTAAATAGAATACCTTATTTTCTAAGGTATAAAACAAATGAACTTATCTTTGTTATAAACACTGCTATATGTATCCAGCACAATAAATCAAAGCAATGATATGAAAAATATTGCTTATATTTCACAATTTTTTATATAAATTCTAATATTTTGCCATTGTATTTGAAATAATCATTTTACCGTATAATAGATAGTCCTTATTTGTGTCCAGCCTGGTGGGGCCACAAGAATTTAGAGTACCTCTACCGTACACGGTGATAATTCGTCTGGGGTACGCTAGTCCTCCCTTGGATAAAGAAACAAGATTTAAGATTAGAAATGTCAAAAATATCAGAAATAAACTTTCTGGGAAACGCCAATAATCAACAAGAATTAGTATATTAAAAAAGTAAACAATAGGTCTAATTTATCTCAAAAAGGATCAGAACAATTAATTTAAATCAAGTGAACTAAAAAAAAGGAAAGTTATTGTTGATTGTCCACTTTCTTCTGCTCTATATATATATATATATATATATATATATATATACCTTTATATTCGAATTGACTCGTATTTTAAAGTCAGCCTCAACATCTGTTTCCTTGGAATTCAGTACAGTGCCAGTAAAAGCTAAAGGAGAACTTTTTTAAAGTCTTCGATAAAATAATTGGAAATGATGTTAACAAAGACACGTTGATTGATTTTACACATGAACCCGGTACCTACCACTCTCACCACCCCCACCCCCCCCCCCCCCCCCCACACACACACAAAGATACACACGATCTTAAAATTCAAAGTAGAAATCGGACACAAAAAAGATTTTTTTTAAATGTGTGTACTTTTGGTACCAATCAAAACGTCAACAAGAGATTATCTTTTTGCGGTTGCGGATTCTCTCGTGAATGAAGAAGAACATAGAGGCATACAAAACTTTTTCTCTCTTTGTGTGTCATTGGAGAGTAATACATAAACAATAAAAATAATAAGAGAAAAAACCGGTATACTCACCATATTGAGTTCGTCAGTACTTGGTTTGATCGTGCTCAGTTATTGGAGTACAACCATGTACAACAGAAATCACACTAAAGATCACGAGAAATGCCAACATGTTGGTTCTGACCGTTGTAAAGTACTGACTGTCCTGATGCTAAAAAGCCCTGCAATATTTATAGCAAAATTTCCCTATGATACAAATGCGGTTTTCATTAATTTAATGCACGTGACAATTGGAGTGGACGCTACATATGTCATTTAGTTGTGCCATAGGGAAAACCTATTTTCAAGGGGAACCAGACATATTATTACGTTTTTAGATAGCATTCACCTATTATAGATTTCATCACGAGCACCTTTAGTCACATTCTGAAAAAATATTAATTCTTCTACATTCTCTTCAAACTAAACAATGATTTTTACATTTTTTTTCAATTCTGGTTTAATAACATATCTTTTTTCTATGTAACTTAACATCTAACCTAAAATATATTTTCATCTGTCGTATAGGAACTGTTTTTGTACCAAATCGTGGATGAATCACAGAACTGATTGAAGTAAAATGTATATTTTATAATGCTATTGTTATGCTTTATCGCAACGTGATTTACCAATAGATCAGTTATATTACCATTTAGAACAAATACACAAAATTTTCTATATATTTTGATACATATTGAACAATGAAAACGTTCAAATTTATTCAAAAAATCATATTTGTGTAAGGCTCTGACTCAGCTTAAAACAATAGCCACATCGATAAATGACCAAAGCAGACTTACTTTGCAGAAAGTTAACAACTAATACGTTCTTCTAATAGAAATCTAAAAGTCTTTAATTATCATAAGTCAATGCGCAAAAGGAGGTACTAGTTATATAAAACACGTACTTTTTCAGAAAAACTGGATGTTACATACATAATTCAGATTCTTAAAAGTTTGATGCTTTCAAATGATAAACAAAGTAATGATACAATTTAATGTTATCTATAATGAAGGGTACACATATTTTGTTCGGTAGTCTGTCAAAAGTAAAATTCAAATCTAATTTTCAGACAATTTTAAATTTTACAAATAAAATCAATCGTCTTAAATGGAAATGTTTTTCATATCTAAAATGAAATTCCTAAAAGAGTTTTAGAAAATCCTACAGAAAGTCATGAGCATTAGAATATTTGTATTAGCTACAGGATAATGTTTTCCCTCTAGTGGAATTTTAATTTCTCGTCAGATGTTAATTATGAAATATAAAAATCACAACTGAAAGGTAATGTCGTTAAAAACCAAATGTGAATATTTATTTGTATGTGATAGTCATCTACATGTAAATATATGGATTTTTAGAAAACTGAGTTTAAGGTAGTCCATCCATAACTGAGGGGAATTTAACAATTTTGATTGATCTAAACAACATTAAATACTTATTTCAAAATTATTATGAGGCTGACATAAACCAAACTCAGAAGTATGTAAGCAGTCCATTGAATGAACTTTTTGCACTTGAAATTTTTTTAAAGAGTTGTCTGCCCTTTATAAAGATTAAGGAAACTCGTTTTCTCAAAATATAATGGTTAATTATGATTTTTTTCGGCATTTTCAATGAAAGGGAGAGCGTTTGCAACCTTTTACCAAGAGATTTGTGAGAAAATTACTTGTACTAAAAAGATATAATAAAAAATGCATTTTCCCATAGACTTTAATGTTAACTTCAATATGTAATAAATTTGGTAATATTCAAAATTTTTAAAAATTTCAAAGATGAATCTTAATTATTTAATAAACCCCTTAAAATAACACTAAGATTATAGTTATCGAACTCGAAATCTATTAATTATGAAATTTGATAGTTATGGATGGACTACCTTAACACAGATGCATAAATGCCACCTTGGCAGTGTCATAATTACAGGCGTTTAGTGTATCAGCATTTTTGCAACATTCATGAACATAAATAATAATTTGATGAATTTTGAGAGTAGTTTTATATTTGAAAAGTATTAAAATTACTCCTGTTAGTAGTGTTATATATGTCATGTGGTGATAACGAACAGCGTTCAAATAATATATGCAATACAAAATACGCGATGGAGAGACTTATGAAATTGCTTCCCATTTATCATTATAAATATATTCTGTTTTATATGTACACGTAACACTTTGATAATGGTGAAATACAAAAACATATACATTTTTTTTAAATAAGATAAAAGTACCATAAAAATGTTCAATGTTGTTATACATTCGCAAGTTTGTAGTGTCTCAGACAGACTTCAGTTGATATATTGTGGAGTGAAAGTGACAACTCTCAAGATCTTGCATCACTACAACCTCAAAAAACAAAATAAAAATTGACTTTCAAAACAATACATGTATTACCGAAAAGTTGTTTTAAAGATGCCAGGTAACCGCTTCTAAGTATGAGTAGTTTGATTCTCCTTTATCATAATGCTAGAAAAAAAAAAAAAAACCTGTACCCTTACGCTCGTAATTGTTGCTGGATATAATTTGGTTTTAAGATTATGCAAATCTTTAGAGTATATATATTTTATAATTTCCACTTCATATCTACATTTTATAAATAAGAGTGTTCATGAGCTCTTTCAAAACTTAATAAAACTTGTTTGTTAAAAGTTTAATTTAGACATGGAGGGCTCGAGACGCCAAATCAGATATTGAAATATATAACTTTCAATCCAATCAAGAAATATTATTTCGAATTACATGTAGTTAGCTGATAATAGTTCCTTTTTTCTTTTCAATATTTAGTAAAACAAAACAGAAAACAAAACAAAACAAAAACAGGGGTTCTAAAAACAGTTTATATCTTCATTTTTGTATTCTGATTTCGGATACTTTTTATTTAATGGGATTCATATATGTAAAACTAAAACTGTAAAACATTTTCATCAAAACTTACATTTTCAGCAATCAATCCCTATGTCCTTAGTTTATCCGAACGAGACCCAGAGGTGAAATACGTAGCATGTGGGTGCGTATTTATATTTAATTCGATACTATACAGCTGTAACCATTCAATCAAAACATTATAATATTATTTCTGTTTCATATATATGTTAACTCTGATTTAAAGAGGTTCGTTCTTCTGGGTAGCCATGTTGGGTCACCTCTAGTCTTAATATTCTGCATCATATATTAAGTCTACTCGTATATTTATATTTTACAATGCCAAATAAACTATATTGAATAAAATAGTTAAGGGAGAATTACATATTTACAGAGTTAAGTAATGGACTATATATATTTTATGGCAGAAGGTTTTCCAGAAGAAAATTAAAATTTTTTATGTCAATAGTTTCAATGTACTGTCATTTTAGCTTCCAAATTTTCAGTGCAGACCAAACTTCCAGGTAGTTTGAATATGAGGATATCTTCATTTTGTTCCGAAAAACATATTTTGGCATATGTAACTTATATTTCATAAAAGTCAAGAAAAATCAACTCCAAGTTTTGCCTAAAATTAGATTATTTCATGCCATATCTATAATTTTACATAATTGACCCCTACTTTTGGTTTTATTTTCTAAATTCTAATGATTGTTTTTGACAAGTCTGTTATAATTTTAGTAAAAGTTTTAAACTTTTAGATAATTTCATTGCATGTTTAATCGTTAATGACTGAAAACGGCGTTTTATAAGTGCAAAAAGGTCAAAATATTAATTATGTGATGAAATTCTGATTTTTTTCAAATTTATTATTATCAATCACTTTAATTTCAATATTTATTTTGAATACAATAAATTTGTATTTGATGTTATGGTTCATTCTGATAAAAAAGAGATAGAGGGAAAATTGATTTATCTGAAAGGTGCACTTTCAGAGCAGGCAAGTCATTTTGAATGCACCGTAGCGCCTTAAGAACAATAAAGACCCCTAATTTTGGTTTCCAATTTCGGTTAAGCTGTGTGTGTATATTTAAAACAAAATACTTTAGAAAAAAAAACTTTAAGCCCTCGTGTATTTCAAACAGTAATTGATGCGTTGTTCCACAGTTAAATAATTGTTTTTATTGCTTTATTTTGGTGGTTTATCGGCTTGCCTATCATACACATTTAATTATTACAAATGACATTATCCTTTTCAATTTTCTCCTCTTCAGTATACATTCCTATGTTAAAGGCAAAAACAAAAGAAACCAAAGCACCAAGATGTTCAAAATCAACACTGTGACTATAGTATATGGAGGTATACGTAAAGTGTTTGTTACTGTTTTCATCGTTGCTCTCACCTTATACCTGAAAGGTAAGTCACTAACGGTATTTACATTGTATTTTCTTCGATTTTTACACAGTAATGAAAAGTTTCCATAGTGATAAAAAATCGACGTGCATTTAAACTTTTAAAATGTAAGTGGGCGTATTGTCACCTGATAAAAAAAAATAATGAAGGAAAGACGTGTCACAAAAAATGTAAATTGTGAGTGGATTTACGAATTAAAAGAGAAAAGGAAAATCAACAAGAAATCGAAGGTAAATTAATTTAAGTAACTGATTTCCTCGTATAGCAGTGAGAAAAATATATTTTATACTCTGTCCCGAGTTTTTGCTTCCACCACTTTTCACTTGATATTTCGATAATCATAAATACCTTTGTGCTCAAAGTACGTTCATCCACTAATATGAAAAATGTCCAGATTAAACGCCCCCTCTACCACTTCAGGATTCAATACACAACCCAAAACAGAAAGTCTACGGGGATTTTGCATTGCATAAGCCATGAAAATGCCCGAATGATAATGTTGAAAAATTGTGCGAGGTATTCCGAGTAATTCCGAATGGAGAACAGATGTAAACATTTCCCATTATAAATCTCCGTAAGAAATTTGTTTTCGTTCATGTGAAAAATGAAAATGTGTCAATGAGGATATCTTGGATATCTTCCCTTTTATTGATTTCAACTGTATTTCTTTCACATGTATGTGTATTTTTATTAAAAATCACCAAAAAGGGATGGAAGCAATAACTTGGGACAGACTATAGTGTTTCTATCATTGAGTTTTACTCATTTTATAATGAATTATTTGTTTAAATGTGCATAAAATTGTAATACTTGTAGTTGAACATTATAATTCTTTATTTGCTCAAGATATACATCTTATGGCATTATGCACAACATGAGTAAATATACATATATGTATATGATTTACATTAGGTATGGTACAATGGTATATAATAAAGACACAGTAGAAAAACAGAAAACAAATCATGGAATACAATTGCGGTTATTAAAAGCTAAGTGGAGATATTTCCCCAGATTACACAATTCTTTATAATTTTGGACACTTAATAATTGTATGAATTTATAAACAGAGGGTTTTTCCCAATAATATTTCTTAATATATTTTAATCGGAATTCTTTATATTGAGGACACTTTAATACAAAATGGAACTCATCTTCAATATCTGAGCAACAAAGTTTACAAAGACGATTATCTTTTGTAACATTTGTGTGCCGACCACTTTCAATAGCAAGGTTATGTGAAGACATTCTAATTCTAATAATCTGCTTTTTGTAAATTTTAGGAATTGGTTTTTTTAAATAATACTGTAAAGAAAAATGATCTATAATATACTTATAGAAATGACATCTAGTTGAGGAGTTAATTTGTTCAACAAGGTTTTGAATAAAATTATCAGTGAGTCTCTGCTTAATAAGTGGATAATGGGTTGCAAAATGTACATACTCTTGCTCACACCAAACTTGGCCCAGGCCAATTTCAAATAACGTATGTTTAATATTACTAACCCAATTTTTAACAGGTGATATACTTCGTTCACATTCATCAAACAACACATTATAACATACTTTCAAGAGACAATTCTCGCTGTGTAATAGTTTAAACCAAAATTTAAAAATTCTTAACAATCTTATAACTTTCATAGACAGTCTTCCCGTTTCAAAATAAACCATTGCCGTATTTGTATTTTTCCTCACGCTTAATACAGACTTAATATATTCTAAATGTACCTTTTCAATATCGTTGGCATTATGGTTGCCCCATATTTCACAGCCGTAGTTAAGTATACTGGATACATAAGTATCAAATAGAGACAATAACGTTTCTGTATTTAGAAATAATTGACTGGTTTTAGACCTTAATGAGAACATGGCTTTTCTGCCTTGACTTGCCAATTGTTTTTGTGTGTTGTTAAATTTTCCGTTATATTATAATAATTGGCCAAGATATATGAAGCTATCAACAATTTCAATAGGCTCATCATTTAAATGCCACTTTTCATTATTACGAATGTTTCCCCCATTTCTAAAAATAACAATTTTTGTCTTTGTAACATTAACAGCAAGGTCCCATGTAGAAGTATAAGCATATAAAGTATTTAACATTTCCTGGAGCTCATGTATACTCTCTGAGAAAATAACCATGTCATCTGCATACATTAAAATAAAAAGGTTTAATTCTTGCATATGAATAGGAACATTTCCACTCCGTAAAAATTCCATTTCAAGATCGTTGACATATAGAGAAAACAATATTGGAGACAAGACTTCTCCTTGTAAAAGACCTATGCTATTTTTGAAAAATTCAGATAGTTTTCCTGCAGATTTAACACAGCACTTCATATTTTCATACATAACCCGAATAATACTAAGCAGTTTACCTCTTATACCAACATTACAAAGTTTTTTCCGAAGTTTGACTCGTTCCACCGTATCAAGTTATAGTTAAGCATTAATTTATTTGTAATAGACTAAAAACTACTATAAGAGTTTAATACCCCTTCAAACTACAACTATACATTTTGTTAATTTTTGAAATGCAGGAGAAAATATATATTGAATATTGGATGTGATAAGTAAAGCAAATATTTCCGAAAATGTGTAAGACTATAAAAATATGTATTAGCTTTGTTTTCATTTCATTTCCATTTCTTTTTTTCTAAACAATCATTAAATTTTTTTTCAGATTGTAAGGAAGTTTGTTTGGGATCAGGATGATGAATGATATGTGTCTTGTTTTTTAATGCAATATAGGCAAGTCTTTTTATGAAAAAACAGGATAGGGAATTTCTCGATAATGGACGTATTTGTTGAATTAGAACAAATATCAGGGATAAGTCATTTTTGGAAACAAGGATGTGGGAATTCCATGATTACGCATTAATTTTGTTGTTAATCCGAAGTTGTTATCCTTTTTTAACAAAGCAACTGTTACTTCAAAAAGGAAGTTATGTTTTGCGACGTAAACTAATAATAGAATGTCTTAAAAATATAGATCATCTTGAGAAATATTTAAAATGCAGCCAAATTGTTGTGTTGTTCGAGTATTTAAAAAATCAGAATTTTTTTTTTTTTAAAATCGCAATTTATGATATTAATTATGTTCGTTTCACAGTTGATGAATAAATTATTCCTTCTTATTTTATAATAATCAAAATTCACTATTCAAACCATGGTCTTCATGTTCATTATATCTTACTTATGGGGGGGGGGGGGGGGCAAAAATTGCCTTAAATGCTTATGTACAAAAATATCTATATCAATTTAAAGGGGCATGGGCACGATTTAAGTCAAAAATTATTTTTCGGTTTTTAATGTTTACAGTGATTTAATAATGCATTTCTAATAATCAACCAAACTTTTGTAATTTACAATGCTTTAGAACTGCATTTCCACCCGATCCTTACCCTTATCATCTTTTCCTAAAAGAAATCTATCAGGATTTTTAGACTTTTAGTAGGTGACAACGAAATTCCGTGGTTCCGTACAGATTGACAAGAGACTTTTAGTAAAAGAACTCTGTTTCTGTATATAGGCCTAATGAGAAGAGCAAGACTTGATAGCGTGCTGTTAGAAAAAGAATCCGTGACGGATGGACAATTACTGTTAGAAGAAGACAACGTTCTGCAAGCCATTATGATAATGGACGAACCCGATTCACCGAGGACGAAATTAATAAATGAATTTATTTTTGTTTTTTAATTTTTTTTTTTTACAAATAACTTAAATGATTTTAGCTCGTAAAACATCATGAAAAAAAATTAATTTATCAGCTGATACATCTTATGAAATATTCTTGCACTTGACTATAGTTATCGTGTGACGTCACGATCAAAAACATGGCATGGAATCGGAAAAATATGGGTAAGCTAAATTAGCCGATATATATTTTTATTTATCAAGCATATCGAAAATGGATATTATGTGTTTTAAGACTGATTACATGTGTCAATATATGTTTAAATGGATCCCGTCTATATACATAAAAAATCCTTATAATTATTGCATTTGGAGGTCAAACTTTACCGAAAGTTGAAAAATTAATGAGCCTACTCAGTACTATACTGGCGTGTACCATTTCTCGCCAATGCAGTTGCACGCCAGTATAGTCAGTTCTTATCACAGATAACGTCCATATGTAAGGGTTAAAGACTCGATCACTGATATATACCGGTATAGCCCAATCCACACTTAATAAAAGTTATGTCCCTTGGCCGCCATCTTTGGGGAAAACCCCATATATTTCTCACAGTAGCCTTTGTAGTTTAGAGGGTTGTAACTTTATCATTCTGTTTCCACTGTGGATTTTGATTGCCCTAGGATGGGGCGAACTACACATTGATGGAAAAATATTAATTCGATGAGATTTTTTTCACAGAAAGCCCAAATATTTGGTGCATAAAGAAGGGCAAAGTTGGGTTTTTCTCTTTTGACCTTGGGGTTGACCCTGCAAATGAAAAAAATTTTGCCAAATGTGGATTATACTATTCTTATATCTATAAATAATATTTCTCAAAAGAATTGTAAAGAACAACAAAATACATGTACGTGTTAGCTATATAGCTAGCCTATTAAGCACTTGTGCGGATCTAGAGGGATGAAGATAGGGACAGGGGTTTCATACCCCCACCTCCTGAGATCAAATTTAAAGCCTAAAATGAGATTACTTCATTTCGTTTTGGGTGACAGGAGGAACAGAGTAGTAAATGTTCATTAAAATGTTTATTTTATTTTGCTATTATTAACAACATTGATTAATTGAACCATCTTTGACAAATATGAATTATTACTTTTATGTAACCTCTGTCGACATAATATTTTTAGACTTTGAAAAATTGTCACTGTTAGTCTCTACAAAAAGATCATGGGTCATTACAACCTAAATTTGTGTCATGATCTCATTATATCAACTACATGCACGAGACTGCGGACCATTACAACCCACAGTATAAACATGTCTGTGTCATAGTTTCATTATGAGAACCACATGAGACCACATACCATAACAACCATGTATAACATGCCATGGTCTCATTATACAACTACAGCTGTATATACATGAGGCTAGGGACTATGACGACCTATATAGATGTCATGGTCTCATGATAACAACCACATGCCAGAGACCGCGGACCATAACATGTACAGCCATATTTAAACATGTCATGATCTCATTAAAATAACTTCATACATGAGACAGCAGACCATTACAACCTATATACATGCCATGGTCTCATTATTACAACTTCATACATGAGACCATGAACCATTCAAGGTCTCATTATAAAAACTACATTCATGAGACCTATACCATAGCATTCTACATGCATGTCATGCATGTTTATTTTTAGAGCAGCCACATAAAAGATACTATGAACAATCACACCCAACACACATGTCATGGTCTCTTCATAACAACCTAACTGGACACCATGATCGGATTCGAACCGTAACCATAAGATATAACATCTACCGGTATATCATGCAAGGCAAACATCAACAGGTCTACAAGCCAAATAGGTCCCTGCGCTCAGAGAGCTCTATGTTCCTTGTTCAGTCGCGTGCACGGACTACATGTAGCTCGTATGATGACAGGCAGTCTGACGTGGCCAGTGCTACATTATGGAACAATCTTCCCCAAAATTAGAGAGAAATTTTATTCGTTTTAAAAAATTATTGAAATATTTTTACCAAGGCTTATCCAGACTATTCTTAAGTATTTATATGTTTTAAACTTTATTTTATTGAGTACAGAGACAGCACAGCATTGATTTTTACATGTAAACATATTATGTATGTAATTTTTAATTTAGTCTATTTAGGTATATTCATCATGTTCATAGCTCATAACTTTTATAGGTACAGCGCTGTAGAGTAATTTAATATGAATTATATATGGTACTTTATAAATTTTGTACAATAATAATACATTGTAATACATGTGATAACATCTTTAGCATTTAAACAAACCTGGTTGGACGGTAACTTTTTGTCTGTAAAATCCTTCAATAATAAATTCCAAGATCCAGTGGTTAAACCATGTGATCGATTAATGGTCTGTTTGTCAGTACATGTTAGTTCATTAAAAAAGTCGACATCTATTTAGAGTCCAGCTCTGCTGGCACCATATTGTGATCAGTCTGTCCGTCCATCCAAGATCTCTTGTCTGGAATATATCTTCTCTCCCCTTTTCCCAATTGTCTCATACTTTACCCACATTTAGGTAACATTTTTAGGCTTTGAAAACTTGTCACAGTCTCTACAAGAAGATCATGGGTCATAACAACCTAAATATACGTCATGGTATCATTATACCAACTACATGCACGAGACTGAGGACCATTACAACCTCGTAATATATACAAAATGTCATGGTCTCTACATGAGACAGCGTACCATTACAACCCATAGTATATACATGTCATGGTCTCATTAAATCAATTAACTTAATATACATTTCAATGATATTTAGTTGTTTGTATCTGTGACGGTCAGACCGGTTCGAATACTGGATAGCTCAGTTGGTCGAGTACCTGACTAGAGATTCAGGGGGCCTGGGTTAGAATTCCGGTCTGGTCCGTCATTATTTCTCCCATATCCTGTTACATTTGGTGCTGTGACCAACCTCTAGAACTGACAGGTGAACTCCTGCCAGGGGAAGAGCCTGGGGGTGATCTTTGAGGGTGAAAATCATTTAAAGGGTGGGGGAATGTGATGGTCAGAGCAGATATAATACCAACCTAGATAGTTCAGTTGAGCACCTGACTAGAGATTCAGTGGGCCCAGGTTCAAATCCCGGTCTGGTCCATCATTATTTCTCCCATCCCTTGACATTTGTGGTTCTGATGCGGGTTCTGAATTGAACCCGCGGGCTGCTTGGATGAAAACCAAGAATCCATTTGTAATAGGAAAGAAGGAATGAGCATATAAATAGTACAAATAAATATATGGCTGGGAATCGAACCCAGGACCCCTGCAACTCTAGTCAGGAGCTCTACCATTGAGCTACCCAGGAGCCCGATATCCACGGTCCATATAGTCCCAACTACTACATTCCTCCCTCCTTAAATAGTCTTCGACCCTAAAGACTCAACACAAGTTCACTTTGTCAGGACTTATATATTATATTTATATCGCCTGAACAAGCATGGCCACGTCACCATCTATAGTAGGAAAGGAGGAATGAGCATATAAATAATACAATCAAATATATGGCTGGACTGGGAATCCAACCCAGGACCCATGCAACTCTAGTCAGGAGCTCTAGCACTGAGCTCCCCAGGCTGATATCCACGGTTCATATAGTCCCAATTTAAGCTACTAGTGCTAGTACAGTATCTAATTCAACGATCAAAGTGGTATTCTAACAGAAAAGCAATTTTTCTAAAATAAAGTGAAACTTTTAATATACAAGAAAATATTTTATTTATAAAGGCTAGAATAATTTGCTGTGTGGTCATACAACAGAGGGCTTAGGAGGTACCAAGTATTGCATTTGATTTACAATCAAAACTTGCTGCAGGCCTGTTGCTCCCATTCTGAAAAATGCAGATGGATAACCTCGGAGCTACAATTTCTTGTATACTAAAAAGTCGCAACTAATCCAAAACTAGCACAAGTTTTTGTGCAATGTAAGCTGCAAGTATTTTATTTATGAGACACTGTAGATCTACATACAGCATGCTAAACTGAATTTTCCAATAGAGCTAGGGTTGGTGCTTAAACTTAAGTTTCTTTGCTATACCAGTAGGCATAGGAGAGTTAATAACTCTCTTGCTGTGATCAATTAATTTTACTGGGACAGGAAAATGCAGATATAGTGCACAAAACATCATCATGTGCCCACAGTGACACTGTATTGAGCCAGAGACATTACTTATACTTGGAAAACACCAGTCCTATGTTTTAGACCAATTATTTAGCTATAGATAATCCAATAAACATTTTAAATTTGCAGTTTGACATTGGCTGAGAAAAAGAGAATGGTCTTGATGACAAACTGGAGAAAGCTGGGCCCACTCGCTGCTTTACAGAATGAGGAGGTCCAAGTGAGTGTTGTTTATCAGGTAATGAAAAAGAAGTAATGTTGTTTGATACCATACATCTTTGTCCTTATTGTAAGATTACATGAAGTATTGTATCATAATTTTCCCCTAAATTCAAATCTATAAATTAGAGCTGTAAAGACCCTTTTACAATCACTAACAGAAATATTAAATAACATGAAAATAAATGCAAATTTTATTGAATAGGCAGGTTTAAAAAAAGCAATCAAAAAACACATAGATAATACAGATATGAGCAAAGAATATGGACCTAAAATTCCAAACTCTATTTACCTTTTTTATAAGAATACAAAAGGATGTAAGGAAATGTATAACATTTTAATTGCAAATAAAAGAGAACCAATAACTTCATTAATTAGATGGAGAGATCTTGGATATAACTTCACCGACTTAGAATGGAAAAAAATTTATTGTCTCTGCTTTAAAGCGGTTAAAGAAAGTAAACTCAACTGGCTCCAATTCCAAATTTTACATAGGATTATACCTACAAATCACTATCTGCACAAGTTAAAATTAATTGATTCTCCCCTATGTAGCTTCTGTAAGACAGAAATTGAAACAATTGATCATCTTTTTTATGAATGTTTTCATGTGAAAGAACTATAGTGTGATATTGAAGAATGGTTTTTAAATGAATTTGATATTTCCATATATTTTGATAGGAAATCAGTTTTATTTGGTAAATTTCTAAAACCAAGCATTCATAAATTGCACAATTTAGTATAAATGGTTATTAAATGGTATATTTTTGCAACCAAATATAACAAAAATCCATATCTGAGTTTTGATCTAGTAAAACAAATACCGGTACATGTAATTAAAAACAGGATTCTGCATGCTTAAAAAATATCTGCTATTGAAAAATTGTAGATACTTAGATTATGAAAATCACTGGCAATTACCATATGTAGAATCTTAAAATGTATGAAATATGTCTGAAATATGTTTATACATGGAATGTGGATTTATGTGTAAAAAAATAAAAAATTAAAAAAAAAAAAAAAAGAAGCGATTAAATAAAATTTAGATTTGGATCGTAAACTTTTGCTGAAATAATCACATATGAAAAAGTAATTATTGATACCAAATTTGCACTATCTTAGGTGACCATTATGCAAGGCAAACGCATTAAATATTGCAATATATTTTGTGTCTATATGCATCTGTTGTACAATGAAACTGAGTATTGTAAGATAAGTAATCAGGTGATCAGGCAATTAAATGTGGGCCAATGCGATTAGATGTGCCTCACTTATGCAATCACGTGTTACATGTAACAAACGCTCATGCGAGTCAGATTGGGTATATATACCGCCATAATCCAATGCTGTGCTTGTAGATTCAGCAGACGGTGAGGAGGTATTGGTGCAGCTGCATCCATGGTCAAATATTTACATTTAGTGTATATTTCCCCTTATGTTTGCATTGGAAACCAGCTACGTTCAATTTTCTGTAAACACACTTAACCTAATGTTACAGCGCAGAGCACAAGACTTAGTATATTGTCACCACATGTTTTGAATATATTTATTATTGAAAGATTAAATGAAACGTTCAAACTTACATAACCAATCTTATATGTAGATATGAAAAATAATTGTTAAATCATATCTTTTCGTTAATAAAAAAAAAATTTCTTGACAAAGTTTTTTGCGGAAGCGAACTATGTGTACTTCATATTCCTGACTAAGAGCGTATATAATGGCTTTAAAGTGATGATACACAGTCTACTTCAAACATGTAAACATCAATATGACTATAAATATAAGGCTTAGCATTGAATGCTTATTTTTATGACCTTTAGATATGAGTACACAAAACGTTGTAAACCGTTTGTACTACTGTTCGTGCATTGCATTACGATAATTTGGATCGCATTCGGTCGTGTCTGAATAGTGTGCATGTCTACTATTTTGAGGAGACTTGATGCAATTATGGTACTAAAATGCATGCAACGAATGTGAGACATCACACAACATATGCAAGAGCCAAAATATTCAAATCGCAAAGTGTTGTATGGTGCGCCAATTGCTAAAGGGTTTTTAAAGTAAGCTAAAATGATATTTTGAATCATGCAGCATCAGATGGTCCAAGTTAGCATTGTTTTGTTCTTTTGTTCAATTCTACATCAGTTTCATTGGAATTCATCAATTATCTGCTGGTATATTGTAGATGTGGATATAAGGATTTTCTGCCATGCTCTACATCAAAAGAAGATGCTATGCTTCATTTTGCAGCATCCAAAGGTCCAAGTAAGCATGGTTTTTTGTGAAACTTAAAAGGAGGATTAACGTCATTTACTAAAGTTTTCTGTTCATAGACTACAGTTTACAACTGATAAACCTTACTTAGCTAGGCCTTGTACCTCTCTGGGCATTTCTTCAGGATTAATCACTGTATTATGTATATTTCAGACATAAGGAATATTTTATACCCTTCCCTACTAAGACATGACATGCTATGTTTTGGGTCATATGTACATAATAAATAGAAGAGCCATACCTTGCTCTGGATTATCAGATGATTTAAGCAAGTACATGTATTTTGAAAAATGAAAAGTTAGGTAAATAAAACTGAAAAGGTAGATACTTGAGTCTGGTACCCTCTCTCTCTCTATTCCCTTTGTGTTCTTGTAATCAATAGACTATATTTCTGTTTCAGTTTTGGGGGAAAAGAAAGAATATGATAACAAAAACTTCGTCAGTTAACACCTAACCTCACAAAAAATCAAACGGGAGGATTTCCAGAGAATTAAACAGAGAACTAATATTTCAGAACAAAGATTTCCACTCTCTGCATTGGAAGATACACAGTAAAAATTGGAGTCATTTTAGATGAATGAAGAGCCAATCAAGTGAAATGAACTGAACTTCATTTATTTTACAACGATATGTAAGCAAGTTATTACTATTTTTATCAATAATTTTTGTTGGCAGGGATGTTAGCGCAAGGGCGTCGTTGATGCAGGAGGAAGCTGGAAAGCCTGAAGAAAACCCACATGTCCAAGTGGATGACTACCATACCCTTTTACATACAGCCACTGTCGATCATGGGGATCCAACTCGGGTGTGCTACTTGGTTAGCTAATCAGGTGATCCTTGATATTTGAGGAATCTTCCCAAACAAGAGTAGACCTGTTGTGTTTAGATAATACAATGTACTAAGAATTAGTATAAATGTTGTTAATCACTTTTAAATTCTCATGTTGTTTTTCTTATGAAAGTTCATATTGTCCATCATACTGTTATAGATGTATAATACATGTACATACCTTGATTTATAGACTTTTCAATAGAGTGGTAAAGGCAATATTTTGATATTTTCTTAAAGACAAAGATAAGCTAATTATCTAGCATTAACAAACTTATTGGTTGTAAATGCATAATTTGATCAGCAATATTTTGGTCAAAGTATTTTGTTAAATTTTGTTGAAATTTTTCAATTCCTGTATACTTATTCTGAAATGACAGTGTCCATATATATGCATTAAGCAAAGTCAGTTATAGAAAGCAATGTCTGTTTTTTTTGACATATTCAAGTAGGTAATTTTATTGCTTTATACCCTGTAGATTGTAACCCTATACAATTGGTCTGCATTATTTCTTTAAGTGTGAACATACATGTACATGTCATTTACAACATGTATAAACTTAATGCATTATCTGTGCTGTGTATAATTGTTTTATGATGACATGCTTATACTACATGTAATACTTATTGAGTTCAATATAAAGGAATGTACATGTATGTAAGGTATCTAAATCATGTTTAATAGCAGTGTTTGGGAGAATTTCTGTGTAATATGCTGATCATTTGTACTATTTATTTGCAAACCCTAATTTTGCCTTTTTCTTAAAAATAATTTTATAAAAGCCATAAAAAGAAAACTACATGTGAAATCAGGCAAGAAGTTCTGTATATACATGTATAGCTTTTTTTTCATGTGTCATACATATATTTTACAAAAAAATTCAAAAATTTAATTAACAGGAGTGTTTATGAAAAGTTGTTCTTTAAATTGTCTTCTATGTAAACACTTTGAAAATCGCAACTTCTGTATAAATCTGTCATACCTACACTTTCTAGAGTGACTTGGAGAAAAGTATTTCTATTTCACTCTTTTAGAAAAAAAGTTTTGATTATTGAATCTTGGAGTTTTAATTTATGTATTTATATTTAAATTTAATGAAGTCCTCCTTTGTATCTCTTCATATTTACAATCTTCTTGCTTGTTTTACATGCATGAAATGTGCTTTGATCTGATATTTTACATGTACATAGACAACACTAGAAAATTTGAAACATTTGATTTTTATACTGATGGGCTGTATTGCTGTGCTTTTTAGCAAACCATTATATTGATGAGTTATAAATCATTAGTGTGTCCATGTTATCAAAGCGGGATGGAATTATTTTTTGATGTATCATAATTTTTGGCCTTAGATTTATAATTAATATTGAAAGTTTCCTATATTACCTGAAGGCCAAACCAATATAATTTCTTGTTCATCAGACATCCAATGAAAAAAAGGTACAAGCGGGTGAGCGATTGCTAATAAAATTATTATGTTTTGTAGGCAACATATTTAGGCGGTAAACAAACAAATTTGTGCGGGCTAATATATATTTTCTTCTTGTTTCTGATTTATGAATAAACACAATTACGAAAAATAAAGCAGATTTAGAACAGAAAACAGCGCAGAATTTTCTGGATGCGTTATTTTAATACCTGTATATTAGTTTTTATTTAAATATGAGCGCGCGGGTCAGATGAACAAGAAATCATATTGATGTGGCTTAACATGACTCCTAAATATAAATTGTACTAAAGAATTAATTGGATTTCATTCAACAGGTATTTACAGACTGTGCTTATAAATACTATGGAATATTTTACATAAACACTAATAAATCAGCAAGAATTTAATGTTCTGTGTTTGTAGTAATCAGATACATGGAGTTCTTCCTTGGGAGCATTGCCAAATGTGGATATGTCATGCGTTGTTGCAATTTATGATGCATCTTCAATTGCACTCCATACTACATGTACATTTTTCTGAAAGAGGACAATTATTAATGTCTGAAATATATCTTATCATTAATATAAAATAAAATGAAGTGTTCACGATAGTCATAAATGTCAGTATTCAAGTGAGCAGTGCTGTCAAAATGCTGCCTTGATCTCAAGACATATCCATTTGAAGTGAGATATTGTACATGTATGTCTGAAGCAGATAAAGATATTCTCAAATGATTGGAGAAATCATTAATAGGAAATATTTTCGTTCTTGGATTTTTATTCGGCCCATTAATTACTAATTAAAATTTTCAAGGATACGGAGGTTAGCAGAGAATATAGTTTTGTTCATTCGCGGGAAAATTATCCAATGAAATACAGAGTTTTACCCTTTCACATTCGGGATTTCTACTTATTTTCATGGCAAACGATACGTGGAAAATGGCTAAGTGGTCAAATTTTGACCCATACGAACGTAAAAATGTTAACTCACTTGACGACGAGTCAATGAGTGGTGTTCGAATAGCACAATAAGTCAGTTCTTACTGTCTCCTTACTAAAACACACCAAATATTCATCTAAATTTACTTTTAAAGTATATTTGTTGAAGGTTTGCATATTTTTTTTTGCAAAGTCCCTGCATTATCCCGGAGACAGTGCTCACATTTATTCGATTTTGACATGATACAGGACACAGGTTATCGGATTTATTTCTAATTTTGTTTCAGGCTATTCCCGACCGGTTACGTTGCCAGTGAAAGGGTCAACAAAGTGTGGTGCGGGGATTTTTGTATGTGTTAATTGTTTGATATTACCTAATTATTTAAACTTCCAGCTTCTTGTATGTCTTAAGGGCTAGTTAGTATCTTCTAGCCTAATCTGCAAATGTTTCTGTTTGTCACTTTATATATAAATAGATAAGACTTTTATAAAGTTATTGATAGTGTATTTTTTTCCATACTCCCCATAAATATCACAACAATTTTGCGTGAAAGTGGAAAAGTCATTTGCTTTAAGTGAATCTCTTTTGAAGAACGGAATGTGTTATGTGTGTTGAATACGCTTATTATTGAATTTAATGTACGTGCACATGTTTCTTGTTTCATTTTTCCGATTCATTTATTCTGCGTGAAGAGTAAATTTTTTTTCAATTGATAATTTTACTTTAATTATTTAATCACACCATAGTAGAGATGGTACGCGATGTTTATTATATATATGCAATTGGTACATTTATATCGCGTCTGGGGAATTTAAGGTACCTAATTATAATATGATAAGAAGGACAGACTAACTTAAAATATTTTTAGAACATACAAAATTTTCAAAATGGATCGACATTACTACATGTAGCTGACATAATCTTATTTTATGTCGTTTGGTTTCGAGCTACATTTACTATGTAGATATGCACATGTAATATTTCAATTATGATGCATAACATTTTAAATAACGTGTGCTGAAATTTGCCTGCAGTTCTATATTAATTCCATAAGATACATAATTTCACTGTGCCTTATATCACACTATTTGATGAAGGTGATGGTCTTAGTACGTAATTTCAAGAATTTTTGTTATTTTAACATGGATTAAACCATTACGATAGTATTTTCAATTCCATATTTAATACGACGAATATATCTATAGATACATGTACAATGTTGAACAGAACATTTAAGAGATTGGAATGGTACCTATACCATTAACACTTTCAATAAAAACTGGACACACAATATTATGACACTCGTCTCCTATATAAATTTCAGATAATTCATTTACTAACTGATAATATGGCGTGTCGCTATCTGGCTAATATAAAATACTTTGTTTTAAATGATAATTTATATAAAATACTAGAAAGGTGTCTCTCGCTAAATTTCAACAATCTTGTATTCTCCATTTTTATGTGATGGACCCTCAAATTGTTAAGGGTTGAGATAGGGGTTAGGGTTGAGTTTGAGTGGAGTTGGGTGAGGTTTACGTAGGGTTAAAGTAAGGGTTAAGCTGCGGGTAGAAGTTATGCTTAGGGTTAAGATTGGAGTTGAAGTTAGGGTTAGGGTTAAGGTGGGGCGGAGTTGGGGTTAGGGTTAGGGTTGAGGTGGGGTGGAATTATAGGGTTAGGGTTGATGTGGGGCGGAGTTGGGGTTAGGGTTAGGGTTGAGTTGGGGCGGAGTTGGGGTTAGGGTTAGGGTTGAGTTGAGGCGGAGTTGGGGTTAGGGTAAGGGTTGAGGTGGGGTGGAGTTGAAGTTAGGGTTAGGGTTAAGGTAGGATTGGAGTTAGGCTTAGGGTTTCTGTGAGGATTGAAGTTAGGGTTGAGGTGGGGTGGAGTTGGGGTTAGGTTAGGGTTGAGGTGGTGTGGAGTTGGGGTTAGGGTTGAGGTGGGGCGGAGTTGGGGTTAGGGTTAGGGTTGAGGTGGAGTGGAGATAGGGTTAGGGTTAGGGTTTAGGTGGGGTGGAGTTGGGGTTAGAGTTAAGTTGGGGGTTGAAATTATAGCCTTAGAGTTGAGGCGGGGATTGAAGTTGGGAGTGGAGATAGTGTTAGGTATTTATTTCTGACGAGTTAGTAAAGTTTGATAATTTAAAAATGATGATTAATCATTAATTAAGGTGAAATCAATGATACCTGCGTTGGTGAGTAAGGGTTTTGTATTTATTTCTAAATAGTCATAAAAGGGGGCTTTGATTGAGAGATTGACAAATTAAAAGATGGAGTTACAAATGTAACAATGGTTATGGTTAGTGTTGTGTAAAAATTTAATCCTGAAGAGTTTGTAAAGGGACTTTGTCTTCAAAGATACGATTACAGTGTTATCAGTGTTATTAAATTCTGTTTAAGGTGGATTATTTCGATAATCCGTAGTCTTAAAGAGTTTGCTGAGGCATGTATTAGATAAAGGGAAGTACTTAGAGGAACTAGGTCAAAAATGATGAAAATCGGTTGGTACATTACTTTTATCCATATATAAATATGCTACTAGTTTGGAGCTCTGGTATATAGAAAGTGGCATCATACAGAGATTGTTAAAAGAGTGCGTTTTATATAGATTAAGGTGGTATGGGACACCTGTCGATATCAATATGGATAAAGGTACATTATAATCAAAATATTTTCACCGGATGAGTATATTCAAATTTTGCAATATTTAACCAAAAGGTAAGTTTTAAAATTTGGAAAGGTAAAAATTATAAAGGTCCGATTGGGGTTTAAACTCATGACTTCCATAGTCTTAGTACACCTCTAAACCAAGAAAAAATTATAAAATCCTATTTGGTTTTATTTGATTTTATTGTTTATTTTAATGGGAAGTGTGCAACAATATGGAGATGTCCCATACCGACGCAAATACATGTAGTAATATATATGACCAATTACAGAATCTTTTTAGATATGAAAGGTTCTAACAGAGTAAAATTCTAGTATGAAATATACCTTCTCTGTAATTTGATCTAAATATAACACAATGTACAGTACTTAAAAGTTCAATGCAGATGATGCTTAAAATTTTTAAGGAAAGCATATGATTTGGTCTTTCCAAAGGTGCACAGTTTTGCACATATACACTAAAATAAGTTTATTTAATCTATATATTTCTAAATTAGTGATCACTTCCTTTACGAGTGGTGTGAAATAATGGAAATATTGTTATTGTCATTGGTACATATAACTGGTAAGCATACTAAACAGAGAGAGAGAGAGAGAGAGAGAGAGAGAGAGAGAGAGAGAGAGAGAGAGAGAGATTTAATGTAAAAGGCTTATCCCTATGATTTTCCAACCATACTGTCATTCCCTCATGATGTAATTATAAAACCCAACAGCATGACATGTTTTCCCCTGCATTGTTATAACAAGAGACTACTGACATCTAGAACCTCAACCTGGTATACTGTTATAACAAGAGACCAGGATGTTTTCTAAAGACACATTTATGTTATACCACATAAAATATGAATAGCTCATTTTTTTTAAGATTATTAACATGTTGCTATGCTGATTAATTTTACAATCAATGCATGTGTAAAGATATGAAAATATAATTGTGCAAGAATGCATGGAAAAAATATTTTTCAATGGTGTAAATATTTTTTATTATGAAGTAAATAAATCTAATAATGTTATATTTTATTATAATCAGCATGAATGTTTTTTAAAATAATACAAATAAAACAGCATCAAAGTTTAAAATATACAGTTCATTTTATATGGTCCTTTTAAACACACCAAAGGCTCCTGCAAAAAAAAATCTGGATCGCTCCATGCATAAACAATTTTTCATACATGAATATAGATGGAGAGCACCTGTGAACAATATATAATGTGACTTTTACTAAAAAACAAGTCAGATGAAATTTATTTTGCACTGTATCATACAGTGTATCATATTGCTCTTTTCTACCATATATAAAAAGGGCAATAAATGATGAAATTGTTGAGTGTAATATAAGATTGTAATAGAAAATACGGTAATTGATCTCTTTTAAAATTATCATTATTGTAAAATTTATATAGAACTAAATATAATGAAAATTATTCTATAAGAACTTTAACATTAAACAAGCATGTACAAATAAACAAAATTGAAATGACATAATAATTAAAGATTAATCTATAGACAGTAAAAAATTAGTATTGGAAAAATTTCTGAATATTTAAAGTCTTCTAGTGGCTTAACAAAGAATTAAAACAATAGAGTCAAATAAATGCAGTCCAGAAGATAAAAAAAACTTAATTTTGTTTATGGTAAAAGGCCATACTAAAAAAAGTGAGTCTTTAGATACTTCTTGAAACTGCCTAGGTTTTACTTCATGCCATGAGGCTGTCCAAGAGTGCAGCTGTGCTAACATCAAATGACAGACTTTTATACAACTTGGATTGAGCATGAGATTGAACTAAACACACGGAATTCTCAGAGCGCAATGATCTCACTGCATTACAAAAATTTACAAGGCCTTGAATATAAAATGGAGACATTCCATAAAGTGCTTTGAAAACAGTTATAATAATGGTAAACTGGGACTGGAACTACACAGGCAACCAGTACAGAGAAATCAGGGTTGGTGTATTATGATCCTGCTTCGTAGTCCTCATTATTACTCTAGCTCAAGTATTCTGAATTCTTTTAAGTCTTGATAGGAAGCTATTGCTCAACGCATGTAGCAGTGCGTTTCAGTAGTCAAGTCGCGAGGTGACAATTGAGCACACTAAGCTGGGAATTCCAACATCCAGAGTACCGCACACGAGTTGGAATCAATGACATGATATTATGATGCACCTTTAGGAGAGCTGTTTCTGTGGAATGATTGACCTGGTGTGAAGATTGGTGAATTTCATGTACTTTTTTTGACACAAATGATATTCTATGTGTGTGAACCACATTTTTTTCCAGAATCTTTGAGATGAAAGGGAGTTCTGCACTGGCTCATTCACCACTCCTTTTACTGTTGATACATGTATCGGTACTACTAAGCTGTGGATATTAGGAGTTGTCATATGAAACACTGCAACCTGAAATATATTTTTCAAACCATCAATGAATGAAGTTCAGATATAAAATTTAAATTTAATAAAAATAATAAAATTTAGAAATCCTCAATACTGAACTAAATTTTAACTATAGACATCATTGTGACCATCCCAAAGGGCCCTGCTCAAATAATGGACAATAGGATGAAAATCATTTCAGAGAATTTTGCTTGGAACTTGACCTATAACTTACCATAGAAATTTTCCAGATGGCATAGAACTTTAATTCAATCTCATTACCCCTTACCATACATACATGCATTTTTGTTCAATCTGAGCAACATAATTTAAGCAAATGGGAAATAATCTATTGTCTAAAACTGATTATAAAGAGATCTATTATGACCTTCACATTGACTTGGTTCAAAGTCACTGCACACCATTAACTCAAAAGCTGTGTTTATGTGACTGGGAGAGAAAATATGCTCCAGACAAGGATTTTTCATATGATTCTGCTATGACCTTAACATTTGACCTTGAAACTTGGTTTAATCAAGGTCATTGTGCATCCTTTGACCATAAAAACTCTGTGAAGTATGAGCCTGACTGGGTCAATGGGAGAGAAGATATGCTCCAAACAAGAGATACTGGATGGACAGAGGATGGACAGACTGATCACTATATGGGGCAAGCAGAGTGGGTCCCTAATCATAAAAATTATGGAAATGTATGAAGACAAATAAATGGGTTTATAGCTTAAAATTTCATAAAGGTTAGAACATTAGCATCACACCTTAAATGAACAGTGTGTTATTTTTAGTTTGACGGGTAAATCTCTTTACCATTTAAATGTAAAATTCTTCACAACTTCTTTGCAATTTGCAATATGAAAAAAACACCAACTTTTACTGTTACCTAGCATTAGGATAAAATTTATATTGACAAACAACTTTCTGGTATTTCCAGAAAAGACTATCAACAAAGAATTTCTTTCTGCATGCATCTCTGTTTAGGCAGTTATGATGAATTATCAAATAATGGCATTAAAACCTGTAAGAAAAAAAATTAGTTTGATTGACATCAATTTACAAATGACTTTAAATATGTTTTGATCGAGCCACAAGGGTTAGGTGATATAAACTTACAGAAGATGGATTTCTTTTATCTATGTTCCGCTTCTTGTGCTTGTTTAAGATTGCCATCCGATGGTCTCTATCCATCTCCAAATGTTTTGACACTGGACAGTTACATCCTCCATGTGGTGGCCAATCTACGACTTGATGGACTCTGACATCCAGCACAAATCTGGATAGTAACATATCCAGCAAGATGACCTCTCTGCTGCTTCTTCCAGTCTTTTTATTACTTTTTTACATCTTTTTTACATGCTCTTCCCAATAATTCTAATCTTGCGAGCAGCTTCCAAATAAATTGTGCTGGGAATCCTCTGTAACCTCTATGAGAAACAGCCAAGAGCACCATTTTTGCAGTCTGCCATAAGGTCCACATACTTCAAGCTCTATATATCTTTCATGTCTCCTCACAATTTTCTTCCAATGTCACAGTCAGCTATATTGCGACCAGTGTGTTTGACTGCTGGAACACTAGCATTGCGTCTGGTTGTAGGTTTACCGGTAATCAACGATGTTGGGGAAAACTAACTTCCCATCAAGATCCACTTTGAGCTCCCTGTCAGGCTCTCTATCCAGCATTGATGTCCCTCATGTGTCAGCTGCTACTTCACCATGTCTCATAACCTGCATTTGTCTTTGCTTCATATCTGTTGGTCATATCCTTCTCTCCACCTGAATACATATGAAATAAAAATTATTGGTTAAGAATAAGGATCTTAATCATTTCCTTCCCGTAACTTATTGACATGAGAAGATGAAAAGATAGCTCTAATGTACATGATGTATGTAACCAATTTAAAAAATTTAAGAGCATTTTCATTTAATTTGTAAAAGACCTTCTGAATGCTACTCACTCCTCCAGGGAACAAGGGCTACATATCCATTACATACTGTAACAGTATATTGATTAGAAACCTTGACCTCAATGGACAAACACAGATTGCAATAGGTAACCTGCGTTACTTGAAAATGATTTTACAGTCTTAGTTAAGGTAAATGCTCTTACTAAGATATTGATGTTTTAATTGATCTCTTCTTTAATATATGATAAATGATGTGTGTGTTAAAGGTTATTGATATAACAATACATTTTGTGTGTTAACATAATTCTAATATTACATCTTGTGATTGAAATCTTCTTATAGATATAATTGTACTGTAAACCCACTTTTATTCACAGCGACTTTATTTTGCGATTATCTTCCAATAAACTGGCTCGCGACGACTTTTATGTTTGCAATGAAGCGTTATCCAGACTCATGCTGTTATAACAACCATACAACAAGGACTGGTTTGCGGCAAGAAATATTCACGACAACGAGGATTTCAAAACCTCGGGTTTTCAAAACCTCGTGTAAATTTCTCACACACGAATAAAAGTTTGTTTACAGTATATTGGTTGTAATGGTCCTAGGTCTCATGTATAGTATAATGAGATCATGATGTATATTTAGGTTGTTATGATCCATAGTCTTCTTGTAGAGAACATGACATGACATGTGTTTAAAGCTTTCAAATATTACCTGAATGACGACAGAGATTAAAACTTAGAAGAAGTTATTCATTTTTGCAAAAGATGGTTAAATTAATTAATGAGGTTAAAATCAATCAATAATATTTACATGATCCACCAAGTATAATTTCATCTATTTCTTATGGAAATTGATTATAATCATAGCTCTGTAAAAACTGACAGGACTGAAATCTACATGATCCGTTTATCGATTGGTCGAAACCTTAATCCTAACAAAAATCATTGACTATAAAAATTAGAAATAACCCTGATCATGTCTTTCTTTTAACCAATTGATAAATCGATTATTAAAAGTAAGTAAAATTCACTTAATTACTGTTAATGTACATCAGTACATTAGCTAAAAGAAACAGCCAAATCATCTCCTATGAGAATATGAGTCTGACATCATCATGATTATTTCATGCAGTCCGTGATTTTTCTTCGGTCGCTATAGGTTTCGTCAATCGATAAACGGGGTGTGTAGATTTCAGTCCTGTCAGTTTCAGTAGCTGTAGGTTTCGACCAATCGATAAATGGGGCATGTAGATTTCAGTCTGGTTGTTTCTATAGAGCCATGAATTAACAATAAGTTTCCGTAAGAAATAGAGGGAATCATCCTCGGTGGACGTAAATATATTCATATTAAACACCCATACAATAATATGTCAAAGTACATACAAATCTGAAATAGTTTATCACAAGATTGAAAACCAATATTTGACTCAGAAATACAAATTAAGGCAATGTCTTTTGTAACAATTTACCAAGAGGGTTTAATATATCTAACTCTTCACAGTTTAAAATCCAAAATACCGGTAATTTTTGTTTATCTTGCAAACTAGTAAAATGTTTTACTTTTAGTAGATAAAACTACCGGTAAATCAAATAGTTCCTCTCTTTCTTTTGTGAATTTGCTACATATTGAATAAGAAAATGCTCCTCTTCTTCAAATCGATTAAGTGTACAATTTTTACATATTCTTTCTGTTCTAGGGTGTTATTATATCTGCCCAATTCTATGAGAAGTCTGTGTGCTGATATATGCAGTCTACAGATTGGCTTTCTGTATTCAGGTCTTAATAAAGTTATTTAATAAATACTTTTCCAGTCTGAAGTTGGTTTTCAAAAATAAATAAGTAAAAGTTTGCCATCTTTAAGTGTTTCATTTGAGTACTGCCAATCCATCAAATATCTTTTAGTCTGAGATTGTTTTAAAGAAGTAACAAATTCTTTTTTAGAATATGTCATAATGTTTTGAATATTAAGATTTTTTTAAAAACTTTTCTATAGAGGAATACTAAGTTGTATTTTGGGCGAAATGAAATTCTTTACTACGGTACATAGAAATGCATCTTTTAATAGAGAAAAATCTGTTGTTAAATTTTCTAATCTGTAGCAATATTTCAGTAATCTGTTGACAATATCATAATGTAGAGGATATCTTACATGTTCAGACAGTGAAGCAAGGTTCATATTTTCTTATTCAAACCCAATATGGTTTTACAAAATTTGAGATGTAAAGTTTCAGCTATTATTAAAAGAGTTTTCAAATTTTTCTCTCAATGTTAAACATAAAGCACCTTTGGTAACAAGATGATTTTATAGTCATATCATATTGGTTAAAAAAAAAATTTTTGGAAGATTTTTCTCTATTTATTCCTATATAAAAATTTGACCCTCCATTTTGGTCCCACCCTACCCCCAGGGATCATGATTTGAACAAACTTGAATCGTCACTATCTGGGGATGAATCACATATTTATTAAGAGCATCCCCAGTCTATTGGTTTTAAATATGAACATTTTTAAAGATTTCTCTCTATATATACATTCCAATGTAAAATTTTACGCCCTCAATGTGGCCCAACCCTATTCCTGGGGATCATGATTTTAACAAACTTCAATAACCACTACCTGGGGATGTTTCAACACAAGGTACAGCATTCCTGGCCAAATGGTATTTCAGAAGAAGATTTTTAAAGACCTTAAATTTCTCTATATATATTCCTATGTATAAATTTGACCCCCACCTCATTGTGGCTCCACCCTTACCCCGGAGACAATGATTTAAACAAACTTAAATCTACATTACCTGGGAACGCTTCAACATAAGTTACAGCTTATTCCTGGCCTATTGGTTTTAAAGTAGAAGATGTTTGAAGATTTTTCTCCATATATTCCTTTGTAATAATTTAACCCCCCCCCCTTGTAGCCCCACCCTACCCCTGGGGATCTTGATTTGAAACACTTGAATCTACACTACCTGGGGATGCCTCGACAAAGTTACAGCATTCCTGGCCTACTAGTTTTAAAGTAGAAGATGTTCAAAGATTTTTCTCTATATACATGCATTCTTATGTAAAAATTTGACCCACTATTGTGGCCTATCCTACCCCTGGGGATCATGATTTCAACAAACTTGAATCTACACTACCTGGGGATGCTTCCACACAAGTTTCAGCTTTTCTTGCCATATGGTTTATGAGAAGATTTTTTAAAAATACCAGCAATTTTCAAAAATTCTTAATTTTCAAACCTTGAAAGAGGGTGTGGCCTTTTACTTTAAGAAACTTGAATCCCCCTTACCTAATGATGCTTTGTACCAAGTTTGGTTGAAAATGGCCCAGTGGTTCTGGAGAAGAAGATGAAAATGTGAAGAGTTTAGGACAACAACAACGACAACAACAAACAACGGAATTTTGATCGGAAAAGCCCACTTGAGCCTTCAACTCAGGGGAGATAAACAACAAAAATAGTCAATATCTGTATTTCTTCCCCCCCAAAAGGACTGCATTTTTTTAGCCAGGCTCTGCTGAAAGCAGAGTCCTGGCTGTAGGCAGGCAAATGCTAATGTTACTATAAATTTTCTCATAATAAAAATAAATACCCTATACCTAATAATAGACAAGGTACCCATCGCCGCCATCTTGAATTTATTTCAAACTGTCACATCAGGTGGAAGTTTCGCTTGAAACTCATCGGTAAAATTATTTTGCGATCTTCTCCGTCTCCCTATCCTTCATTTAACATCTAAACTTACAACCGATTCAACCAAAACGATGCGTTACACCTGTCATTGATAAAAATCGCCCCTCAATCTGCATCTACTGCCTTAGATATGTGACAAAAGGCTAAAGGGTGGACAGAAGTTGTCACATTTATGCAAATGAGATTTCCCTGCACTGTGTGTTTGTGTCAATATTTCAAAATATATGCATTTATAAACATGTTTATATAAACTTTGTGTAATAAAAGTTATAGTTGAAGTTTATATTATCCACTTTCTTAATTTTAACTTGTATGTTGATCGAATGCAAAAATGACGCCTTTTGAATATTCGTATCAGTGCTATATTTGGAAGGGATTACCCAAAGTATGACACAATTATATCAACTTCCGTCCACCCTTTAGCCTTTTGTCGCATATCTAAGGCAGTAGATGCAGATTGAGGGGCAATTTTTATTAATGACAGGTGTGACGTGTTGTTTTGGTTGAATTGGTTGTAAGCTTAGATGTTGAATGACCGATAGGGAGACGGAGAGGATCGCAAAATAATTTTACCGATGAGTTTCAAGCGAAACTTCCACCTGATGTGACGGTTTGAAATAAATTCAAGATGGCGGCGATGGGTACCTTGTCTTTTATTAGGTATAGGGTATTTATTTTTATTATGAGAAAAATTTATAATGTCAGGTGCCTGTGCTTCAAAAGCATTAAACAAAAAACCGAACAGCATGCAAGAAAAAGCTTTTGCTATACATGTACCTAAAAGTTAAACAGAGTGTCATGTTCTGTCAAACTCATTGGGGTTTTTTGTTTGCGAAAAAAATTAAAGAGGAGTGTTTTTTTTCATGGTTGTTTTCTTATTAATAACGCATTTTAAGGTCAAAATTTAGTAAATGATTCCACAGTGTCTTTATGATGCTAGAACCATTATGACATCATAATTGATTTATAAAAAAAAAATTTCAGTACTTTACGGATTTAAAGGAATTATGTAGAAAATGAAACAGTTTCTAGACATTCTACATTAAATCATCAGAAAGGTAATCCCGATACATATATTCAATTTGACATCATTTTGAAGCAGAGGTCAAGAGCTTGTTTTAATTTGTTTGATGTCGTTTTTGGAGATACTGTAGGCATTCTAGATATATTTCATTGGTCAAAAATGAACAAAACTCCGAGATTTGTAATAATTTCCTTCATATTACACAGAAATTGACAGTTGAAAACACGATTTTTCATTGTGTTTACTAAATATATTACCCCCCGATACACCCTTTCAAACAAAGCTATTGTTATAAAGCATCATTAAAAGAATTTATATCTTGAATTTCATAAACCTGTAGGCATCTTTCATTTACTAGATCTTGACCTTAAAAACAAGACTATGCATTTTGGACACAAACAATGCGCATGATTTTCCATGCACTACTTTGCAAAGCATTGGTATTCGGCTGCACATCAAAGAAAAGGGGGATTGATTTTATAATGCTTGACTTATTGTTTCAAAATTCAATGCACTGGTGATTTCTTTCTACTAGACAGGGGAGGGGGAGGAGAGATTGTCAGTCTTTAAAACACAATATGCCTAGACGCATCAAAAGAGCTGTCTTTCAGTACTTTATAGTACTTTGATTATATCCCTAAACCACTCCTCGGTTTGAATAAAGGTAACTCAATAGACCAATGCTATATTCGGTCAATGTCCCAATTAACCTCGTGGATCCCAACCATATGATAAATGAATGAAATGTACAATCTGTAGGTCTACTAATAAAGTGACAAATATTTCCCGAAAGACGGATTTATTTACAATGTGTTTGAACCATCTTGATACAGAAATGCTAACGTTAAACATCCACAAATTTGTAAACGATATGGTACAGTTGTATCTAAATACGATTTTAGTTTGTTAATAAATGTTTTATATCCATGGAATTATATTTAAACAACTATTTTATGCATCACCTTTTTTAGGATCGTTGCTGAATCTGAAGGTCAAGATGGAGGAAGACGATCCCGACTACATTGTACGGGTAGAATAATAAAATGATGAAAGTGGAAAGTCAAGATGCTAGCAGCGGAAAGATCTAATATTTTTATCATTCCACTTATTTAATTTTTCACATTTAAAAAAAATGAATTAGCATTAGAAAAATTTCACTTAAATTATTTATAAAAACCTAAATGTTGTCGTTATTCTATATAGACAATGGGGTGCGGTCCTGTTTGTATTTCGTATTATAGAGAAATTTATTTATGAATAATATAATTTTTGAATCATTTTATTGTTTTTTACAAATCACATATTGAATAAATATTAAATCGGGTTCGTCCATTATGGCTTGCAGAACGCTGTCTTCTTCTAACAGTTGTTGTCCATCCGTCACGGATTCCTTTTCTAACAGCACGCTATCAAGTCTAGCTCTTCTCATTGGGCCTATATACAGAAACAGAGTTCTTTTAATAAAAGTCTCTTGTCAATCTGTACGGAACCACGGAATTCCGTTGTCACCTACTAAAAGTTTAAAAAACCTGATAGATTTCTTTTAGGAAAAGATGATAAGGGTAAGGATCGGGTGGCATTTCTAATGATCAACCAAACTTTGAGTGTCAGTCGTCGTGTTATAAGCAAGATACAGAGCTCATGTAAACAAAACTTACGTCATGTTTTTGTTAACATTTTGAATGTTGAAGTGAAAATTCAAGTTTTAGACCTTAATTAAATGTGATAAACGCTAGGAACTATTTATTTATGCTTAAAACGAATCAGAAGAGAGAGATATCAGCTTGAAAAAGAACAAAGAACTTTTACCGGTATATTGAACCCATGTTAAAATAAAACAGGGCACGAGCCTTGTTTACATGACAAAAAATTGTAAGCTCTGTAGCTTGCTTATAAGTCTACGACTGACACTCAAATTTTGGTTGATCGTTAGAAATGCATTTCTAAAGCGTTGTAAATTACATGTGGTGATAACAAAAAGTGTTCAAATTCAAAAGTCCAAAGGAAAACCACAAAACAGCAGCAGAGCAAACAGGGACCTCTGAAAAAAAAATAGAGGTAGGATCAGGAGCCATGGAGGAATGAGCATCCTCTGCTGACCGGCCACACCCGCCGTGTGCTCTTTGTCGTATTCGGGGAAAAAACGGAAACAAATGAAACAATAAAAATAGAAAAATAAAATTTGACAAAAATCGTGACCATGCCCCTTTAATATGGAATGTGTTGGATAAAGCAAACATTTCCGAAAATGTGTAAGTCAATAACACATACACGTATTAGCGTTTTTCATTTAATTTTCTTTTCTTTTTTCCCCTTTCTTATTGTAAATATTATTTGATATCCCCCTCTCCTTTTTACTTTGTAAGGAAAGTTGTTTGGATTTAAGTAAAAATATGGTTTGTGTTCTGTTTCTATATGTAATACAGGCAAAGTCTTTTTCTGAAAAACGGGATAGGAGATTTCTCGATAATGAACATATATATTGAATGAGAATTAAATTCAGGGATTTTAGGAATTGAGGTCTGTAAATTCCTTGATGAAGCGTATGTTGTTAAACTAAAGTTGTTACCTTTTCAACAAGACAACTGTTACTCCAGGGGAAAAAAGATCATGTTTTGCAACGATTTCAATCACGAAATTTAAAAATTTGAAAGTTTAATTATTTTGACATTTATTTTAAAATTAGTTATTCATGGTTAAAAGCTTATATATATATATATATATATATATATATATATATATATATATATATATATATATATATATATATATATTGAAAAATGTTGAAAATGCAGCCAGATGTGTTGTGTTGATCGAGTGTGAGAAAAAAGAACCTCAAAAAATTGCAATTTATCATGTCAACTATACAGTTAATGATTTTTATTGTTTCTTTTCTAGATGAGCTCCATTTTAAGGGACGACAAATGTACTATAAACAATAAATAAATCTTCTCTCTACCCATCTAATGATTATACGATTCCAATTAAAAATGCGGTATAACTCTTTAATCTATAATGCATACCAAAAATGATTTTAGAATGTATATAGACTAAATGTAAACAATCACATTGTATAGTAATTAATGACAATAAATGGTAAAAGAGACTAAACTTACGGTTAAAATAAAAATTAATACCAATTTGTATTTTATGAAAGTATTGTATAAGTTAATAAATTCTTTCTTGACCACAAACAATCACAAATAATGTACATGCAAGGAAGTCTGTAGTTGGTTGATTCCTTGACATTTTGATTTTGTGTGAAAGATTCTGGTTTTGTATAAATGCAAGACAAAACGAAATGGCCATATTTTGAAATCAAAGTACTAAAAGTACTGAAAATCGCTAACCTAGCTTGGTTCTAAAGGAAATTTACTTTGTGCAAGCTTAGTTAGAAATTAGACTTATTGTTTTGGCATATGTTTAATTAATATCAATTGAAAGTATCCAAGGCTAGAAGGGTCAACATGGCGTTGAAGTTGTACTCATCCTCATTTATCCTTATTCAATTTATTTTTGATTAAGAAAATTGGTCGAAATCACGTTCTCTTTAAATATATATTATGGTTTATCATATACACTAAAGTTAATGTGAATTAAAGCTGAACACGACTTGTAAATGGACATTTGCCTGAAACTTGTTATATAAAAGCCTTTGATTTTGTTACACTTGATTTCACTCCTGGACCTTGTGTGCGACGTGTTAAATATATTTGTTTTTCTAATGTTTGCACTTTCATATTGTTGGTATACCTTTATAAATGTATTGCATTGACCATTATAATTGATGTTCTGAATCTTGTTGTGCATATGTACTGCATTTAGCTGGAAAGTTGTTGCGTCTAGTTAACAAATGTAAGCAAGGTACGATATACGTCCATGCAGGTGAGATTTACAATGAAAACTTTAAGTGTTTAGTCAGTTCCTTATATATGGCTATTTACAAGCCCTCTTCAGCACTTTAAGGTGGAATAACACTCCATCACCTAACTGCTGATCTCTGATCGAAACGCAATTTAGTTTTGTTAAAAAGAGTTTACATCGACGGTAACATGTAATTAACTCCGTAGCCGAGTGGTTAGAGTGTCGGACTTATGATCCGTACATCCCGAGTTCGAATCCCGCTAGGGCTTTTGTTGTTACGTACTGAATTGAATTATTAGAAATTCATTTCTTACCCACAAATTGCCGATTTTTTTGCTTATTTGACATATGTACATTTTATCTATATCTATCTTTCATATTCAAATAATTTACTGCCAATCTGAGTGACTTTTTCAAGGTCTGTTATTCCACCTTAAATAATAATACTCCATTTTGTTTTGTAATGCAGCTACAGGCACGGTGAAAGGTTAATTTGCAGCATCGTTAATTGGCTACATTGTACTTACCATAGCTTAACTCTCAACAAGAACATTTTGTTAAAATAAAACAGTTCTTATAAACATATGTAATAAAAATTACCGACGGTGTGGTAAAAATTTGCACTTAATAATAAATGACACAAAATGAGCAAAGATAAGGTTTATTTGCTGATGATCATCAGGTTTTTAATTAGACCTTGTACAACTCATTTTAGAGAGAGCACTTAAAAAAGTATCGTTTAAACAAATCAAATTTCTTTGAATAATGAGTTAATATTTATTTACAACATCTTACAACATACAAGGTAAAACTTCCGTATGTGAAAAATAGAGGAGATGTGTAGTTTTCATGCAATTTGGAAATCAGAAATTGAATTTTAAATGAAATTTTTAAGAGAATTCATTTCTTTACAAGATGATTTATCATCATTCAGTGACAAGGAGAACTACTTGTTGGTAAAAAAAATTATAAAAAGAAAAGTGAATTTTTGGCAGCAATGAGAGAAGCGAACATAGAAATTTCATCTTTGGATGTTACATTATGAAACTGAGAAATAATGTCCATATCTTTTTTTAAAAGTTAAAGTAAACGGAAGTTGGCATGTTTAAATTCATGACATTTACAAGCCGGTTTTTATCATGCCTCTTTTAAAAGCAAACTTGTACAGTTTCTACGTTGTGTATAATTTTAACACATTGGAAATGCAGCAAAAACTGCGTAGCAGCCCCCGCAATGATAAACTTAAGCCCCGCACATTAAATTCACAATAGCCCGTACATTAGATTCACAATAGCCCGTGCAATTATGTGCGTAAACCCCTTAATGTTAAATTTATGTAAATTTCTGCTCATTGGGGACGGTTATTTGATGCACCGGAAGTAGAAGTCTAACGACAATAAAGCGCTGAGCTATGCTTAGCCCTTTAAAAAATTAACAACGATTAAAGGACGCTTTCATTACGCTTGTTGGTAGACGACCATCATTACAATTTTCACAATTCTTAAAAAAAATTGTTCATTACATACTGTGGAATCATTTTTAAATTAGTGGGGGCCAATTTTCGTGAATTGTGGGTTTTTTTGCTGAATCGTGGGGATGCAATTTCGTGGATGCGTCGATTTTCAGTTTCAGTGAGAAAACTAATTCTTTCAAAATATGTTTTCGTGGAGGATGTAAATTCGTGGGAGAGGGCAATCCACGAATACCACGAAAATTGAGCCACCACGAATTCCACAGTATTGCACAAATAATTTTTTTCTTCAGCGTCCAAACTGATGACTATGATAACGTGCCTGAATTTGACACTCTCGTTCACAGTCATAATAATCAACGTCACATTCAGGTATACACCCGAAATCGTAAGGAGTCAAATGACACTCCCTCTGACAGGTATACCGTTCCGCCGAATATATGATCGAACACGCTTTTCCCGGTGGCATCGGCTGTTGGTGCATCAATGTCGGATTCATCGTTGTCCATGAAGGCAGTTGTTGGGATGGCGCTTTCGTAGCAGTGGGCGAATTACTATGTGCTCCTTTAACGTTGTTATTATTAGCCAGCGCATGGGTGCCATTTGTGTGATTGTTCCGTGTTTTTCCAAAATTGGTGATATAAATCTCACCTTTCCTGACATTGTGGCTTTTAATCTCTGCTTGTATGGCATGAGTTTGTTTGTTTTGAGTCCAGTTTTGCATAGAGAGTTTCTTCCGTTGTGCATTTTGGTTACACTTGTCACAGCAGTTTAAGTAAGAGGATTTGCAGATTTTTGAACAGTCGAGAAATCTAAGTTTGTTGAATAAATGAGTCCGTCTACACGTGACGCTACACGTTGTTTTTTCTGGGAGGCAATACTCCTCACAGGTCTTTGACGGATGTTTTGACGGAAACCCAGAGGTCAGAGAGACAGTGACACAGAGAACAAACGATAAAAAACCCTGCAATATACAAAAGTATAATAGTTATTTCTGCCTTCTACACACAATGTTTTTATCTTTTATTATTAATAATTTCATTTGCAAATCAATTGTATGATTTCATGATTCCCTTTCGTTCTGTTCCTTGAATATATTTTTAACAGTTACTTTATAATCTTGATTATTTAGTTATAAACCATTGTCTTTTGTTTAAATAAAAAAATTATCTATAATTTGAAAAACCCAAAGACTTACCCAAGTTATCATGGTTCCTCGTCCGCTAAAATACTGAAAGGAGTGAAGATATCACGTGGGTTTTCCGTATTTATTCGAATTTCTTCATAAATGAAAAATGGTTCGGCGCACAACATGCGTGTTGCAAATTTCAATTTTAATTATTATTTCTTTACATGATGACACACAGCATTCCACGCAAGACAAATTCATATTACATCGTAACGATATACTTAAGTTGAATTGCGTTTCAATTTTATTTACAATAAACATGTACATGTATATAAAATTGCTTTGTTTGGTTGCTTTTGTTTTGGGGTATTTCCTCCATTGTATCAACATCGCGAACTTTTTTTTCTGTATCAATATTTATTCCGGGCTAAAGGTGGTATATTTCTTTAAAATTATAGCAAATTAACTTGCATGCTTTTTTTTTTATTTTGCGACGCATGGGTGTACATGTGCGTGTGGTAAAGTGGATGATCCAGTGTCTCTGAACGGTTCGATAAAAACAATCGATGTGATTTCTACTTAAAGAGAATAAGGAGGTCGATTGGGTTTTTTTTGTTTTTGTTTTTTTGGGGTTTTTTTGGGGGGTGGGTGGGGGGGGGGGGATGCGTAAAACTACAATAGAAACTTCAATAGCACACCTCTTACAATATGTAATATACACCAAATCTAGTATATTTGCGAAGTTTCAAGAAAATCTACCATCTGGTTCTTTTTAGGGACCATCTCAAAATACAGATACATTTAGTATAGGAAAATACATGGACATGTACTCAGGAAATTGTCATCTACCGCACTTCGAAGCAGATTAAAAAATATACTACAGTAGCAATTTTTCTCAAATTGTAATTATGTTATAATCATTTCCTACCTTATATATTTTTTTAAAATACTAAATTTTACCATATGGTTTTTAATGGGGGTCATCTCAAACTATCAAAATGCACCAAATTTTGCTATATATTTGGAGTATTACAAATGTGTATTGGTACAATGGATTCATTCAAAAATTAAGAATAAAAACCCTGATGATAGCATTATTCTGTGTGTAAAATTTCCAAGGCGTACACTTTTTACTTTTCCTTAATGTTATTTCTTATAACGTACTCCTACAAAGCTTCATTTTATCATAATGTCATAAAAGCAAAGTGCCAACGCTCACCTACCGAACAAAAGGGAAAATAGTTTAAAAAATAAAACTTTTCCGTACAAAATATAATTATTTTATCTGCATTTTTTTTTCATCGATTTCGTAAATGATGTCGAAAAAATTCTTCAAAGGTATAAATACACTGTATTTCACTAGATGCGCAATGAAAACTAAAATCAGCCACCTTAAATTGAAGGTTCAAATTTTTTCTCCATTCAAAACGAGCAATAGGACTTGCTCCATCGATCGGGTAAAATTCCGACAGAACATTTCCATGTTTGGATTTGCGTGTTGCATTACCTGTCAACCGGCGTCGGAGTCAAAGGTTAATCTGTTAATGATGATAATCATTAGTTATCATCATTAGTTTTCATACAAAACAAGCAAAAAGAAAAATGAATGGAAAGGCCGTCCTGTCAACAACGTGATGATAACAGAAAGCATTATCTGTGTCAACGGTAGTCTTTTTATAGCCTGCCTGACCTTGAAACCATGTAGAAAAGATATTTTCATAAAAACTCATCTGAGGGACATTTGATTTTCATTCTGGCATGGTATCAAATTCGTTTTAGCATGTTTTTAATGCATTGTAGAGATATTTGATTAATACATTTTTAAATGTATCAATTCCTTTTTGTGCGTTTAAAATAAACTAAAATTTCAAATATGTTAATTAAATCAAAAACACCGTGCATCAAATAGGATGCGGTGAACATTTTATTTATTTTTTAAAATACATATTTTAACTTCTGTGACACAATATTAATATGGATATAAACAACCCTCTCTCTCTCTCTCTCTCTCTCTCTCTCTCTCTCTCTCTCTCTCTCTCTCTATATATATATATATATATATATATTTATTTATAAGTAAGTCCTTCCTAAATACGAGCTGACAAACCATGCAACAGACAGGTAGACTAATTAGTTAACAAACATACTAACCACAAATATATTGCTTGGATAAACAACTCTAATATTTCAGGGCCATGCTATAGATAAGCGAATGTGCCATCTTTAAATTGCGTCCTTGAGCAAAAAAAAAAAAAAAAAGAATACCAATTTTGTTCTAAATATAAATGCAAGTCTTCACTTTGAATTTGCAAAATACAAATATCACTTCTTCATTATTTGTTTTTAATTTACACAACAAATATAAAAAGCATATATGAGTATTCTAAATCTCTCATTTTACCTACTGCATATAAAGGGTCTAGACATACCATTTTAAATATACCAGATTTACCTAGAAATTTACATACTTGTGTGGAGCCTGTGGGATTAAGTTGTATTTCGTGTAACATAAATAGACTGTGTCCGAAACGTTCTTTCATTTTGATCGCTTTTGCAGGGTCGTGACATTATTAAAGGCAGGTTTGGAAGGTTTGGACAAATTCTTCAGTTTTAAATCTAATATAAAAAGCCTTTTGAATCAATCATTTCTAATTTCACGTGCAATGTAATTTTGAATGCAATGTTTAAATATTCTAGAAATACCTACAAACTTCTTTACTTGTAAGGAGCCCTTAGAATTTAAAGTTTTTCCCCGAAGCCTTTTGAAGAATGAATTTTTTTTTTAAAACGAAAAATTAAAACTGCATGTATTTCATGTAACATTACAAAACAGTGATCGAAATATTCCATGCAACATTCGAAGATAGTAGAAAGTGTCCGGAACGTTCTTTCATTTCGTGACCTTATACGGGGTCATGACGTTGTTGAAGGGAAGGTCCGGGCAGATTCGCCTACACCAGATATCCTCGCCGCTGTCCTCGTCATGTAGGGGCGTGGTCTTGAGGTCCCCTATGACCTCAGGGAGCGTTCGGTAGGTCCTACCCAGGAAACGCAGGTGGCAGTTCAAGTCTGGGCTCTTTGCCGACTCCATTGGATTACCCTATTGAAAGAGAACGAGTAAAAATAGAGCTGTTGAAATTTCTTGCATGATTAAAGCAATTATACGGAACCCTAGCTGTTACCAGTCCCTTGATATAAAGCAAATTGAACTCTGTTTTACTACCTTTTTGTGGGATGTTTCCCGTAAAAACGTGCTATTATGATAATTCAAATATGCATGCATTGTTTCAAGCCATGCACGGATCAAACTTCCGCATACTATAGCTCTATCCAGATGGGAGAGGATTGAACATTTTGACCGTGGTTAGGGGCGATGTTCGGCATACTTAAAGCTAAATATAAAGTTAAACCTAATCGTTACATTTTTGCGGAAGAAAGATTTCTGTATTAATGTAAAATAGAGTAAACCAATTTTAGTAGGACAATAATGTAACTATGCTTCAACCAGTGCCTGTAGTTTTCCTAAAAAAAAACTACGATTAACAGTAATTTACATATCTATAAACCAAAATTTATATTTTTATTGTCATTTACCTTCTATGTTGGACAATTTTACAATAAAAATTCCCAACATGAAAAATGCAGCTCATATTGCTTTAAAGATTCAGTCAAAGGCATCTGCTTCGGTAAAAATCATTTCAACTGGCTGTTAAATCATCGACTTGCCTCTATTTCAAAGTGGACACACTCCTCTCCATCCACTACTGATACCACAAAGTCGCCATTGTCTGATCCGCTCTGACTCATCCTGATGAAACAAAAGCAATTTGAATAATTTTAGACAAAAGGTTCCGATTAAATCCCACTTCGGTTCCTACTTTGATAGAGTATCTTTGATATTTAGAATTATAGAATTCATTATACAAGACGATTATTTTTTTTAATTCATTCATTTCTTATTTTAAAAATTAAATTTCAACGAGGTTGGATGGTTAAATTATCCATCAGATCTACCTAAAAAATTTATATATGATATTTTTAGTCATAAATTGTCATTTAATAAAGAACAATTCAAAATATTCTAGATTAAAAATTTGAAAATTTTCTTATATATTCATATATAGCTCTTCTTCACAAGGAAATTAATATAGTCTAAAAATGGCCACAACTATCGAACACTCCTAATTGGCACCCGTCTGTGAGTATCAACTACCTGACTAGGAAAGTGCAGTTTTTCTGGTCTCTGAGTAAACTTTCGGCTTCAGTTCTTGACATTTCACCGCCAAACCAACTACAGAAGATAATGAATACCGCTAAGTAAACGTTTAACTTCATTAGTTTATGTCTTTGTCCATCTTGTAAGGTTTAATTCGAACAGTTTCTTAATTGATAACATTTCCGTAAAATCATGCTTAATCAAACAAAGAACGCGTTTCTTGGATAGAGATTTTTATTATGGTAATCATGTTTTAATATAATATGTTCACCGCGATTTCCTATGTACACAGATTCAATTTCAGTAACTGTACCTCACTCTCTCTTTGGTTATCGAGTCTTTTTGTACAGATTTCTGCATAATTTCATGGAGCTGTAATAATGTAAATATTATCTCATTAAGTTTGAGGAATGATAATTACAGTTAGGATTATATATTTATTAGTTCTCTTCCGGTGAAACCGGTTTAGTCTAACTTGGTTTTTCATACTTTTTTCGTTATGGTTTAAAGAATTGAAACTTGCCATGTAGCTTTATAATGAGAAACTAGAGACGTTCGAGTTTTATTCAGATTGATCGACAAGTGATTAAGAAATTAATTTTTGAACAAGTCGGGTTTTTTTTCTTATTGGGTTCGTTCTTAAAAAAATGATGTTTCACCAAGTTTTCTAACAACCTATTTAATTAGCACAATGTAATGAGTGTCAGTAGGAGACATGGATTGCTTAGAATGCTTGTTTTCATATAGTTCTTCACATATATAGCAGCATCACCTTATATCTTTAGTGATGTCATTTAGATCAACATTGGCCTACTGGCAGTAAATGTTTGTAAGAGTATGAATGATATTCATATTTTTTTTTATTTTGGGATTTTTTCTTACATGTTTAACGAGACAGCATCTTCCGGAGTCGCCATCGTTTTTAACTGGACCAAAAAACCTGACAATCTTCAAAAGCTTGGCCAATTCAACAATTCCTTCAACTGTAAAATCAAGAATTGTAAAGACTGAGTAATTTGCATGAAATATAACGTATGAGCATTCATTTGAGTATTTTTAAAAACAACTTTAAACTTAAAAATACTATGATTTTACACTGGCATATATTGAATTACATTCAGTTTATTTAAAAATATTTTGATTCTGGCGCACTACATGTTGCTGACTTTTGAATAATAGATATTTTAGGAAAAAATATTTGTACTTCATGCCTCTTTATAGTTTGTATACTAGACTATTTTTTATTAAAAAATAATCATCGAAAATTCAATTTGATATATCGGTGATTGATTCCCTGTAATTCAGAAAACATTTAACCCTTCAAAACACAAGTAATATGCTGCAAATAGCAACCGCCAAAATTGGTCAATATTTTTATTTACTTATAGCGAAGGTAAAATGAAAATCGTCCAATCTCGTAATATGAAATGAGAGTGTTACTGAGCTGTTTAGTACATATAGTAGTATATATTATATAACTAGTTTTTGTTCAGTGGTTTTACTTCGACACATACCATCCTCACACACTCCGAGCAATGTCTTCAAGAGGTACTTGGTTTGTTTACTGTTCAATCCTTCTTCTTTAGGGAATTTTTCTTTCAGTTTTTCATAAAATCTTATCCAAAACTGAAAAAAAGATCTAATATCCATGTACATGTATAAGGTTTTGTGTATCATCTAAATAAAAAAAAAATCTTTGAAAGCTATAGTTTTTCCTCAAATACTAGTAATGTATTCAAGTAACACATGAACCTTGTAATGGCAGCCTTTTGTGTTGCTTTGACTGGGTGTTTCAATCTCGCTCCAGAACTCCATCGTTTCTTTGGATGCAGCTGTATCTCTAAACATTTTGCAGGTCGAACCTTTATAGGATAAAAACTTAAAGTCAAACACATTTTTGTATTGTTGAACACCTCCGATAACAAAGTTAAGATAAACAAGACTATTAATAATAAGTCTCGAAATATAATTACGTTGTAAGGGCATTATTGCAAACTTGAAAAGACAGAAAAATCCTTTTTGCTGTTGATACTACATTGTAAATTTTTGTCGTTCAAGAACACCTGAGTGCTCAGGTATATACATGTATTTCATTTACCTACTGTCTATGTATATATCTCTATATTTAAATCTACCGAGTATAATTCCCTCTCTTTCTTACGAAAATCGATTGCAATTCATAGCTCTGTAGAAAATGACAGGAGTGAAATCTACACGCCCAATTTTTCGATTGGTCGAAACCTTCATCGAACCAAGAAAGATCACGGGCTGCACGAAATAATCATGATGATATCAGACTCAAATTCCCATACGAGACGATTTGACTGTTTCTGTTAGCTAACGTACTGATTACATTAACAGTAATTTAGTTAATTTTAGTTACTTTTTACGATCAATTTATTCATTTGATAAAAAGAAAGATCTAAATATAAACAATAAAATGCTTTCTTTGATGATTCATGCAGGTTATGAAGGTAGTGATTATTGCAGAAAAAAATACATAACGCGCTAACGCGGGTTATGTATTTTTTCTGCAATGTCGCCACCTTCATATCCCGTATGATCACCAAAGAAAGCATTTTATTGTTTAAATAACAACTAATTGCTTTCGTAATTTTACAATTAGTTGACTCCATCATAACAAAATTTTAAAAATTTAAGAAGTTTAATTTAAACATTATTTGTGAACGGAATATATATACCATGAACTTCAATTAATCTGTCTGCATATTTATCATAATGCAATGTAGAGCAATAGTGAATCGAACCATATTACCATTAATACGAATTCAGGAAAACACAATCCAAATTCTTGTACTTACATTCCCACGAAAACAAATCTGACGTTGTGCTACAGGAGCTAGCTCTAGAATTTCTATGAAAGTAGGCTACCATGGGAACATCCGGATCACAAGGAATCTTGCCCAGGACCGGATCAGGTATTCTGTCCATGGATCCGGTGTAACCGGAACTCTCCGAGAGTCCTCGAGACGAACCCCTTTTTGACAGGTTCTCTTCCGCTTCCTCGTCGTGTTCTACCGGCTCACTTCCGGAAAAACTTGAGGAACTGGAGCCAAGTGCCAAAATCTTGTGCCCATTTGCTCTAGCGTAAAGTACTTCTATCTTCTCTGGCGACTTAGTCTTAAGTTGGTCGGGATGGGTATTGAATAAGGGGTCATGAACATTTTCAACTTTCGTTGCACGACTCTCGCGTGACGCACAAATGTTTGTTGATGAAGCCGTTTGCACTTTTTCACCATTCATAATTAATGCCTTAATTAATAAAAAGGAAATACATACATATATCTAATTATACTATATAATTTATGTTATAAATCGATGATACTTGTAATTGATTCCTGTTATATGTCCCACTGAAAAGATATGCACCATTTATAGCAATAATTTCATTATTGTGAATCGACTATCATGTCTGTTTTAGTTAAGTGCAAAAGGAAGAAATAATATCAAAATGACTTTTAACTGAAGTGTTGTAAATAAGCCATTCAAATAATCCAATGTATGATTAATCTTTTCACTGGGATATCATAAACGTATTAGAAAAAAACATATATGAATATTCCATCGAACCAATTTGTGAAGCAATACCCTTTCAACCAATTTCACTCAAAATAAACACATATAGCAGTATATAAGTGGCGGTTATAATATAGGATCTCTCATGATTTGCGATGGTATATGATTTTATCCAACTCGTTGTGTGTTTTCTATCCCCGAGCCTTGGCTCCACGTATTTTATTAATCTCAGTTTTTTCTGTACAAATTATAATTGTGAGCCGCACAACATATTAACTACGAGACGTCAACAACTTTACGCATGGCAAAAAGTTCCTTGAAGTTTAACAAACAAACATTTCATTTTCAAACAATTTCTTTATGAATTCATGAAAAATAAATAAAACAACATTAAATGCTTCACTTTTACAACTTAAAACTATTCAACTGTATTATTTTTTAGTTTTTCGTTATACGTCAATCAACCGGCTAAACCTACGTAATGTTTAACTATGACGTCACATGGCGTAAGAACACAGTGTAATATCAAAAATTTATCCCATGAGAGATATCCACCGTATATTGAGATAAACATGTGATAAATATAGGATCTCTCATGATTTGCGATGGTATATGATTTTTATCCAACGAGTTGTGTGTTTTCTATCCCCCGAACCTTGGCGAGGGGATAGAAAACACACAACGAGTTGGATAAAAATCATATACCATCGCAAATCATGAGAGATTCTTTTTATCACATGTTTTACCACGTATTTTGTTCATTTCAAATTTTTCCGTACAAATTATAATTGTGAGCCGCACAACACATTAACTACGAGACGTCAACAACTTTACGCATGGAAAAAAGTTCCTTGAAGTCTTAACAAACAAACATTTCATTTTCGAACAATTTCTTCATGAATTCATGAAAAATAAATAAAACAACAATAAATGCTTCACTTTTACAACTCGACACTTTTCAACTGTATTATTTTTTAGTTTTTCATTATACGTCAATCAACCGGCTAAACCTACGTAATGTTTAATTATGACGTCACGTGGCGTAAGAACACACAGTGTAATATCAAAAATTTATCCCATGAGTGATATCCACCGTATATTGAGATAAACATGTGATAAAAAGGGATTCATAATGGCACATTGTGTATTTATAATGTGAAATCATGAAGGAATCGCAATTAAAGTGAAATTTTTTAATTATAAATTAAAATAAAATGTTTTTATTTTACAATTGTGGTTATCAGATTAAAAATGGGTGCATGGCAAAATTGTACGTTTTACAACATATCTTCAACCTAACATGTACAAGAAAGAGCTTCAACCGAAAACTTTGCTTTCAAAATATTTTTTTCCTCAACGTTAATTGCCAGAAACCACGCACTTACCTCGTTCAAGTTTTAAGTAATTTGCAGCCTGCGACTTTATACAATTGCATTCCTGTATAGATATGAAACGAATTTACGTGCATGTTAAACCTACCGTGAACTGATGAGCACCGGACAAAGAGAAGGGGTCTATAGTCGACAAGAGATCTAAATGCTCTTCAGGGCATGTCCTTTGTCGAATGCATCTAATTTTTTTTTTAAGGGTAACCCGTACAAATATCTATCATTCTGTTTTGAAAAACACTTCCTCAATTTTAAAATTTCATATATACACGCGTCAATTACTTCCTCTAGCTGAAATTAAGGATTCCGATGTTTGCCGCCCATAAGACTTTACAAAAAAAAACCTTCTCTGGCAAGATGTTAATGGGATGGCTACAGCGTTAGAGTAGTACTTAAGGGAGGAAGAGAGTAGTTACTACTTAATGAGAGAGAGAGAGAGAGAGAGAGAGAGAGAGAGAGAGAGAGAGAGAGAGAGAGAGAGAGAGGCAGCTTCTTCAGAAATAAATTTTCTGTATGTTGATTTAAGAAAATGTCGGTTGTGAGAAAAAGTGTGTTAGTGTGTGTTAGAGGGGGGGGGGGGGGGGGGACCAGGCCACCCTGGTCCCCCTGTTGCTACGTGCCTGTTACAAAACGTTAGTTAATATCATTTTCTTATGCTTGAACCGCTGAAAAACTGGGGGGGGGGGGGGGGGGGGGGGGGGGGGGTAGTCCTATCTATATCCCCTATCCCCCGTTGCTATATGTGCTTGTTACGTCGTACAATACTAAATTATATATCGCTTTAATTAATTTTGATGGTACTGCATGCGACTCATGCCTATAAGGTATTAAAAAGTTTAGCATTCTAACGGGATTTTTTCTTTTTTGCGGAATAACCCTGATTTATTTAAAGAGGTTATTCCTTCCTTAGTTAAATCTTCTTACTACCTCTTCCCCATATTTACTTCCCCTTTTTAAATTAAACCTATTCATGAATATTATTAATTTAAATGGGAAGGAAACAGGCAGTTATTTAATCATGTGCAGATATAGATGGAGGTCAGTTCTCCCGACCCCCCCCCCCCCCCCCCCTTTGCCCCTTTGCTCTGAAAAAATCAAACTTATATTATTATGGATCCGTGCATGCTCATATTTATAAACCACGTCGAATTTGCTAATTTAATTTAGCTGGGGGGGGGGGGGGGGGGGGGGGAGGGGGGCATGGCATGCGTTTGTTTCTTCATAATAAAAGTTCGCCAAGTATTTTATTTTCATAAGATTTTCAAATGCAGTATGGGACGACCGTTCCAAATTAAGGGACACGCGCGCGGATCTATAGGGGGATCGGGGTGGGGGTTACCGTTAGGAACCTTGAAAAATATTCTAGATCCGCGCATGGGACTGAAAAAGAGCACTCGTTTCTTACGCCCTGACCTTAATCCGCCAACGGTCATTTTTCCCGCGAAAACTTGACACTTGATACGAAAACTTCCGGTTCATCGACAGCAGCACAACAGCAGCACAGCATCAGTGATTGCAAGGTTGGTCCAGAAATGATTTAAGTGATCAAAAAATATTAATAACCTTTCAATTTAGATAAAATATCTTTATACAGTCGTAGCATTTCGAGCCCACTTTGTTTACAACTCATTGAACTGATGAAATTGGTTGGTTGCTTTTAAGCCTGGCTAAACGAACAATGCTGAATGAAAATAATTTGATGGGATGCATGACACACCCTATTTTATAATTTTGAACACATGAATTGGCTAAATCGTATCACTCATCAAACTTGTCTGTAATCACTGACCTATATATATATATATATATATATATATATATATATATATATATATATATATATATATATATATATATATATATATATATATATGTCTTCCTCTTTTGAAGGCATGGCAGGAGAGCTGCTAAATCTCATAGCATATTTTGTGGACGCTTTGAAACGGTTGTTTTATTTTGTGTATGTGTATCAATATATTTTCAAATGGGCAAATCTAAATTCAATAACTGTATACTAAATTCTTAAAACTTCAGCTAGTTCTGTCAGAAATATATACATTTACAAATGTTTTGCCTTTTTAAAAACTATTTGTCAGTGAGCAGATTGCTGTTGCTTCTGCTTAACAGCAACAAAGAGTTCATATTAGCGCTCACTAAATTGACCCCCATTAACTGATTAAGTTTCGGCATCTATTAACCTATTTAAATGAAATAAAATATCTTTACTCTGTCCCAATTGTACTAATTTTGTCACTTTTTGATGACTTTTTACAATAATACACAAAAGATCAATGACAATTTTAGCGATAATACACATACCTGTCATAAAAGTGTAATATTGAAATCATTATAGGGGGAAAATTCCAAGATTTCTTCATCTGTCATATCACTTATTATATCTAATAATAAACTTCTTCAAAAGATAATTATTTTTGGTAATGATTTTCTTCATTTTTCACATATATTCTCAACCTGATAAAAATCGTAATCACAATATCACTGACCTTTCTGTACCTACATAGAGCATTAATCCTCTATGTCTTCCATGTTAATTCCAGCTTCTTCTGCTCACTGTCCTTTCCACTGTTAACAAATTGAAAAGCATGTCTCTGAAGTTTCAAAGAAAATCATCATTTTCATGAAACCTATTCAGAAGCTATATAATAGTATTTAGTTATTCCATCCTCTGTCATTTCCTCTCTAAATATGCTCTCTTTCGGTGTGTTTTTATATAGCTTTGGACTTAATGGGATTTGATTGCATGACCAAGGCCATAACAAATGTCTTGGTTTTCAGGCAATGCCGCACAAGGTCAAATACAGCATTTGCAGGTGCCGTATTGATTAACTTTTATATTGCTTTTTTGACAGGAGGAATAACTCAATTTTTTTTTTTAAAGCTTAAGTATGAAAATTGAGTTGTTCCCCTTTGCAGATCTTGCAATATAAAAAAAAATATATACCTTTCTGTAACATTATGTTTTCAAAATGTTGGCTTGAGAACCAATGCATTCATATTATTGGCCTAAAAAACCTCCAAGTTTATCTTTTAGTACTTGATACACCCTCATCAACCTCAAAGTGAAATTGTGTTAAAATAATAACCTTAATCAACAAATCGATGCAAGTTTTATGGTATTGTACCAATGTACCCATAAACAATACCATTCTTTGGTAATTCATGTAACAGGTTTGGTGAGGGCTTGTTTACAAATTCAGAGTGCAGTGAAGTAACTACATATGTACATAGACTAATAAACTATAAAAAGGTGGAATGCTTCACCAAAAATTTATTTTTTTTAATTTTAATTGTCAAAGTAAAAAGTGATAACATTATTTAAATTTAATATGACATTGTATGCTCTTATTTATTTATCTTATATGATTTACTTGTTTTACAATTTTTATTGAAGAAATGTAGGAATTGTTTTGGCTGCAAATAAGTCAAAAATCATTTTCTATGAAAGAAAGGGAAAAAATAATTATGTCATTTAATTATTGAATGATTAAGAGACTTTCTTTATTCTTCCTTTAAATCAATATAATGGTAATAAAGGAATGAAATTTCAGGACTTTCTGATAATTTTTCCTCTCTTTTATAGTAAATTTGAACGTGAAATGGCCGCTACAAGAAGCATAGAAAGCTATGTGTTGGACATCTGCAAATATATTGATGAATGGGACTATAGGAACTTGGATGACGTTTACGAGACTCTGCACAGAATGAGGGTTAGTTTAAAGGATAAGCATTACCTTAACTACTGGAGAGTGCTTCAATGTATAGGAGAGGTAGCTGCCAACAAACTGATCTACATGGTGGTCAAGAGTCCACAAGCATGTTGTAGAAAGCATCGGGTATCCCACCTTCTGCACGTAATTGGATTTTTCAGTGAGTGCTTGACAACAGTGGCCTTCATTAAGAGAGTTAATACCTACAAGAACGAGCTTCTCCCTGTAATTTTCTCAGCTTTAGAACAAAGAGAATACCCAGAACTTGTTAGGAAGGGCCTCATCGTGTTGTATAGAATGATAATTGTGGGAAAATCTACACTAGTGGCTCCGTACATGAGACACGGAATTGTCAGGCATTTGTTTCAACAAATCAAGTGTCGACAGGGAGCTTTTGGGATTTATTGTCTTGAAGCCGTTTCCTATTGTGCCAAAATTCTAGCAGCATTACTGCAAGTTGGTGACAAGGAGGCAAGGAAGTCTATTTTAAAGTCCAACGTAATAAATGAATTGAATGTGTACGTTGTGAAACTGAAGAAATCAAAGATAGATTTAGAAGGAGTACAAGACGTCCTGGAATTCCATGACCGTGTAAAAATGTTGTCCAATGATATCCTCACAAGCCAATTGAAACCTGAAGAATGGATTCCTAAAGACAAACTCATGGAAGAGCTTGATCAGTTTTTGGAAGTTTTCATCTTCTGTTCTTCGCCTGCATGCCGGAAGCTGGAGACAGAGAAGGAAAAGTTTTTGTACTGCGGCCAGTGTAAGTTGTCTAGGTACTGTTCTCCTCGTTGCCAGAAAGAACACTGGAAACAGAGCCACAAAATAATGTGTTTACGTGATCATAGACCTGACTTGTAATGACTGCTGACCAATCAGAACAAGTGATTATTAATAGACTTGAATGGAATAATGGAAATGTGAAAAACAATTCAAGAACTTGCTGAAGTAGCAGTAGTAGTTTTTGTTTTGGATAACTGACCAAATTCTCAAGTTCAGAAGAAGTGGGTGCAGAGATGAATTGATTTGTTTGTATTGCATAAGATCAGTTATTGCAATGAAAAACCAAATGTTGAGGGGAATTTGGAGTTATTAAAAGAACTTTCCGGTAATGCATAAAAGTATTATGAATGTCCAAAGATGTGTTCCTTACATTAATGATTTGCTTTCATGTTTGTAAACATAAGTTTCTTAATCAACTGTAGTGCTTGAAATTTAGTGGTAGTTTCAGATTTAAGATTAGATTATCAAATGTAGTGCTAGATTTTTAGTGGTAGTTTTAGACTTTTAAGATTTTGAAAGTTTTAATGTGTACTTCTCTTTTTGCTTACTTTAATCAGAAAAGATTTAAATATTTTTATGCAGTTTGTATTAGCTATAATATTTTTAAAATTTACTGTCTTCAGAAGTGTTTAAAACAAAGTTACGGTTTGTGGCCTGGAATCCAAGTTTAATTTTACCAATATCGTATATCAACAGAGTTTGTCCAAAATGCAAGTAATGAAACAACCATTATTAAATATATTTCAAAACTATCAAAATACAGCAGTTCAAATGTTCATGAAACAGTATAAAAGATAATCATGATACCTGTGATCTTTCATCAGGGTTTGCAAATAAATGATGAGTAACTTTTCTACGATTGTTCAATTATTGGTTTGGCTTGTGCAGTTTTTTAATATGTACCTGGTACATTAATATTTATATCTTATTTACTGTACATTTAAGTGTCAGAGACATTTGTGCAGTGCACACATGTATCTGCTTTAATGATTTGTATACAATCATTTTCAATACATGTACCTGAATAGGTTTCCAATATCTGAATAGACAGGACCATGCATGTTAGAAATATCTTCTTGAATTTTACAGAAACATAGTTGATGAGACTTTTCTCACTTTGAAAAACTATGGATTAAACTTGAATGACATCATTGAGATGATGACCATCTCAAAGTGCCCTGCTTTAACAATCTTTGATCCTCAGCAATGTTCAATAACTATAAATTATCCGGATTTCTTTTATACATACCATAAATCTGTCTTTTATACAGACAATTTTAATTAGTATTCTAGTGTTAGTATTACCAACAGTCTCACAAGTACATGCGTGGCGTAGTGGATCCATGCTGAACTACTTCTTGAGTACGTGATGGTGAAGAGTTCGAGCCACCGGTGCACCCGCACTTTTTTTTTCAAACTCGTTTATTCCATTATATCTATCATATGCAAATTTGCAATATAAGTTTGTAAAATGCATGGATACCATTTAAAATTTTCATTTTCTTTTATTTCATTTATAAAGTTTAAAAGAAACAACACTTTTGTGATGAAAAAAATACTTTGAGGCTGAGGATCGGAGAACCTTAATCAAGGACCTGATTAACAGCATTTTAGAGGACTTAGCTATGACCTTAACCTCTGACTTACAAACTTAGTTCAAGAACATTGCACATCAGCACTTTCAATAAGGATGTGCAATGATCTTGAACTAAATTTGTACATCAAAGTTTAAAGTCAAAGCAAAGTCCTCATATCTTTTCATACTATGGGTGTAGGGTAGTTGATAGAGCTATAAAAGGGAAAAATAATGGGGTTCAGACAAGGATTTTCAACAGTTGTCTGCTCTGACCTTGCCATTTGTTCATAGAAACTTGATTTAAGATCAGTGCACACCCCTGGCCTGTACACCAGTCAAACTTGCGATCTGGCCAAAGAGCCTCATGTTCATTTGAAGATTCTGTTTCCGTATTAATGATTTAAAATAGTACACTCGTGTATATACTTGTGTAAAGTAAAATACGGTTCAGCATTACCAGTTTCATTCCTCTAAACTTAAAAATTTATTAAGTGATCAGATATACATCAAAGGAACTAAAATTGCACATCCCTGCCCCTTCAGTATAACCATGTTAAATACTTTATAAATGTGTACCAGTAAATGTAACACTGAAACAATCTTTCAAAAATTAGCTTGCCTCAATCATCATAGAAATTACAAAAATAATCAAGTCATGCAAGATTTTTATTTCACAATAATATCGCACACAATCAAGACTTTATTTACATGAATTTAATCCACTGCGTCATAAAATGGAATGCACCTGTACATTAGCACTCTGAAAAATCTTCTTATAACAACATCAATTGAATCGCTTGCACCATTATTGCCTTGTTAGACCAAAACAGAATAAAATGCAATAAATTTTTAGTTCATTCAAAGGGAGACAAATCTAAGTTTTTCCAGATTTGCCTTACAAGGCCGCCTTGAATCTTTCGTTGACACTTTTCCAGTCAATGATATGCCATATGGCATTGACATAGTCTGGTCGCACGTTCTTGTACTGGAGATAATAAGCATGTTCCCAAACATCTATTCCGAAAATAGGATAAAGACCTACAAAATGTAAACAGACAGGTGTGGACACAGAATTGCCAACCTTTCAGCAGAGTCAAATAAAGAGATAAAACAATAATAAAAATCAACAGAAGAAACTTTATATCCACCTTCATAAACCTTTGTCAAATATAAGCTTAAATGCATGCATTTTCTTTTTCTATTACACCATATGATAGTAATTTAACACACTCATGTATAATCTATTATGCATTATTACATGAGCATGCCATTTTAAGTTAAATTCGAATTATGATTTATCGAAGTAATACATTCATGGCCACCAATAAGCTAACCTGTATTTTACCCATAAGCCAGTAAGTGCATTCTCACTCATGGCATTACTCATAAGCAAATACATGCACTCATTTAAAAGCTAGAACGTACATGGCAGCTGATAAGCTTACGAATGCAATGTTGTAGGAATTCAATTGTCATCTGTCACCTGTAAGCTAAACAATGCAATATCATTCATAAGCTAAAACACAAGAGATGTCGCCTATGAGCTAAAACTTGCAGGTCACTCATAAGCTAGTAAACCAAATAACACTTGTAAGCCAGCAAGAGTAATTCATCCATAAGCTAGCAAGTGCATTATCACCCATAATCTTGAATGTGTTCTAAAATGTATTGCCATTAAACGATCAAATTTATTCTCTCACAGCCATGAAAATGGCACAAAAGGTATATAAACATTATGCAACTCTGTCTCACCTGTTGTAGCTAGAAGAGGATCTTGATTGGCACATGTAACAGCCCTTAGAGAGTGGGCTGCCTTGTCATAGCCCAGCCATCCCCACCCTGACCCCTGCACCCCAACAGACGCGTCTGTCAATGCTTTCTTCATAGCATCAAATGTGACAAATTCCTCCAGGATCAGGTCTTTAAGGGCCCCATCCTCTGGCTCTCCCCCTCCCGTAGGGCTGAGGGTCTCCCAGAATATGCTGTGGTTCAAATGACCCCCTCCATTAAATCTTATGGCTGCCTGCAACTGAACAATTTTGTTGACATCCTCTGAAAAAGAAAGTTCTTGGAGTGATTTCAATTTTTTCTCATCATCCTTTGCCGAAAACAAAACCCCTATTCTATGAAACAGTGCTCTGCATTTATGTCAGCATTAACCAACAAAATTAAGAACAAGATATTTTAAAATTACTATCTAAATACCCCATAGAAACAATTTGTTTTCTAAAACATTTTCATTTTGATATTTAATATCATAATATTTAAAGATTAGTCTAGAGAAGATGTTTAGATATTGAAACCTGATCAATCATTTACTTTTCTCCATTGCCTCTGCCAGTTTCTCCTCTGCTATGTTGAGGTTGTTGACATAGGTCTGGTGGTGTTTGGTATGATGGAGCTTCATGATGTCAGCAGAGATGTATGGCTCCAATGCATTGTAGTCATAGGGCAGATCTGGTAAGGTGTGCTTCATCCTCATGCCAATCGCTCCCAGGGCTCTGATCGACTTTGTTAAAGCACTGGTGAAGTAAAAAATCAATCATTAAGCAGAGTTCATACCAGTAATTTAAGGTAAGGTTTGCGGTTACAGGGAGATATCTCACAGATTTTCATTGTGACGTAACACCAGCTACCCTTTATTTCAGATAAGACGTCAAGATTTATATGCCGAATTATTTGATTTCATTTTTTTATTTTGCTGGGTTTGGTAGATTACAATGAAAAAAGTAGCAGGACACAAGCATTTATCAATTTCCACAAATTTTAAACGAAGTCCCGGGAACAATATTTACGGAGGTATTTCAACGAGGCCTGGCTTCCCCACTTTCAAATCATTTTCTCCATTTCTGGGTAACGTGACTTTAAGGGCTCTGTAATGTTGGGGAATCATTTTGGAAAATGATTTTTATCAATTTGCAGCATTGAAAAAATATTGCCACTTAGAAAAAATACCTAAAACCACTGATACACAAGTAACAGGGATCCATTTCTAAATGTAAATGAGGACAGTGATTCAGAATGAAATAATCATTATGAGACACTAAATATAATAAAGTAAAGAAATATAATGAACAAGATAAATATAATGACAACAGAGCGGCATGGAAAATTTTATTCAATTGAATTTCTTTCTCTCCCTCGTACATGTTATCGTAAAACCACAAAAAATATGTTTCAGGTAAACTGACCCGCAATTGGGGAAACTCCTTCAGTTTGATTTTTTAATACGTGTAAATTTAATTGAGCGATGAGCACTTCTTTTAATGAAAATTATCTGATGGATAACTGAATGCATGTGCAATATTGTGCAGCTATTAATATTCCGCCACAACTTTCACATGAACCACGCTGCAGTGTAAATAACGAAAGCAGCATGTCGAAGATGAGTGAAAATATCGATCTTGAAATAGCTTGATTCCTAATTTCGTTTCTCGGATGGTCTGTAAATGTTTTCCTTCAAAATATTTTTTACTGATCAAATACAGAAAGGCCTATAGTTCGTGATCAGTGTATTTAAAAAGTTTTTTCTGCTTCATTTTAAACAATATGACATGAAAATTATAGGAGTGACCTGGAATTGGAGTCGACCGGAATTGGCGACTTCACTGTAGCCCGGATGATAACGATAAAAAATTGTGCGAGGTATTTGAGTAGTTCCGAAAGGAGAAAAGATGTAAACATTTCCCATAACAAATCTCGTTAACAAATCTTTTTTCGTTCCTGTGAACTTTTATGAGTGAAAAATGAAATGTGTCAATGAAGATATCTTGGAATTTTCCTCTTTTTATCGATTTTAACTGCATTTCTTTCACAGATATGTGTATTTTTATTAGAAATTATCAAAAAGTAGTGGAAGCAAAAACTCGGGACAGAGTATAGTAACCTGTTAGCCCTATTGTTACATGCATCTTGACAAGAAATAATGAAGCAAGCAATAAATTTAGTTTAATACTACAATTGAATTTATTGCTTCATTCTTTTAAACGAATTCCTGCTTTTGGTTTGAGGATAATGAATTAAATGTTATTTTGTCTGACAAACACATATATGCGTATTGAATCTTTGCAAATGGCAGAGCTAAACATTTTGGTCATAACCAAACATACAGGTTTAGACAATTTTTTTTTAACTTCCAATAAAATGCAAACTTTAAAATCATACATATATTGCAAAGTTAAAAAATTAAAATTAAATTAACACATGACATTACCATTTTGCAACTGAAACCTTGGATGACAACATCTTCTTTTCTTTTTTAGATCGTAGCAGAAGTTTAACCTTGACCTGACAATCTCCAAGAAAAAACAAAAGGTAAAAGATATACAGAGAGTATCTTTAGAAGCTATAAAATATAAACTGTAACAATTTTGTATTATTAAATTCACTTTGATAAAATGGTGTGATGTTAAATTTACAATTTGATTATTGATTCAATTTTATTGAATTTTCCCAGAATGCCATTGTAATTACATATGGCTGCCTCCTGCTTCAGAGTGCCTAAACATTGCCATAAATAAATTGCAGAAATTCCGAAGAAAGCAAGGTATATCTTCATTTTGAATAAGTCATGAATGTAGACGATGGTTTAGATTTGTCGAAACATAACAAGGTTTTTATGGAGAATGCACATTTATGTAGTAATTTAGTAAACAAAAGGCGTGGTTGGGACGCCATTTTAATCACTATTGTTGAAGGTGCGCGCCGCATTTCTGAAAAGGTGTGCTAATGTTTAAGCAGCGAATCTTTGACAGCATGTGTTTACATTTCTAATTTACATGATAGAGTCAGATTTGGTCATTTGCAAATGCTAATAAACTTAACACCTAACTTAAACACTTCATAAACGAAAATGAAACTAAGCTATGTTTTCTGGAAATAGATTTTTACTTCCTGGCCCCACTGTTAAGTTACTATAGTTCGTAAAGGTACACTGACAACTTAGGTAGCTGACATAGATAATTGGTCATTTATCTCTCAATATGCCAAATTGATGGATAAATTCTAACACCTCTGCTTCCGATTACTTTACAGATATAGATTTATTTCAAGATGGAGTCTCCGTCCTCCCCAAAGAGGGTAAGATATAGATTTATCAAAGCGAAAGTTGACTTATATATCCGCCATAATGCTTCATTGTTTATTAATGTTGGTAAACCTTTTTTGGTATAAATTGTGCTTTTTATAATTAATAGGCAAGGCCTGATGCTGATTTGACTGAACTATCAAAAGAAGAACTCGTTAATAGGTAAGGTTTCTTTTCTATTTGATAAAAGTTTAAGAATGTGTCATAACTTGAAATGTAAACTTTATGTGTATTTCTTTCTCTCTTTTAATATATCTGCTATCATTTGATGTCTTTGTCTCATGGATAATTTCATTCTCTCACAGAATTAAGGAACAAGAAAAAATAATACGTCAGTTGGAAGAGAAGCAAAGAAATTCTAAAACAGGTAAAGTAATCTAATAAAAACAATGATATATATTCTAGGTATCAACTGTCATTGAATGTTACATTTAAATCATTGATAAAATTTTACCAAAGATTAAGAAAAAAAATTATCACCTAACAAACAGTTAATAGTTACTCTGAAATCTTATCTTGAACAAAATTAATACATATGTTTATTTTAAAGCTAAAGATATGATAATTGAGCAGTTTTCCAATGACTAAATCATTTTTCAATATAAATTTGCAGATGAAAAAGATATAAAAGACTTGGAGGCAAAATTAAAACAGCATCAGAGAGATGCTGCACGCAGAGAAAATACTCTTGTTCACCGATTGACAACCAAGGAACAAGAACTGCAGGATTATATAGTAAGTCTTCTAAAAAGTCATTTGCAGATATTCTTTTGATGTTGGATTTAATGCACATAGAATGAATATCATTATGTCTTATATATGTGAAAATTAAAAACACAAATATGGGAAATTCTTTGTAAAAGGTTAAATGCAGTGGGGAAGGAGTTCAGAAATTCAATTTTTATTCATTAAGATTTTAGATAAAAACCAAGTATCATATTATGAAGAAAGTGAAAAAAATTATATTATTTGTCTGTAATAACATACATTTACTCTTATTTCAGAATCAAATCCAAGAATTCAAACAGTCACAGACACAGAACAAAGCACAGTTACAAACAATGCTTCTTGATCCTGCAGTCAACCTAGTATTTCAAAGGATGACTAAAGAAATGGAAGAATGCCAAGAGAAACTGAAACAAACTCAAAACGAACTCAGTGCATGGAAGTTCACACCCGACAGGTGCTTATTTCGTTCATGGGTAACAATTGTCCAAAGCATTCCCGCTGTCACATAAGGCTTGAACACTTCGCGATTCAGTATTTTTCCATCCCGGCAAAAATTCTTTCCCTCCCGGATGTCGACCGTTTTGACATTCACCAAAATCATTCAGGCCATGTTGTTTTTTCAATTTCTTTGCTGTTTTATTTTGGGCCAAGGAGAATCGAGTAAGAACATGTTATTTAAGATATCCCGGGAAAAGAAACTTGGGGTGACTTGGATACAATATTAGGTTACCCCTACTTTATCTCTCTCATCAACTGCCCAATACGTCCTGCATTGTGACGAGACAATGTGAGTAGACTTGTAACACTTTAACAATAGACCTCCACTGGTTGGTGGGAGCCGTCAAAGTGTTGATCAAGTCGGATCGTTGGGAGTTTGTCCACATGAACTCGGACACAGATCCGGTTGATTTATGAATTGTGTGTGAGCTTTTTTTCTGCCATGACTACCCAAAACTGTCACCGTTGTTGTACAATTGCATTTTTTTCAGGTTTTCTTACATTCTTGCTTAACTTTACTATTTAAGACAGACAGATACTAATGTGACTATACTAGTATTACCCTGAGACTGTAAGTACAGATTACCAACTCAGGAAAATTGTGAACAATGACTTAGTTGACAGAGAAGTCAATTTATACCAGGTAATTAACTGTTTGTCATATGTGTGTGATAAAATGTTTTAATCTTTGATGTTTCAGGGCATTAACTGCTTCATTGCAGCATTTTGGTGAACCTAGTGTGACATTTCTTATAAATGTACAATGAGACTGATCATAATCAAGAGTAGATAATTCACCTTGCTTTGTTTTAAGTACAACGCATTGAGTTTTAGCACAGTAGCTTTTGATTATGGTTGTTTAATAATTTAGAAAATGGAAAAGGGTATTTTGATTGGTATTGTGAGAAATGTCTAATATATGACTAAAAGGTAAACATTGTGCTTTTATAGCATCCTCATACAAGCAATACATCCCAGCCTTTGCAGCACTAGAACTGAAGAACATGAACAAAGAAAACTGGCAAATTTATATGTATTCACTATGAAGAGGCCAATCAATTCTTCTTTCATTGTTGGAAACCCACTGTCAATCTTGCATAGTCATACTACCCATAAGCCAATTCGCTGAATTTTCCTCATTTCATGAATAATTCATGCCCTATTCTGATTGGCTCCATCACACTTTTGTGAAGGAAATGTCACCAATTGTGCTTGTGCGTAAGCATGCATCTATAAACAACATGTCTTCATAACATGATATGCAATTTCATATCTTCCAAAAAATGGAAGAGTTTCACTTTTTCATTGGTAAATTGAGACGAATAAAAATTAATGAAACTGAGAAAAATTCAGTCTTGGTCAAATAGAGTATGTGAGACTTACTGTGGTTTTTTGACTATGTTTTCTCTTATAATCAGTGATAATCATTTATTTAAGGTAAACCACAAATTACGCATCTATCTGTATCATGTTCATTATGATACTGTGTGTTTATCATGACTGTGTGTGTTTGATCTTTGGATTATGGCTCCTAACATTGATGCTAGTTTAAAAGGAAATTTGTGAATAAAGTGCAAAACAAGACAATGTGTGTCAAGTTGAAAAAAAAAAAATGAGGTCAGATGGCTGTGCAAAAGTGTGCATTATCTTCGTTGAATTTTCCTTGACAGCAGAAAAGCGCTATCCCAAAGGAGAGAGTTCAAACCCTCAAAACTCTTGAAGAAGATATAATGTGTTCTGTTTAATATGTGGAAGTAGAACTTGTTATTGAAAGTGGAAGTATTGAGAGAGTAGATTGTTGACATGTGAGCCTGATTTGTTTTGGGGAATTAAGATTTGTGATGATTGAACTTGACTCTGAATTGGAAGATATACAGCTGTAATGTGTGAGCTGTAGAACAGAGAGAGAAAATTATTCTGAAAGATTTGTGGTGTGCTGTTGCACTAGATTATGCTGTACAAGGGATTTGCTTGTATATTAAATTGTTCATAAAACATTAATCAGTTATTAACTTATTTCATTATTATAGCTTTTATTGCTTTGTTGATATCAGTTAAGTTCACTGAGAAAAGCTTATACTTTGTTTCCTATCTCTCTGTATTCATTTGTTTTTGTTTGATGTTTAAATTCTTATTTCTTTTGCAGATTTAGGGTTTATTTTAATCCGGCCTTTTTTTATCTGCATGATTCATAAACAGAAAACTAGATTTTTTTAGTTATGAACAAAATATTGTTTTATTCAGCTTACTTATCTTATTAGAACCAGTTTTTTTTTTATTTGGAATTGCCTTCAGGATACTGTAGATTATTTTATGGGAGTACCTAATTCCACGATTCAATCATTTTGCATCAAATCGCAAATATATGAAATCAATAACACCAAATTTATATCATAGTTTTATTTAGTTTACATCTGATCGAAAGATAAAAGCGACACTTAAAATCCACAAGATGTGCTCATGATTTTTTGCGGAAATTATTTCCTCGCGTTTGATTAGGAATCTACAGTATCAGATAAAGTTAAGATGAAAACGTTTGTAGAAATAAGCAAATCATATGTTGCCTAGTTTTACAGCTTACAATCTGATTTCTAATGCAACTGTTTCAGACTTTGAACTTGTAAAGAATAATTTTTTTTAGTTTTAATTCTTATTTATAGATTTGAAATTGATTTAAGTTCTGTTTAATCAAGTTGTTGCGATGTATCAATTTATATAGGCAATCACAAAACTCATACACAATATTTCATTCTTTGCAATTGAAATGATGGTTGGTCTTTCATTTTTCTTTGTCACAGCACTGTGGAGTGCACCTTTGCTAGAAAAGTGTCAGATTGGTGATTTTTCACCAGATGGACATTTGGCATGGGGAGATGCTTAGACTGACATTTTGAAATATCTCGAGAAAGAAAAAAAATAATCATAAAAAAAATCTATGTGGGATTGAAGCAGGTGACCCATCATGAAATTTTTTTGTTTTCTAAAATGCATCTATTACTTCTTTTTGAAGTATCCGCTCAGTGGTAATTTAATCTAGAAAAAAATTCAGATATCTGAATCAGCAGCAGCAATACTGGACAGACTTTATGGGGTATCAGAAGTGTGTTTTATCCACTATTAAAAGTTTTTTAAAGTATGTTATTTGGTCTGTTCAAATAATGCCAGCACTGTAAATAAGGAAAAATTGTATTGCTGGAATAATCATGCAGGAATTACTGATAGAAGGATACTAAACAGACACATCAGAGTTATTCATGATCAATTAAAAAATTAATTCAAATTTATTAGTGTCCGATATTTGATACTTACATTTTACATGTATTTAAATGTTGACGGATGTATCATTCATCATATTACCTAGAGAAAGGCTTGTTTGATTGTCAACTTTTTTTCAAACCGGTAACAAGAAAATGGAAAAACTGCCTTTATTTTAATTGCAAATAGATATCGGTAAAATTTCAGTTTAGAATTGGAGTTAAACTCAACTTGCATTTTAATTAAGAATTTTTGATTCTGTTGTGATCTGAAAATAGTGAGGTTCAAATGAAAGACTTGTAATTCTACATTGAAATAACTTTGCTTACAAATGCACTGATGCGCAATATCTTTTAAATCTATATACCCAGCTTGCACTTATATTCATGCTTATGTAGTTAAAAAAATTGGTTGAGGAGAAAGTCAAGGAAAAAGAAAATACATGAAAATGCTGTCAAAAGTCACATTTCTTTCATGCATGGTGTTTATTTCAGGGAGCAAAGAGACATGCTTTACAGATAATTTTTATATAAAAGAAGACCTTGATTTATGGTGATGGTGGGTTAAAAGTCATGGCAAAAAAAAAATGCTCATCATAGTTTTGTTGGAAGTGTGAATGGAATTTTGTAATTTTATTTGCAGTCAAACTGGTAAACGGTTGATGGCCAAATGTCGAATGCTGCTACAAGAAAATGAGGAATTAGGAAAAGTCATCACATCAGGCAGAACAGCTAAACTGGAAGGAGAAATAGCAGTCCAAAAACAGCTGGTACAAGAAATGAAAGGCAACCAATCAGGTAACTGGCTTACAAATTGTATTGCTGTAAAGTCATCCTCTTAATATCAGAAATGGTAACTGGCTTGAAATAAGACAAATTGTACTTCTGTAAACTCATCCTCTTAATATTATTGATGAATCACAGCCATTAATGCCATAGGTACCTAGAATTGGTATGGACACTGTAGGGTATGTTGGAATGTACAGGTAATCAGCTTACCAGAATTCTAATATGTTGCTGTATTTTACTGCAATAAAGGAGCATGAAGGATCTAATTTTAATTAGATTGAATATGTTGCAGAGAGTTTTGAAAATGTGTATGGCAAACATAAGCTTGAGTATGTTTTGCAAGTAAGATTCCATCAATTATTTCTATTTTCTGTGTTTGTAGAGCTGGATGAGTTTCTAGGAGACTTAGAAGAGGACGTAGAAGGCATGCAAAGCATGATCTATGCATTACAGCAGCAACTGAAAGAGACTAAGGAACAAGTCACTAAGTTGGAGGAGGAGAATTTGACTCTGAAATCCTCTGTACAAACTAGTGCCCAGTCTCAGACCCCTAATAGTGCTATTCCAACCAGTCCCAGCGCGGATATTAAGAACATGAAACAGGAAATGGAAACGGACCCTATTAAACAGGAAATCAAGTGTGAACGGACAACAGAGTTTGAGGAGGCTTCGGAAAGAACTCTACATAGATGGTCAAGTCAGGAGGAAATGATGGACACTGATCAGGATTCCCGGGATGTTCCGGAGGTGAATCACATCGCAGACAGACTCCAGCCGACGGCCGGCGTCAAGTGTTCAGACTATGAGAGCTCACAAGACGGCTGGTCCAGTCCTTATCCAGAAACCAAAGACGATATAAACGGATCAAGCAAACATGCCCCCCAATCAGACAGTACACCCGAAATGGACCACCTTAGTGACAAGGGCTACTCTGGGGGTGGTGGGGATCTAATCCCAAATGGGGTAAATAGGACTCCATTAAAAGAAGAAATGGGAGAAGCATAATATAACAACCAAGTCACATGCTCAGCGTAGTCATTTTTTAAAATCATCATTATTAGTTCTAATTCTTCTCTATAAAATTCATTCTGATTGGCTGTGAACCTGTTTCATTTAACCAATCAAATGAAGTGTTACTGTAGAAGAAAACACGTGGTCCATGATTGTATTTGTTATAACTTGTGTTAAGTGTTGATTTTGTTAATGTTTCTCTCCAGAAAACAGGAACAAAATATATTGTGATGTTGTGAGACAACTATGACAGGCTTAGGGGGAAGGTAATAAATCAAGCAAATAGATTTCTTGGTGACAAAAATATATTTAAAAGACATATAAATGCATTCTTAATTCAAGATAGGAAATCTTGAATCATATAAATTGAAATTTACCAAAATTATGATTTCATCATTGAATGATATGACATTTTTCTAAAAAGAAATTTTCATTTTTAATCAGTATTTTTTCAAATATTAACATTATGCTTTAAGAATGCCATCCATTTTTTTTTTAAAATAGAATGTGAAAATCATTTGATATTTATAAGTTACATTGGCTAGCAGATTTTTTATTATTGATAATGAATATTTTTTTAATGTATGAAATTGTGCTGCCATATTGAGAACGGATTCTGATTTTACCAGTCTGTGTAAGACATGAAGGTGATAGATTTTGTTTGATCTCTTGTTGTCATGGTAATTTGTGAATTCCTATTAAAATTTACTTGACAAATATGCACTGTAGTATTTTGTACAATTTGGTATAAGCTTCTTGCCTGACTTATTTTTAATGGAAAAACGTGGGGGTTAAATTGGGGAAAGTAGAAAAAAAATCATTTTATCACACCCATCACCAAATTAGTACAAGAGCAGAATTATTTTACAGTTTTAAACTAGCATTAAAATTGCACAACTGTGTGCATATACTGGCATATACTGAAATAATGCACCATTTATGTGAAGATCTATCTTTTGCAATATGATCAGAAATTGGACTGGTGAACATTTATTGGGTGAATTTGAATTTGCCTTGATAATAAAAGAAAAGTTTGGAAATATCTTTTAAGTACATATCACAGTACGTCTTCTTTTGAATTAAGATTTATTCATTGAGGTTGGATACATGTACATTTGAGTCTCTCACAAACAATTTGCTATCTAAGATGTAAAGTCATGGACTGGGACAGTTATGAAAGTGCATTGCTAATTCATCAAATTTCACCTTAAATTTTAACTCAACAAATTTAGCCAGTACATGTATCAGTCATAATGATGCTATGGTGATAACGTAACATTAAAACATCGTACATTTTGTATAGTGGTTCAATTATATGACCTTGATTTTTAGAATGTGCATATGAGATTTAAATCTTTATAACTACATTAATATGGTTACCAACTGAAAAAAAATAATGGATAAGTCCGTATCACTGCTAATAAGATGGATTTTCTTTAAATCGGTCTAACAGATTTTCATGAGAAACATGAGCGAATGATGAACGATCTAGTAAGACCTTCGTTTATAATGATAAACTTGGAATTTCAAAATAGATTGCCCAACCCAAGTTGTGAATCGTGTTGTTACAGATCATTTTGTTTTATTTGTTCAATTTTCAATTTCCTTAGATCGTTGAACTTTCATGGCCAATCATGGCAAATTGGCTATGGCATTTTAATTGGAAAACCTTATATCCTTATACTGGCTTTGGGGGGGAGGGGGGGGAGTCATATAAAGGATATGCGATTGAGGGTTCTACACGAAGGAGAGGAACATAATATTGCATTGGTAATAGTGTCCTTAATAACTCTAATAATTCTTCACCATATCCATTCATGATTTAGTCTGAGAACAGTTGATGTCTAGAGAAACTTAAAAGAATTTTGTGACAGTGATAAAACATAACGTGGATAAATGGGACAAAATGTTGTTGCCACCCAAAAAGGCTAAATACTTCTTAAAGAAATCGAGTAATAATGTATAATGTTGTGACTGGGGCAAATAAGTAAAGAAACATGCACAAGAGCCACAGTAAACCATCAGAATTTAAGATTTCATCCATAAAGAAAATTAAAAATTACCTTTATATATAACATAAGTCCAGACCACCCCCCCCCCCCCCTCCAAGATCTGCCGCGAACGAAGTTTACCAATACTTTTTAATATGTACAAAATAATGTACTTCCTTTGGAACAAAGTAGATTTTTATTCTAAATTAGACATCTTTTTTATATATGTATTACAAACTGAGCTCCCGTAACCCACGAATTCTGTCACATATAAAGAACCCGATCTGCTTTTGAATTTTATGCACCGTCATGCTTCATGCAGGCAGCGTACATAGGTATGTACATGACCTTACTGGAGGCTGTGTGGTCAACAAAACACTCATGCATCAGATCTACTTTTAACTTTTTAAAATGTTTGTTTAGCTATACACTACTAGTAAAGAAAAATTCAATGCTAGTATGTCTAAACTTGTCTATGTCTAAACTTTAAAATTTGATGTTTTCCTACAGATTTATTCAGAGCTCTTCTTAAGGAGATTTATAAAGTCTACAAATGGTCTCGACCATCCAGTCCTCTTAATTCATCTGCATCAGGTGATGGCTCAATACGATCGAATGAAAGACTTTCGACTGGACGTTAAACAATAAACAATTAATCTATACGAATGAATTATGACCTATGTTAGGTTTAAAAAAAAACAACCAAAAACCTATACTAGCTTATAAATCATATGAATTACATTGAAAAGGAATGTATAAACGAATTTATTACAAATTTTAACTACAGTGGAAAATTACATATGTATCTAAACGAATAAATTAATGAAATGAATACATGGCGCATCTATAGCGTATATAATCAATGTACTTAAGAAGCCTATACGAATTAATTACAAATTTGGATAAACAACTACATACAAATGAATTGCTGACTGCATCGGATAAACATTAATACAAATGGGTTTCGAATTACCCTGGATAAACATCTTAAGATACGAATAAAATACCAGTATTGACGAAGCAGAAATTTTTGCAGAAAACTAAAACTACAAACATTTTTTAAAATTAATCGTTGTGATAGGGAAAATTACAGCATTTAGACTTACAACTGAGAGAAACGTCAGAAAAAGAGTTATTTCCCCTTAGAATAGATAAAATGTATGAAATATTGGAAATCCAAGATAAAATTAAGCTGCAAAAATATCTTGAACTAAACAATACTTCCAATTACTACCATGTGATTATATTCACTTAAAATATATAAAACTAGTTTGCACAAATTTTAAAGAATTCGAAGTTTTATTACAAAAAATATGACATCACAGAACACTGGATCTACTTTAAATTAAATAATTTAGTTGCGAATAACATTGAATTTGTATAAAGAACTGCACATCAATAAGTTACGAATTATACATTGCATGGATAAACATTTATATAAATGAATTACTTACATTTATAACATTTATATATACAAAGCGGTTTGCAATTTGGATTATACATTGAATAATTAAAACTGCATCGACATGTAAATTACAAATTATATGACATAGATCTACATATGTAAACACTGCATGGGCTTCACGATATTAAAGGGTACCTGCAGCCCAGCCCATGTGAAAAACCAATTCGGATGCCTCGAATTTAACGTTCGGATATTACGAAGTTTTGTTCCATCGAGTTTGAGATACCGATTTTTACCTGTACCTATTATTTGTGCTTATCGCATCCTTTGAACCACGTATCAATTTTCAAAACTTGTTTCGTTTAAAACACTGTTAATGACTTCGCGTGGTTACTTTCATTCATTCATTCTTTATTTCCCTCCTAAAAGGATCATGAAGTAATATAAATGGTCAAAAATTCACAGGAATGGTGTAATATACAAGTCCATGTGAACAATAAAGAGGATACAGGAAGAGCTGAACATATGTCCATAAAGTGAAGAAAGGAACAAATAAGTGAATGAATAAATAAATATTAAATGAATTGTTACGTAACAGACACCATGTTTTTTATTTAAATAAGAAGTGTCGCTCTGTTGTATAGAGCTGCGGTATCCTTCACTAGTCTGGAGTTGAAGTTGAAGAATGAAACATATTCGGAGCGACAAAGTTGGGTGAGTGTTTGTTGACCGAGATGAGCCAAGAACAGATCGTCGTCGGGTAGAGTTCTGCTGACAACCGAATGTCGTGAGAGTTCACGCGAATATTGATTCCTTGCACATAATGTCTGTACATGTAATGATTTGGTTAATTTTTAGGTCACCTGAGTCAATCAAGTGACCAATTGCTATTGATCTTCGTCCGTCGTCGTGCGTCGTCTGCCATACGTCGTCCGTCGTCCTATTAACAATTTTACATTTTAATTTTTTTTCTTGAAAAATACAAGGCCTTTTTTATTTGAAGCATCTCTAGGATAAGAGGAATCTAAATCAATTGTGAAATTTATTCCCTTAATTACCACCCCTGGGGCCTCATGCATGGAGAGGGCTAAATATGCAAAAAATGACAAATGTTCATAAATCTTCTCCTCTACTTCGACACGTATGGGGGAAAAAATAAATGCATGGTTATGTTTTCCATGAAGCCATCTACCTAAATTGTGAAATGCATGGCCCATGGGTCAGGGGTTCAGCCCAGGGTAGAGCCAGGGCAGAGAGAGAGAAAATGTATCAAATTTTTAGATAATCGTCTTCTCTACAACCATATTACATATTTTGAGAAAAACTAGATGCATGGTATGATGTCAATGAAGCTCTCTACTTGAATTGTGAAATTCATGGCCCCTGGGTCAGAGGCTGAGGCCCTAGGGCGGGACCAGTATGGTTAAATACTGAAAATGTATTAAATCTTATATCTTAGAAAATCGTCTTCTTTACTTCAATATATATTTTAGAAAAACTAAATGCATGTCCATGAATCCCTTCACTTAAATTGTACAACGTAAATTAATTGTCATTTGTGTTCTAGTTTAGGAAATTTACTTAAATATTCCCTGTGTATGCTTCTATGCATGATAAATGAAATTGTGAATATTATAAAAGATTGACCATTAAAGTTCTGCAGGTCTCTTTTTGCCAAAAGTTTACAGTTTTTGGCCGCTGATATCCAAGGATTCTTCTGACCCCCCCCCCCCCCCCTGGTCTTTGCAAACAACAATAATAAAAGCGGGGGTAACAGTCAAAGGGGTCTGGGATTATATAGGGACTAGACTCCAAAATGAAGTTTAAAATGCAAATATGAGACTCCCTGACGGTCCATCAATGCCCGTCGGCCTCTTTTTCTTGTTTTTATTTTTCCTGTTGTTTTTTATGCTTTCAAAATGGATAAAAAGATAACCAAATATAAAATATGCAGCTCAAAATACCCCCCCAAAAATTAATGGAAGGATATACCATGTTTTTTTTTATAATATAAATCAATTGAATCGATCTGATGTAATACTAGTACGTTTAAATATCAATATGATTGAATGTTTACATTTTCCAGTGTCTTTAACTGTGATAACACTACCAATCGATTTTTGTAATGTAATGTCCGACATTTTATCAATGACTATTTCAATATTTAATCTCAGTTACAGTTGCTGAAAATTATATACGCAGTATATAGATATTCATGTAAGTATAATAAGGAATCAATCTTTGATTATTATCAGGTGATCACATATATACGGCCGGGCGTGATCAAATCTATCATAAAGCCCTTCGGGCTTTATTATATTCGACCATGCACCCACGACTGTATTTGGTCACCTAATAATACACAAAGAATGATTTCTTATTCCTTAATTATAAACGAAATGCAGTTTTGAAGAAAAAAAATGTGAAACACTTATTTAAAAAAGAATTTCCAAAGTAATGATTAAAACATTCACCCATTGAAGTTTTGGATGCTTATTTATTTTTAACAATTTATCGGACGCTACTTACATGTTATTAAATTGATAATCTAAATTAAAACGTTTTTTTTCAACGTTTTTATTTGGTTTGCTTAGTGGTTTTAAGAATGAGTTATTGACTTTCTTTGGGTGATATGTCATACATGTATTTTCTTGCAAACTCGCTTTGCGAATAAGTACGTGTGAACCAGCGGATCTACCATTCATAATTCAAATACTATATAGTAGAACGAAGTCGCATTTAATCGTTCTACAAAATAAAAAAAAAAAACCAGCAATTTGCCTATGCATGCAAAATTGATTGAACAAACATTCGATCGTGTGTTTTAGAGCTATTTAGAGGGATGTCAGGCAGTTCATATATGAAATCTTGTACATTCAAACGAACTAGGACCTGGGGTCACCCGAAAATAGTTCTTCAAAATGAGTGCATTAGTGAGCACTTATGGAACTCTTTTTCAAGTGAAGATGTGAATGAGCAGGTGACCTGGAGTCCTAGCTGAGCGTTTATCCTGCCCGTTCAAACTGCTAACATATCGGTTTTCCTTTTATACGATCGGGTTCGACATTCAGAATCTTCATTAGTCACCAGAGGGGGGTTGACGTATTGATCATTAGACTAGTGTCACACCCTGGTGGCCATTTTGGAAAACCGGTCGAACTGAAAGTGAACCGTACGCATAATTTAAATTCAATTGAAGGTAAGTTTTGAATGAAACAATCAATTGCAAGTGGTGCAATGATCATAAGAAAATTTTGGTTGATTTTTTGAACCTGTGACATACATTCTAAACAACTTTCGCGCTCTTTGCAGTCACTTGGGCGGTTTCCGCTGACACTTGCGTTGACTGTAATGTGTATTGAGCACATGTTACAGATGTTTTCGACGATTCTGTGGCTTAGCTATCAAGCGCTGTTAAATGAAGATTATTGTCGTTCATTTTTAATGTTGTTTTTATATTTCTACTGTTAAATATTTTATTGGATGTTTGTTAATTATTTTCCTTACAATAATATAATGAAGAACTTGAAACTTTCAGTGAAAATGTTTACTGAGATAAAAATAGAATGATGTTCAATATTCTGTGTCTCTAAATTCTAATTTTAGCTATTTCTAATTCAGTCTTTTATATATTATACATGGCATGTTTAAAGTTCATTATCTTATAGCAGTTTGACAGCTTTTAAATACTATATCTTTATTACCAACCATCCCATTAAGACTTTTATCTTCTCCATCCTTTATGAAATAACAGTGAATAGAATAAAATGGCTGCATTTTTTCACAAGGAGCTCAATTGATATTTTCTTCATTTGAAGTCAAGGAAAGTGTTAATTAGTTGACTGTAGCTTAAGAGCAATGCATGTTATGATGAATTGTTGATAATGAAAATTCTCACATTCAGTTGCAGTTCACTTATAGTAAAGTAAAGTCATGGGAAGTAATATCATTATGAAATAATGTTCCACTATTTTCTATCCATTGGTTAAAATGAGGCATATTTTGATAACAGCTTTGAGCGTTTTACCAGTGTTAAGAGTACATTGATCTTCTAAATCAAATCATAAATTTTTTTTCAGTTCAATGTCCATGCAGTCCAAAGTTACACATTAAAATTATATAAATATATATATCTATACATCTTTTAAACCAGATTAATTTTTAATAATGTTATAGTTTGTTACAATCAGAATGGGAGGAGTGAAAGAAATGAGAGATAATCGGATAACTGGAATTGCAATACAAGCCCCACTGTTATCTTCAGAGCAATTTTTTTTTATTTGTTTACAAATGCTAAGGCCCATCAAAATTCTTCAATGTGTGCTACATAGAAGTCGGGTTAGTAAGAAGCAAGGGAAACAATTACGTTATCATGAATCACCATTAAAACATTTGACAGGCAAACTTGACAAGCTTGTTACACTTTTACTATGCCCCCCAAAGGCCCGTTCGTGTAAAACCACATATTTTAACCTTGATTTCTGGAATTGCCTTGCAGGCCCATCCAGCAGTGGAGGAAAGAGTTTATCATCAGTTTCTTGGTGGTGCATTGAACAGCAGCTAACCAAGCAAGATGCCCAAACCAGTGAGTTTTTGATTCAATCACTTAGTAGTGCAAACAGAATTTAAAGTAAGCTCCAGGACAAATGACCTGTCAGTCAAACAGGGGGTGTGCCTTTCTGCCCCATTGATGACATGATAAATTCAGCTGTTTATCATATCAAAATCAACAAGTTGTAGGCTGTAATGAAATCTATTATCTATGCAGAGACCATTTGATCAACTCAGTGTTATTATTCTTATCAGATGCCTCTATGCTCTTAATTTTTGCCATCTGCAGTAAAAGTGCAGGGTCATATACTTTATTACATTTAATTGATAGGATATTGGTGAAAAGGGGGAGCAAATTTGTATTAATGATAGAAAACAGGTGCAGCTGTCTGTCAACTGATTCTGATGACAGTGTCATAGCCAATGTTGCTGACATCTAATTAATGACTGGTTTAGTGTATTCCGGCCTTGTTTTTGATAGAATCAGTATTTAGTTATGTCATTGATCATGTGACAAAACAAGGAAACAATCAACCCAGCCCCAGTGTAGATCAGCATTATATCATTGGAACTTGAATGTCTAGCTCATAGTGTTGGAAAAGGCATCAGTTGGGAGTTGTAAGGAATACCAGTTACTCATTCAAAACTAAGTGGAAAATGGCAAAAGTGAAGCAGGTAGCTTATTTTTGTAATAACATGAATACATGTACTTATATTAACTATTGTTTTTCGACAGTGAAAGCTTTACTAGGATGCTTTGTGGAATTATTTCCTGGTTTGAAATATGTGTTTTATATGAATTTCAATATCACAAGGTTGATATGCTATGTCTTTTCAAACACGAACCAAGATAGACATAAACAGGTGTATTTTTTCGTAAAGGAGGTATTTTATACTCCAAATAAGGTGAGCCACGGTGAACACGAATATTTTGGTTTGCCACCACCTAGTAACGGGACAGCGCTGTTGATTATAGAGTCATCGCAGATAAGTAGTCTACAAGGGGTCACCTGCATTCCCAAGACAAACCTGTGTACAGAATAAGCTGAGCAGCCAAGGGAAAAATTGTTAGCTTTGTGTCTCATGTTGAAGGCTTGGGTTTGATATGATGGTTATGTTTTCACTTCCTGCTGTACCGGCTGTTTACAGCCCTGTTACAATAGATCTGTTATGCTCTGATCTGTGGAAGGATGGTATCTGTAATGATAACCCATATAGTGACAGTTCTGTGGAAAATTCTGTGTTGTTAAAGAGTTGACAGATATATATGCTATGGGTGGAAATTTTAAATGTCCCAAGTGTAACAATTGCATTCCTGAGGTCTCTCACAGAGACACACGAAAAAGAAGTTATGTCTAGGTGACTGTCATAGCTGGGCACGTTAACATTGACGGAATTCTAGTTTATGTTCAGCTATTTTCTCTTAGATTTGTAATGTGCCAAGCAAGCTTGTCCAGTAAAATTAACAGGAGAGATGGTTGAATTGCAGGTAGCTCAGTGGTTTATGTGTCCATAATGACGTTTTATGTTTAATCTGAATGACCTACCCCAGAATAGGGCCCTGTTGATTTGATGATAAGGGTATTGAGTACAGTTTACAACCAGCCCCGGGCTGTACTCTTGCATGATACAGACTAATTAAGATACCACTGATGGCTGCTTCTTGTGGATTTTATTAGCTTTTAAGTTTCAATTGATGCCACTTCTATGTGAAATGACAAAATTTTCTCTCACCTGACCCAACAGGCATTGATTCTAACTCTTAATATACTCTCTCTGAAAATTTTATATCCTGTTTTTGGGGAAAACTAACTGTATCATAGCTCAGAGGTGATAGTTGTGGTCATGCTTTAGTACGCAAGAAGTACTTGCCACTCTTTCATTCATGAATATTGCAACAACCCTGGTGACATGATTTATTACAAGTCGTTCTGCATGCTGTTGGAAAGGAACACTGTCAGGAGAGTCAATAGAGATGTTCAGTAGGGGATATGAAACCTTACCCTTACAGTCACACCTTTAGATACCTGACCAGGTATTGACATGCTACCTGATCACTCAACAGGTAAACGGGCAGTCATGTACTCAGATTGAATCATTGAGTGAGAATTGTTTGGAAAGAAACATAATCTTGAGTGATGTTCTTCTTGAAGGTACTCAGAGCTGCAGAAGATTTCTCCTCATTCGCTGGACTGTAGAAATTCAGTGCATGGTTGGGTTTAGTGCAGTGATCCGTGTATATATATTGGAAGATCATCATTTTTAAAAGCCTTAACCTTTTATGTGTACATTCTCTCAACAGTTTTTATCCTGTTGATAAATTGAAAAAGGACACAGTGACTGATTCCGTATGAATATAATGGTGTATATATTGTTATTTAACTTGAGGGCTGTTTGAAATATTTAAATAGAAAGGTGTGGATAAAATTGTCATACACTCTGTTATATTAACCTAATTCGTGTAACCACTTGTTTTTATTTAAGATTTGATGTCAAAATCTCTTGCAGACATACACCTCATATATTGTAAAAAGACGTTGTTTTATAGTAAATAAATGTGCTTTTTTTCCCATTCAAGATCAGGATATGACCGCTCCTATACATATAGCAGTTATTAACCACTCCTATTTCATTGATATCACAATAAGTGTACAGAAAATCATATAGACCAACTTTTGCCCTGTTTATATTGATTAACCACATAAAACTGGGTGGATAAAAGGTTAAGCAAACAAAATGGTGTGAGATTTGTCTCTTTTTGCTGGTCCAAAGGGACCCTGGTGTGTAGGGCATTAATGTACCCAGATTAGATCTGCTGTAGAAATGGAAAATAAAAATAAATGACATTTCTTAGTTATCTGTATGAAATTCCTGATATCATTAGTTTCAGAATATGACTTCCAGGTCATGAACATCTGATATATCGAGGCTTAAAATGAGTTTTACTTCTATCAATAAATATAAAATCTGTCATTGACATAAATTTCTAAATCATTTATCTGTATTAACCACAATATCTATTTCACAGAGATGGTTGATTAAACAGGGAAATTAATTAAAACCTGACCTAAATGCATGATGTGTGTATATACTAGAGGAACAGCAATGTCTGTGACTCTTTATGGAAGATTGATGTTTAGGCTGACAGCTTTATTGACTTCTTTACCCAAACATAGCATTTCTTTACCAGCCTTATCTGTAAATCCATTATTGAGATACATAAAAAAGTGTCTAGTCACCATAAGCGATCAGGGCACTGACCAGCAGCCTCTGGGACAGGCGGGTGGGGCCAGGAGAGACACACTGAGGCAATCGCAGGTGCCACACCCCTTTTATCCAGGATTGATTTGTAACGAAGATTGTGCTTTGGCGAGCTAGGAATGTTCTTCCTACGTATTCACTTTATCAGAGATAAATGATACAAAGCAAACACTAACGTTAACAGGGACATATTCATTCATCCTGGGAAACAATGTTGACCAGTTCAGGCTTGTTACCAGGACCCCTCCCAGTCTATGTAAAGGAGCCAAGATTTCACTTTCAGTCAGAAAGGAAGTGCAGGTGTAGATAGGTAGTGTGGTAACACAACTTGGGGGTAAACTCCTGCAATTAAAGTCGTGTTTGTTGTTATGCAAGGCAAAAAAGCAAAAACGGTTCAGACATATCAGATCCAGGGCGAAAATGATGTTTGCTCTGCAGGCAACAATAAATTGTTGTACATTGTATGTGTTGTAAAAAGAAGTTTCAAGAGGGTTTCCAGACCTCTAGCTTCACTTAAGGGAGAGGTTTTTGTATGCATATGTCTATGATAGACTTCATTTTCACTTAATACATTAAAGTCAAGATCATCATGGCTCAACTGAAAACATAAATGTAATCGTTTTACTCCCAAGTTAAAGGGAAAGTAAAACGCCCATAAAAAAGCTACAACTCTTGCCAAGTTTTCTTGACTCTCAGAGGGTTACATGTAGTGAGGATAACACTGCCTTCACTCCACGATATCAAGCTGATCTCCGGCATATTGGTGAAACTAGATTATTAAATGATATTACATTCTATTTTAATAGTGGAGATAGGCATTTCTTTCCTGTTTGCATGGTTTTATTCTGAAATGAAAGAGAAGTATAAATTGAGAAGAACAGAGAAGTATAAAGAGGAGAATTATAAATAAATATGTATTGTTGATAAATGGGAGTGGTATTCTAGTGAACAAAAATAACTCACCACAGCTAAAGTCACAATTGAATTATGCATATATACTAGTATATATATATATATATAAATATACACTTTATAAGAATCCATTGGAATGAGTCATTAATTAAAAGCGAAATGATTAGGATAACTGTCTCGCATGGTTGACTTCTAACTTGGTGTCTGAGGTTTTTTATATGTATAGGTGTATATATTATGAATGATGACAGACTGCGTACAAGCGTCTTCACTGTAAACGTAATGGATGGCCTTTAAATTCTTAGGTTTGTTCAGGATTTAAGTTGTAGGAGTTTTTCCTTGTGCATAATCAAGGTGTGACCATTTTTGAGCCACTTGTTGTCGTTGGCTATGCTGTGAGTCCCACACACTCGGTGAATGTTGGTGGAGTAACACATAACTGTGGTTTGTGTTTCCCTGTGTCCCTCTCTGTCAGTGTGGTTGGTGCCCAGTGAATCGGTGCTTGTTGCTCCAGCTAGAACAGGAGAGAACCCTGCTGACACAGTGCTTGGGGTTTTGTGAGAGTTTTGAAGTGAACTGACATCTCTGTGGATTTTTGTTTTATTTTATTGTGTATTGATACTCGCCCGAAAGGATATTATATTGAAGTTTTTTGGATTATTGGATTTTTTTTTCTTGGCATTTGGATATAAAGATGAAGACAGTAAGACTTTTTTTTCTTATGTCTGTATATATATGTTTTATGTTTATTGAGCACAACTTATTTCAAACTGTTAATTTGTCCAGGTTATTAGGTCTTGTCGATTCTGATTATTAAGCATGTTTTAGGGGCTATTGTCATTACCTACAAGAATGTGCTAAGGAGTGATCTAGTTATACAAAGCATAACAAGCATATCGAACATACCAGTCAACAGCTAAAGTTGTGTTTATTTAATTTTCATCGGAGCTTTAAATAGAGGTTTAAATTGTGGCAGGGATAATTCTTTTCAAGAGCAAATTCTCAATGAGAAAAAATATTGAGATACTAATATACCGGTATATCCCATGATTCAATGTTTTGGGCGTGTCTCGTTCATTCAGGTCTTGCCTTCAATATCGATAAATAAATGGACATTTGTACATCACAATTTTTTTATGTGAGCTGCATAAAAGACCGGACCAGGGGATTAACTACAATTAAGCACACCACCTCCATTATGAGTCACTGAATGACTTTCTTCCAAAAACCCAAAACTTGTTTCTTTATGACATCCGGTTTTCTTGAATGAAATTAACTACAGATGTAGTTGTAAATCATAGTGTTTTGTTTTTTTTGTCAAAATGAAGTAATGTTGGGTTATTTTTTGTCAAAATGAAATATGCAAAGATCTATGGTAATGCAAATTTTGGCATATTTATGGCAATGCAAATTTTGGCGTATTTTGGCTACTATACCTCGTCAGTGGATTGACTAAATCAGGAAAACTAATGATAGTATGACATATTGCCTAGGCTGTATGTACGATGATTAATACTAGATTTTTCAGTGACGATAATGGCTGAATTGCAACAGGTTTTAGTGGCAGATGGGCCTGTGTTTTTGACATGTGTATCGATGTTGTGTTGAGACGAAGATGTGTTGATTTTCGTGCCAGGTGAATTTTCTCCATAGTCGTGATGAAACCAGCAAAAAATGCTGATAGGATAGCACAGGGCTGGGGGCAGTAGGGCAACACAGACTAAATTATCACTGGGCATGGTCTAATCTAGGCCAGTAGGTGGGGGAAATAGTCCATTTATTGGTATTGACTATTGATGTAGGGCAACAATACATTTCCAAACATTGCACGCACCATGAAATAATGTTTTGTGTGGGACAGCCACATATGTATATATAAACAGCTCTTTTCTATGAATTTAATTTCCTTTAGTTGTGTTGTAAGATTGTTTCGCAAATATGTGTACTGCTAAACAGGAAATAAAATTGCATTTTTGACAGCTACTCATTTTCAAGTGATGGAAAGCTGTGATTCTAGGTTCAAACTTTGCCTTAGTTGACTGTCCTGTACAGATCAGATCAAAACAGCTTACAGACAGCTGTCTGAAGTGACATGGGGAAGGCAGTATATAAAAGGAGATCAAAAGAGCGTGCATATATAAGAAATTACTCATTTTTACATTCTTCTATGTTATAAAGATTATTGTTATGTTGTTTAAGCTTGACAGATCGCTGCTGTTTGATGATATATACAGATTTGCAACAAGTTACAAAACAGTTTGATCTTCTCGCTATCATCTGATTTTGTTTTACCTTTTCGTTGATGAAAAGGTGATGCATATATAAATGTTCAAGGGCATTTCAAGAAAAAATTATAACAGGTTTTATTATAACTTGGAGGTTTTGATACAAATATGTCAATGAGTATGATTCTGCTTTGTTGGTTATTTGATTGTAATGTTATGTTAGACTGTAATGTTGTATTTGACTGTAATGCTTTATTTGACTGTAATGCTGTATTTGACTGTAAACTGTTGTATTTTGCAGTACAATGTGCGTGTCACGACAATGGATGCAGAGCTGGAGTTTGCCATCCAGACCAGCACCACAGGCAAACAGCTCTTTGACCAGGTAAGCTAATAAATAGTGTTAAAACTTCTCCCATCACCCTCCCTTCTACCCCCCAAAAGGTATTAACTTAACCACCAAATACTTCTAATGCCCCATCAATTATTGAGAGTTCTGCTGGTTTGCTTCAAAATCCAGACTCAAGGGTGACTAGGTGGATGAATAATCACCTTGTGTCAATGCTCTAAACTTGCATCGTTTCCAATTATACTGAGCATTTTCCTCTGTGATCTACATGTTCATTTAGTGAGATGTTTTATGGCAAGTGGTAAATCTGGGGGTCATAAAACAAATCAGTACACTAGTTATGTTGATACTCCTGGTAAGAAATTTGGAATTAGAAATAGAGATGTAAGCATGGTGACATTTAAGTAGATTAGAAACTTAGCTTAATATAATGCCACCTAGCTTCCACAGTCTGTCAGCATGTTATATAATATGCACTTTGAGCAAAACGTAGATGATGGTTGACACTTTATCATGGTTTTTAATTACGGGCTATTTCTGTAGCATATGGAGTTCTAGATAGTCATATTAAAAGTTTTATGAATCTGGGAGCAAACATTACAGTCTGCTGGCTAAAGCAGGTACCCTGCTTCATTGGCTGTCAATGCTTTCCTAAGACCATCGAAAGCTAATTTTCTGAAGGCATAATGGCAATTTTCTAAAAGTACAATGACATTCTGTACTTAAATGTACTGTACTCCTGTATAGTGAATTGACAGATTGTTTTTGCTACTTATTCTTTTTACATTTTATACAACATTGCTTCTTATATAAAAATTTCACAAGTCAGATAACAAAATCAATAAGGAACAACATGTATATTAGTAACTGAACCTGATGTAGTTCTTGACTTCCTAATTAAGTTTTATTGGTTGTTTTAAAAGGGAATCTTATCAGAAGAAAAATGTAACAGTGATTCAATATATGCATATACTATGTATTCAGTGTTTATCTAAATAATCTCTGACAAATAATTTAGCTTTGATGTGGGTAGATTATGTCATAATATCTTGATTTGATACAGATAATGAACTGATAAAAGATCTCTGATAACACTCCTTCTACATACATCTATTTTGTTTTTTTAGGTCGTGAAGACTATTGGTTTGCGTGAGATCTGGTTCTTTGGTCTACAGTATGTTGACAGCAAAGGTTACTCAACATGGCTCAAGCTGAACAAAAAGGTAAAAACACCAGACAAACAATGAGAGACCATGTTGTCATCTTGTGTTGGAAAGCACATTGTCTATAAAACTTCTCATACTAAAGGATTTAGAATATATGATTTTATGATGTGTTCCACCATATATTTTCCCATGCTCTTAAGTGTCTGATGTTACATTGAATGTACAGTGAAGAGGTAAAAACCACCCCAAAATTTACATACATCTGATATCCCAAGTGAATAGCTGAATAGATTGAATTGTCAGGCTTGGGTGCTGCTTACAGCTGATTTAAAGGTGTTTGAGGACCTGCTCCATGCCTCCCCCTGTAATAAGGACTTGGCTGGGCCAGTGAAGTTGTTACTTGACCTATAATTATTCCGGTCTTCAATGAACACGTCCACTGGCTGGCTGGGAGTTCCCGGCCCTCAGTTGTCCTGTTGTAGTAGGCAGTGTTTGTTTTATGATAGACCATACCTGATGGGAACTTACCTGAGATATGTATATCAAATGTAAATTTACAGCTGACTCAGGGATTGTGTGGTCATGCTTCAGTGCATTTGAAAAATGAAACTATCCATAAAATCAAGTTCAAAAGCTACACCGGGTCTATAAAAGTTGTCAAATGCAAGCATAACTTGTGACTTCTCTAGTATATAGCGCTGTTTTGAAATGTTGGAACATTCAAGCAAGTCAAGGGGTCTAAGTACATACATTTATACCTTGGTATACCTTGCAGTCTTTAGGCCTTGGTTGTGAAAACTTAGTTGAACCTTTTGAAATACACATCAAAATAATTGTTCAAAATTGCCAACTCCCTGTTATTTCTGGATAGAAGCTATTTGATGAATGTCCCACAAAACTGGTATATTTATTTGTTGGTGGAAAGCTTTAAATCTTTCACCTTTGCACCCCATCAGTTTGTGAGGATACAGGTTTTATTCTAGATTTAAACTCAATAACCTAGTTTTCAAGTGAGAACTGAGACGGTAGATAATTAAGCAAACACATGCTTTGTGTGGGGATAAACCACATTGTATAAAAGTACTCCGTGAAATGTAACATGAGGCCAATTTCAAGGTCACGTGTCTTCTTGTATCAGACAGAGGTGAACAGCCTCAGCCAATAGTAGAAAAGTGATTCTGAGTGATGTAATTGTGCATTGTTGGGTTCTGATGTGTAATTTCACACACAGAATCTAGTTCAAGTGGCAGTCTTAAGAACCTCTTACTAAATCCCCCTCATTACTTCCTTGTGAATCTGCACACATTTTTAAGCAGACAATCTTATTTGAAATTTCTCCATTTCAGGTCCTCAGCCAAGATGTCAGAAAGGAAACCCCTCTACAATTCAAATTCCGTGCCAAATTCTTCCCCGAGGATGTCTCAGAAGAGCTTATACAGGAAATCACACAGGTACTAAAGGGGAGTGACTCAGTTGTGGCGTGATGCAACATAGAGCAGTGCAGGGCCAGATGTTCATGTTTACTCTGTTAAGAGAAATGATTGCAGACAGAAATGACGGATATACCCTCTTTGGGTGTTTTTTTCCTCGTTGCCTTGCTCTCGCCTCTGATGTGTAGTTGTTATGTGCAGTAGTTGATGTTAACCATGATTGCTTGTTTACAAGATTCCTTTGTTGCACTGGAAATAGTGCTGTCAAACTTGAGCATTGGAAGTGATTAGTGCCCACTGTGTAATGTGAACAAGCTCACTGCAATACAAATGCATGATTGTGTAATGTTAACACAATGAACATATTTCCTGTCTTGCAGCGTTTTTTGCAGTAGTCGTATCATTTGATGCCCTTCCCGTACATTTTCATCTACTGATGATGATTGTTTCCGCCAATTTAAGTCATTGGCACCAAACCACAGTAGAACTCACGACATATCTAGAATTTGATATAGAGTCAAATACTTGATCAATATTAAAAGTAGTTTATTATGTATATGGAATGTGGCTTGGAGAAGAAAGACAACTCTTGTAGCTGTCACTGTAAAAATCTCTAACTGTGTCAAAACAATGCAAACTATCCCCATGAAACAATCTGTTAAGTAATTGAAAATGTCCTTAATTTTTGGTTATTAAATGTTATGAGGGCCAGCACTAAATATCTGCAATTTTAATTACCATACTTCAAACAGGCATTGGAATTACTGTTGTCAAATGATATGTAAGATCATGCAAGGTGACTTAATTGATGATTTGTTTACTTCTTCAGAGAATGTTCTTCCTACAAGTAAAAGAAGGCATCCTGAATGATGAAATCTACTGTCCCCCTGAAACCTCGGTGTTGCTGGCCTCCTACGCCTGCCAGGCCAAATACGGAGACCACGACCCAGAAAAACACAAGCCAGGCTTCCTCTCCAATGACAGACTTCTACCCCAGAGGTAAGCCCTCCACGGTCACGTCCCACACCAGTGCTGTAGTTTATAATACTTTGGATTCATTAATTTTCTTGGGCATCAATTTTTTGTGGATTTATAGTGAAAATGATGATTATGTAAATTTGTGGCCAATTATCCCACAAATGTGTTCTAGGAAATTGTACAATTGGAAATGACCCTAGCAAAAATGGTGGATCATTTATATATAAACTCATGTAAGTGTTTTTGTTTTTTAGGGTGTATGAACAGCACAAATTATCTAAAGAACAGTGGGAGGAGAGGATACAGAACTGGTTCAGTGAACACAGGGGCATGTTAAGGTAAGAAGTGCTTCTTAGTATTTTCCTTTGTATTTGTATATTGAGTAAAACACGTCCATCACATTCTCTTAAAACAAATAAAATATTCATTTTTAGTTTGAACTAAACATCGTTATTCAATGATATGATGTAATAAAAGCGGAAAGCTTACTAAAAACACGAATGCATTTTTTTTTAAGAAAAATAAAAATAAAGGATATAATTTGATTCAACTTTCATTGATAATTTATATTAACCATTGATATTTTGCAGGGAGGATGCTATGATGGAGTACTTAAAAATCGCACAAGATTTGGAGATGTATGGTGTTAATTATTTTGAAATCAAAAACAAGAAAGGAACAGAACTTTTACTAGGCGTTGATGCACTGGGCCTGAATGTGTACGACAAAGAAGACAAGTAAGTTGTGGATTTTTTTACCTTGAATTCTGTGAATAACATTCCGTAGAAATTTATGAATATAGACGAGTGTGCTTTTGGAATATTTATTTAATTGTTTCATTTATTTTTTTCTGCAGACTAACACCTAAAATAGGCTTCCCCTGGAGTGAAATTAGGAACATTTCATTTAATGATAAGAAATTCGTCATTAAACCCATTGATAAGAAAGCACCTGTAAGTATACATTTTATATTTTGTTCAACAGAAAAACAAAAAGAAATGCCACTTTACTCATTTTTACTTGTAAATAGATGAATTTTTTACCTTTTATTTGGCAATATGAAAGGTAGATCAGTTGTAACTAGAATTTCATAAGATGCATAGATGTCTGAATTCTTCTGCTTTAAAACCCATTACAATGTAATACATAATGTTTCAGGACTTTGTATTCTATGCACCTCGTCTGAGGATAAACAAGCGAATTCTTGCTCTGTGTATGGGCAACCACGAACTGTACATGAGGAGAAGAAAGCCAGACACAATTGAAGTTCAGCAAATGAAGGCTCAGGCTCGTGAGGACAAGCTGGCCAAACAGATGGAGCGACAGAGGCTCGAGCAGGAACGACATGCTCGCGAGTCCGCGGAAAAACGGCAACAGGAGCTGCTAGAGAAGTTACAGCTGTACGAAGAAGAAAATGCAAGGAGAGCCAAAGGTATAAAATACCCCTTAACACCTTTCCTGAACAGCACATAAAAACATTATGGATGCAGATAATTTGAATAATTGTATAGTTGAATATATCAAATGGCAACAATTATTTGCATGGACTTGAAAATAACCTTTCAATCAGCATTGGTTTCTGGGTGTTTTTTAATCCTTCTTTTGACAATGATTGCAGAGCTGGAAGACCAGCAGGGCAAGATCCGTGAGCTGAACGAGGAAATGGAGGCATACAAAGCTCAGCAAGAGGAACTCGACGAGCAGAGACGACGAGCAGATGAGCTCCAGAGGCAGTTCGAGGAGACAAGACACACCTCAGAAGAAGAGAAGGCACTGATGGTAAGAATTTTTTTTTATAATCACTGTACAGCACTGATAATGGTATAATGAAGGGAGGGGTCAGAACAAATCTACCATCAGGGATTTCTGGGATATTGGGTAGAAAATTGAGGCATTGTGCATGGTCTGATTTTAACTGCATTTTTCACTTGCTCTTTTGATGCAACATAGGTACATAATTTTAATTATGAGAATTAATACAGTTCTTTTTTCTTAAGTAACAAAAATGAATAATGTTTTTTCTGTTATGTGTCTCTTTGAATGGTGAAGCCAGTAGTTGTGTATTGGTATGGGCCAGTAGTTGTGTATTGGTAGGGGTTGGGTGAGTGTCCACATTAATGTGTAATACTGTATGCGTCCTTGGTTTCCGTTATCTCTGTACCCAGACCATTATCATTATAGCAAAACCGATACACAGAAAAAAGACAACTGGTATGTCTGTGAAATTTATAGATTTGTATAGCCTTACAGGTGCTATATTTAAACACCTGACAGAAAGTATACCAGAAAATACCTCAGAAACAATTAATATTTTATATTAGGACAGATTAATACATGTTAAAATCTTTAGTCACCTTGTGTAAGATGCAACATAATGCACTCTGTTGTTAACACCTCCCAATCAGATATTCTTGTACAGTCACAGAGGGAACATATCACTGACAAGTAGATTATAGCCCAACTTATATATTTTTAACAAACTAACACTTTATACAAGTATATTGGAATATAGGTAGATTTGAAAATAAAAATGAAAAGAAAAATAAGAAATTAATGACAAAAGAGCTCTTTTATGCCAAAGTAATATGGATTTAGAAAAAAAAAATAATCATATGCATACATGTGAAAGCAATAATTACAACAGAAGCATAACAGAGAATACAACAGAGATACAACAGTATATCTTGTACATATACCTTGTATCAAAAGTATACTTTAACACTGAATATTGACCAATTCTTCAATTTTGATCTGATGCAACTGAAAATAATTACAAAAGCATTTTTCACTGCAATATTAATAAAACAAAATGATTTTGAAACAAAAAAAAGATTCATGGTGCTTTGTTGTTGTGTGCTTTAGGCCGAGAGGTTGGCCGCTGCCCAGGAAGAGATCGAGAAGAGTATGTCAGCTCTGAATGAGAAAGAGAATGAGATGGGCCGCCTACAGACCGACCTCGAGTCTGCCCAGAGGGAGAGGGAGGAGAAAGAGAGAGCCTTGATGGAAGCCATGGCCAACATCCACGTCAAGGAGCACGAGGCCGAGGAGAACGATATCGGAGAAAACGGAATGTCATATGGTGAGTCGTAGTGTTAGAAATGAAATTACATGTCAGGTCATACGGTGTACAGTCCATCCTTGTTATCTCAATAGGAGTGAGAAAAACTTTGAGATGTGTAAGGATTCATAAAATAATGGTTAAATTACATATAGGAACAGTGGCTGAGACTTCCAGTTTTCAGCATATTCATGATTTTTTGTGGTACAAGGTCAACTGTTTATGAAGAAATTTGTATTTTGTTCCATAATATACAATTATAGACTTAAGCTTGTCAAATAGTGAGCATGAGGTTTATGTATTGTTGACCAGTGAAGTATGACTGGTTCTATCTTAGATTTGTTTAGTAAGATCACACTTATTGGCATTGCTGTTTGGGTTTTTTCATTAGATGCTGAGTTGACCCAATATGAAAATGCTGAAGATATGGCCCGACCGGAAGAGGAAAGAATCACTGAGGCTGAGAAGAACATCACACTGCAGAAACAGTTAGAGGTAAAGCTCTTCAAATATTAAAGTGCAAATACTTGTCAAGTTAAATAAAAAGTTTTATGTGATGGAGGTTTCCACTCAGCTTTGTTGGAATTCCATGACAGGAATCTCAATTTCTCTATATAAAGTTAATACATGTATGCACTTTCACAGCACCAAAAATTTAGAATGGAATATTGTTGAGAACAGGTTTCTTCAGTTTACTTTTGTCAGATTTTTTTATTTAGATTATAAACCGATTATTTGATGAAGCTTTGTGCTACTATAGCAGTAGCTGGAATATCATTTTTCATCCATGTACTTTCATGTATTTCTATCATTGTCATTGCAGGCATTACAGCGAGAACTCGAAGAATCCAAAGATGCCCAGAAAGCTACTCTGAACGACGTCTTGCATGAACAAAATGTGAAGCAGGGGCGTGACAAGTATAAGACTCTGAAACAGATCCGCAGTGGCAACACCAAGCACCGAGTGGATCAGTTCGAAGCCTTGTAGAGGAAGCCTGCATACATAGGAACAAATTTGTATATTTTACTGACCATATCATCTGTCTGTAATCCGAGTTTTTACCAGGGCTGGGACATGTGTACAGTCATACTATGGTCTCTTCGACAAAGTGTTAAGTGGGTGTGTGAAAAGACGCATCAAAGATGGACAAAAAACAAAATTACTTCATTTTTGATTTTGAAAGTTAATTTTACTATAGTTCCTGAAACTAGAAAAGACATGCTTATAACCAGATTGTTATATCACCAACAGAATGATGGGTTGTCAAATAGTTATTCGTTCATTTGATTACTTTGTACATAGAGGCGTCGTGCAAAGATACAGATTTCATAACATTGCATCACAGATTCAAAGCTTTATGTTGAAAGGAAAAGTTCTTTTTTGGTTTATTTCTGTATATGTTTATTCAGTTGTAGTACTGACTTTTGGGAGGGTGGGCATCAAGATAGATTTATTTTTGTAAATTTGAAATGATGTAATCGGAAAGTTTACCTTGTACATTGTAAAGCCGGCATATATTATTTGATGTTTGTTAGTGACATAACTTTATTTTTCACTAAGTATATTTATTTTTTTCCTTTTGCTAGATTTCAAGTTTATAATGTATGCAGAGATTTTTATATATTGTCTAATAGACCATCTAATTTTTCATGGCTGCATTTTGATTAAGTGTACCTGTTTGATCCTTCGATGACTGAATGTATATGAAAAACTAATGAAGTGTTCAAATCTGGGATTCCAAAGAGTCAATTAGATCTATGTAGCTTTGTTACTTTCCCCTGTAAGATATTGTAGACTTGTGATATTATTTTGACAAACAACCTATTCTCAATTTATTTTGTCTGTTTCAAATATATTGAGGAGGTTGTGTCACTATGTAGTTGTAAAACTTCAAAAAGAAAAGACTTGCCAGCTGGTTATGCATGCCTAAATTTTGAGTTAACTTGGGGCTCACATCATTCCTATTTATATACTGCCATTATGTACTGTACAAGCTTTGTTTATTGTTTAATGCATTAGTTAACATGAGTTTCATAGCATAGCTATTCATTTCAGTTCTTAAATTGATGCAAGTTTGAAAAAAATTTATCTTTGGATTCCTAAGGAAAATGATATGTTAGAAATGAAGCATTTGATTGGTGTTTATACAAAGGTGATTATTAGCCAATCGTCATTCAGCATTCCAGTTGGTCACTTCATCTGTCTTCTTATTGGTCAAGTGCTGTAGTGGTCTCTGGTGTATATACTTGCTGAAGATGTGAATATTTATATTTTTTTACTTAGGGAGCATCTTGTCATTGAAAATTTGTGATACTTTCTTGCCTAAATACGGGAAACCTTTGTTACCTTTAATTATTAAAAAAAAATTTAAAAATCACATTTTGAATAAAATTTGATTATTAGATCAAAATAATTGTTTAGAATAGTTAAGTGTTAATTGATTTCCTTTTTTGATGAAGAAGCAGCCTGAACAAGAGTCCTAGAAGTGAACAGTTTTCTTGTGATAGCACTTGATTGGAAATTTGTCTCATTCTGTCATATGTCATGATTGAATTGATATATAATCCATATATATACTGAATAAAGTCCTTGGACAATGCACAAACTGTTCTGTTATTTTAATGTATAAATGTTTGTGATGCTAAAATGCCAGAACAGTCTACATTATTTTGATGATTGGAATCAAAAACATGTAGAACAGTAGGGATAACGCTGCCCATAGCATTGGGCAGATTGTGATGTTCAATCCAGTAACAGACCATGCAAGGAAGTCTCCGTTTCATAAAAAAAAGAATGTTGAGGATTGAATTATTGCGATTAGGTCTGTATGAGAAGGAAATACTTTGTAAATATTGTATATATCAGATGTAGATAAATCTGATAATTAAAAGTGTATTTTTCATTATATCAGATGTAGATAAATCTGGTAATTAAAAGTGTATTTTTCATTATATCAGATGTAGATAAATCTGATGGACAAGATTAATAAATACAGCTTAATATATAGTAGTAAATATTTCTAAGGAAATGTTTAAGTGTTTTATATTGTGAATAGGAAATATATGTAACGAACATGTATTTAAGTGTATATTTAATATTCAGATGAATTAACATCATAAGAAGAAGAAAATTGAATGGTGTTTGGAACCGGACTCGATTCCATAAATTGGTATGATTAATAATTGTATATTTTAATAATTTTATTGTAAAAGAAAGATAACTCTTGTATGTTAAAATTGGTAAGAGTTATTTCCCTTAATTGTGTCTTTATGATTTTGGACAGAATGTAAATTATATCATGTATATGGGAATAGTGAAATGTGTATATTTCACCTGAAATGTATTCAAAGATAACTATATCGTAATAATATATAAATGTATTTTATGACTTGATATTATCTAATTATGATATATTTATTTTATTATATTATATTGCAGAGTCTAAAAATTTACATCATTAACGAAATCTGATTAAAGTGGACATGTGATTATCTTCGTTTATTGTCGGCAAATTCCCATTACACATGTATGGTGTTTCTGTTGCCTTTTGTGAAAGGGATGCGGATGGTTTTATAAAGACTTGCCATTTTGGGTTTCATACTTGAATATGCATGTCCATTGCTTACCCATAACATGGTATGTGACAGCTTAAGATATCAATTTGGTCATATTCAAAATATAATCGCCGTTTAAATTTTTGAAATTGGACAAAAATTTTGGAGGTGTTAATATTTTTTCTGGAAGACTGGAAAAATTGTTATGGCCGCTACAAAGATAATAGGCTTTCGTACAATTGCGTATAATATAATTAGTGTTATGGTGGTCACCCGCCCGGACACGCGTGGGTATTCCCGGGTACTCCGGTTTCTTCCCACATCTTTGACACCCCCCCCCCCCCCCCCAACATCAATGCCAACAAGAGATAATCATATATGTTGTCGAACATGTTAATAAATCTGTGCAAGATTAAATATAGTTCAAACACAATCAACGGAAAATAACTTTTTGTTCGAAATATTATCATATTAATTAAATGTTCGGGCATAGTTTTTAATGGTATATTCAGGCGCTTACAAACGATTTGAAAACTAGTACTAGTATTTGTTAGTAAAATAAATATTCAAAACTTAACAAAATTATTCTAAAATTATGACAGTTTTGCATTTTTGACACCCAGAGGTTTGTATCGTTATAGTAAAAATTCTATAGCTATTCTGACAAACTTGTCTCGTGTATTCGATATACGAATGAATCAATGATCATATGTATATGCGCAATTGGTGGTGAATTATTTAAGGAATAAGGAATCATTCTTTGAGTATTATGAGGTGATAATTTCGGTCGGGGCGTGATCAAATCCACAGGGGGGGGGGGGGGGGGGGGGGGGGGGGGGGGGGGGGGGGGCTTTTTCCTCGCAATTGACATTTTTCTTTTTACATAATGAAAATTGAAAAAGTCTTAAAGCAGCTGCCACCCCCTCCACGGACTCTTTGAGAGCATGTAAAATATTTTAGAAAACATAACAAAATTAGCATTAAAATCATTACGATAGAAGATTTAGATACTCTTCAGCTACTCGAAGATTGTTGAAGAAGTGGTTCAAAAACGATACATATACAATCATATTATCGGTAACACATTGATGATTCAGATCGATTTCCGTGGTTTTTAATGATGATATAATTCTGAAGGAGAGAATCAATATTTTCACTATAGGAGATATATAATTTAAAAAAATTAAGAATCATTTAGAACCACAGGAATTTTTTTCCCGTGGGAAATTTAATTTTCTTTCCGGATTTAGTAGTCTTTTCAGTTCTATAGGAATTAGAATTCCCACAGAGACAGGGTTAATGTAATGGTCCTCCACACCTTTGTGAACAGTTCTGCATTCTTCTAAATTACTTAAAGATATGGATTTCTAGCATGCGTTCGACTTGAGAATGACAGAAAATAAAAATTCAATTTTGGGTAGAAAAATCAAGTTTCTCAATTTTACCAATACCGCTATTCATGAAAATAAAAGTCCCTGCAGTATTCGAACTCGGACTGATAGAAGCTACCCCTGTTTTATAATGGGTTAAAGTCGCCATCTTGAGACGTACTGTCATAAAAAGTAGAAGTCACGGGGTGTCGAGGATCCTTTAAAAGGTTCGATCCTCTGGTTTTGGGTAGCATTTTGGGTCACCTCTAGTCTAAAAATTCTGCATCATTTATACTCGCGATCGTATACAGGTACATGTGTTTATATTTTACAATGGTAAATAAACTATATTGAATAATATTGTTAAAAGGGCATGGTCACGATTTCGGTCAAAAATTACTTTTCTGATTTTAATGTTTACAATGCTTCATTAAGGCATTTTTAATAGGCAACCATAATTTGAGTGTCATTTGCTGAGTTATAAGCGAGTTACAGAGCTTGCAATTCTTTGCTATGTAAACAAAGCCATTGTTTACATTTTTAATGTTTACGTGAAAATTTCAGTTTTAGACCTAAACGAATGTGTTAAACGTTAGGGACTGTTTATTTATGCTTAAAATGAATAAGAAGATAGGCATATAAACTTTAAAAGGACCTTTTACTGGTATATTGAACCTATGTATAAACAAAAACAGGGCACGAGCCTCGTTTACATGACAAAGAATTGTGAGCCCTGTATCTAAGACTTGCTTTTAACTCTACGACTGACTTTAAAATTTCATTTGATCATTAGAAATGAATTCCTAAAGCATTGTAAATAATAAAACCAGAAAAATAGAATTTGACCAAAATCGTGACCATGCCCCTTTTATTTACAGAGTTTTGTAAGGGACTATATTTTGTGGCGGAAAACTTTTAAGATTTATTTTTATAACTCAACAGTTTTAGAGTACTGTAACTTTAGCTTCCTCAGTAGTTTTCAGTGCAGACAAAACTTCCAGATATAGTTGATGCATTGAAATATCTTTATTTTGTCCCGAAAAACATATTGGAACAATTTTTTAAAAAATTCTTTCATATCATATATTGGCATATTTAGCTTACATTTCTTAAAAGTCAAGAAAAAATTAACTCTAATTTTTGCCGCCTAAAATTACCTTATATTATGACATATCTAGAATTTTTACATTATTGACCCATACTTTTGGTTTTATTTTCTGAATTTATAAGATTTTTCTGACAAGTCTGTTATAATTTGAGTAAAACTTTGATAATTTTATTGCAAAATTTGTTGAAAAGTTTTAAATTACTGAAAACAGCGTTTTATTAGGCCTAGTGCAATAAGGTCAAAATATTAATTAGGTGATGAAATTGTGAGTTTTTTCTATATAATTATGTTAATTCAATTTTTTTTTAAATAAAATAAATATGTATTTGATGCAATGGTTCATTCCGATAAAAAATAATAGAGGGAAAGGTGATCTGTAAGTTGCACTTTAGTTCAGAAAGGTCAAGTTAAATGCACCCTAGCCGAAAGAAGCATATAGAATCCCTAGTTTTGTTATGAATTTTGGTTAAGCTGTGTGTGTAGATTAAAAAAAAAAATACTTTAGAGACTTTATATCGCAGGATCCAAACTCTCTAAGTTTGTAACAATGCGGATTTTATAAGTCCGTTTATATTGGTTTTCTCAATTTAAATTTCGTTCGTCGAGGAATTCCCGTAAAAATCGACAAGAAAAACAAAGGACCATATTTTATCGTTTTATGGAATCCAAGGCAGATTAAAGATGCCTAGTGGACGACGTATTTTATCGCGTATACAGTCTAATTCTTATAACAGCAGTAGTAAAGGAGGAAATGGAAGGTAATTGAAAATTAACATTTTTCCATGTAGAGCATGTAGAGTCATTGATCAGTCAGTTGTCATAATGATAAATTTGTAAAACAGTTCTAAAATGGTTTAAAGGACAGAGCCTCTTTATATTAAAAAAAGTAAACAAAATAAAATATAATGAAATTTCTTAAAAAAGGAGAACGATACTTGATAAAATTGTTATAATGTTATACACTGACTTCATATTGACTTTAGAAAAGTAGACAACCAAATATAAAGCATGGGTGAAGGCTATGCCTGTCTATTTTTGTTAATCATACAGTCACACAGAGGACAGAGATACAAACATGGTACCGCTAGCCCAGATGGCAGTCTTGCCCAAGCACTGTCACCTCCCAGAGATCCCCAGCGACCCCAACATGTCGTTCGAGGCCATGTTGTACTTCTTTGGGGTGATAGCCATGGGTCTACAGTACATCAACCTCTACCGTACAGTATGGTGGCTGCCACACAGCCATGCTAACTATGCCTTGGTAACTGATACTTCATGAATTTGCCGTCAATTTATTACTTTAATTTTGAATTGAGATTCTGTCACAAGAATGTTGTTGACTACTTTATAAAATTAAAGAATCCCATCAACTTGTATTTTTTAAAAAAATTTTATCATTAGAGGAAAAGCACTTATCTGTCAGTATTACATGGTAACAAAATTCAACACGTACATTGTTGATATACTAAATATATACATGAACATTATATTAAAGTTGCCATAAGTACTTTACATTTACATTCACCAGTATTTGTTTTCCAGAACTTTTATCTGATTGATGTGTACCTTGTGCTGTTTCTGTGTATCCTGATGAGTCGGAGGATTGTTTGGTGTTTTGTTCAAGAGGTAATTCATTTATTTATAACTTTTTTTTTCTGAATGTACTTGTATTTTGAAATCCTCTAGACATTTCTAAATATAATACTGAATAAATAAAAATTTTATTCAGTCATTGTTACAAGAACATCAGATGCATGTTTAAATTTTATGAATGGTATTCAAATTGGCCATCAAAGGTGCTAAGATCACATAAAATGGTTTGACCTGTGGTAGAGAAAAGCACTCATAATAGTATATAACATGGGAAACTGTTTGAATCAAGTGCCTGGGCTGGTGCTATAGTATTCTATTATATAGAAGTTAAATGAATTACCGTAATTCAAAAAAGTATCAGAAGAAGTTGTTTAATTTTTTAGGTGTATGGATCAAGGTCCTCAAAGAGTGTGTTGTTTTGGGCCGTTCAGTTCTTGAAAGGAGCGTTATTAGGCAGTATTGCCCTCGGCCTGGTCTATACAGCTTACATGGTGGTAGCCAACCATTCAGCACTCTACTGTCTATTTCTGTCGTGTCCGTAAGTATCATTTACCATTATACTAAAAAGTGGTATTATTTATTTCACAATGCCAAAACTGAAATACAGTTTTACTTTGACAACGTGACATGGATATGTATTGTGTACCAAACAGCTATCAGTCTTATAAATCTGAGGATAAAAGTTAATATAAAAATATTATATGACTTAAAAGTATTATTGGATTCTAGTTCCAACATTCAACTTTATAAAATGTGCTTACACAATTGTATTAGATTTTAAAACTTAATACTGGCATAATTATCTAAGTAATTTGAAAAACTAGAATAAGATGGCAGAAATGCTTGAATGACTTAGAAAAAACGCCAAAGGTCATCTCTACACCCCTCACCATTATCTTCAAAATATGACAACCTACAACTTGTAAGATTGTTTGTGCTTTCAGTGTTATAACATATGTGTTCCTGTTTGGTCCATCGATTAAACCCCTGTACCATAGATGTCTGGTCTGGCCTACATCTGTATGCGATAGACCGCGGCATAAGAAAGAGGAAGAAGAGGTCATTCTGTTCCACAACTGTGTTCTGACCCCTGATGTCATAAGGTCAGAGGTCGAATATTTCAAGCTGGACTTCAATAACCGGATCAAACAAGTTTTGTTCAATTCCCTCCTCACGGCATACTACATGACCTTTGTCCCACTTTGTTTTGCCCAGGTGAGTCAAATTGTGTCATAGGTGTGGGAAGTTTGTTCTTGTATGCAATGATCCCTATTAAACTTGGATCAATTTTCCTATAACAAATTGAGTAGCTACATAAGTCTTAATCAGGAGTGAGAAACCTACAATCTGTGGTAAAACTACACCATGCCGTCTCAAATGATTGACAGTTGATTCTGTATTCATTATTCTCAAACATTTTTTTTAACAGAGGAGGTCAATGATTCATTTCTTTTTATTTGACATTACATTTTCTTAAGATAAATGTTTATGTATTTTCTTAAAACACAAGTTAAACAAAAATCCAAAATAAAATGTAGAAAAATAATGTGACAACTAAAAAATTATATAACCATGCACCAATGCCCTGAAATTGTTCAATTTACCACAGAATGTACAGGTTCAGTATACCTTGCAGTCCCATATATCCAACCTGAGATTTTTTGATAGTCTTTGGCATGCTCATTATTACTTGATGATATGCATTTTCGAAGAATAGGGATCATCAAAGCATAAAAAATGAAATTTTAAAGGGGGAATAAAAATTTTTACTATTTGTAGCTAAAGTTGAATATTTAGTTATTAAATATTAAATATCCCCTTTTCAGTATATGGCAATGTGATAAACACCTCCGTACTGAAAATTCCTTATTTCACGAGAGTACTTAATTTTCCATGATCCTACCATTTTTTATCGAATCACAAGAATATAAAATTGTGAACGCCAAACCTTTATCATCGTATCTTCTGTTGTTCAAAACTACATGTACTAGAAAAATAATAGCGAGATTTTAAAAACCGTGAGAGTTGCTTCTCATGATTTAGTTTGGGTAATAATTTCTTGCGTTAATTAAGAATATACCGTACATGTATTTGATGCAAAACAGCAGTGCCTGAGAAATTCAACATTTCTTTTTTTGGCCTAATAATATTTGTTTGATCACAGACTCATCTAAACAACCCCAAGGTAACTCTCATCTATCTTAAGATTTCATAGTTTTCATTTTAAGACTTCAGAATGGAGGGGTTTAAATCTTCATTTGGGAATCATCATTCTGTTATGAATAAAATATTTTCCTATGGATGTATGCATTCAAAAAGTTCTTGGGTCTTTTTCATTTGTTAATGAACTTGCACCTATATATTCATAAGACTGGCTGCATTCTTATCTGTAAGAAGGTAAAGTTAGCATGGTGGTTTATTTTTCAACCTTGTGACAATTTCTTTATAAATATCAGTATGCAGCATGAACATACATTTCATATTGACTGAGGGAACTCGTGTGATTATAAAACTTATTGTACTAATCATTGGGCACAGGTTTAATGCAAGTAATGTAACTCTTGTGATTATGAAACTTATTATACTAATCATTGGGTACAGGTTTAATGCAAGTAATGTATGTGTATATGTCATACACTACATTTAACATAGTCTCTATAGATACATGTACATTTCATACAATATGTTAACTGTGTAACAATTTTTACTTAGTCATTAGATGAAATGGACATGTTTAATTTAATACATGTATTGAAGTCATAGAACAACTTACCATGTGAAGTCTTTTTGCATTTGCATGATGACCTTTTTGCAAGGTCATTTGTCAAGATCATCAACAAAGAGACATATTAAGTGGGAAGTACACAAGTACAGATAATCTAGTTAAGGTTTTAAGAGGCTTCCTTGTCAGAATAGCTAAGCCCGAAAGAAAATTTATTTTTCAGAATTCTAGTCTGTTCTAATTCTTTAAGCATCCAAGATTTTTTTGTCATTGTACACTGAAAAGATGAACAGAAATGCATGTGGTGGTACATCAAAAGTATCATTCCAGTAAATCTTATCAGTGAATAGTGCATTCAACTTTGATAAAATGAAACCTGTAATCTAATTTACTGTAGCATGTTCAAAACACGTGTGAATCGTGTTGGGTGAGTTGGTCTATGTAAAATCGTCTTTTCTTTTTTTACTTTCAAAAAGTGTTGTCTATGATATTTTTATTTTAAAAATGACTTTTTAATTATTTCAAAAGAATATTCCCAAAACCAAAGAAAATTTTGGTCAAGTTTTGTTTCTAAACTTATTTAATTTGATTAATTTTATTTGGCTTCCTAAGTTTTCTGTATTTTTCTTTTTTTGGAAACATTTTTTATGCATCTTAATACTATTACTGCATGTGCTGTGATTTTTATTACCATATTTTCTATTAATTTACATTTAATTTTTATTCCAAATAACTTTTTGGAATTAAAAACAATAATACATGCTAGAATTTGATTCTTCATTTGTAATTGTTGTTAATTACATTTTTTATCATGCAATTTTATTAAGTTGAAATTTTAGTAAGTGTAAACATATGAATAATTTTTTAATGATCGAGATAAAAAATTGGTCTAATAATCTTATTTATTCTTTGAAATCAGCAGTTTACAAACTAATATCACAAGTATACCTGATGCTGAAAAAGATCAAACAACTTGTAACTAATTAAACAGCACAATTGCTTTGCCTAATAGATGTATATATTAGCATTTCAAAAGCTCATTTATTTATTTGCATCAATTTTTAACTTTTGTATGTACATGTATCCATGAATAAATGAATTGAAGATTAAAATGGTGAACATTTTCAGAACACCCTATACTATGACACTTGGTGGGTGGGGCAACATGTGGTAGTCACATGGCTTTCTGCTTTCCTTATGCTGATCGTACATTACCTGCCCCCCAAATACCTGGATCTTCTTCACAGAACAGCCCTCCATCTGGGACGCTGGCAGAAGGTGGAAGGAAGGCATGCCCATGTACCTTATAATGCGTAAGTCTGCGATTCATAGCCCACGTACCTTACAATACATAAGCTTGCGATTCATTGCGATACTATGCACTGAAAACAATGGTGTATACGGTATATCGTTACTGTAAATGTATTACATTTGGCTGTGTATTCTTTTTAGCGCTTTATCGGAAAGTTGTTTCCAATTAATTAAATACAGTGCTAAATGCAATTCATATATACATATAAAAATGGGCACATTAAGAAATACGCTCTTGTTGAAAAATCAATTTTTGACAAATATCTTACACACTAAATATATTGAGTTTACAGTAAAATTTTAAAATGCGTGTTGTTAAGATAAAGGCAATGAGATTTGCATGATTAGAAATGGATCCTACAACTTGACCTGTTTTGGATTTCAGATGGTCCGAGCTGACAGTATGGCCACCAGGTGCTCTGGTAAAACATGTAAAGGGACTGTTCAAGGCAGAGGGGATCAACGTCACGGCCGAACCCGGCAATGGCATGCATGGTCGATTTTTTGTAAGTGTTGGAAAAACTGTCCCTTAATTTGATTTTTAAATTTTGTTTTATCATGTGAACTTCATAAATTGTTTAATTTTTTTTTCAGTTTCTTTTCCACCAACCAATGAGGGTGGTAAACTGGTTACTTATTTTAACATGGCTCCTGGTGGGGTACCAGTTCTTCTGTCTCATTCAAAGCACAGAGTGGAATCACATAGTCTGCATAGCTCTTGTTTTATTCTGTAACTATTATACTCTTTTTAAGCTTTTAAGAGACAGGATTATTTTAGCAAAAGCATATAAAGAGGAACTTTCTGAGGATGATAGATAGTGCAATTCTCTTATTTATGTAAACACATCCATGACTCTGTCATTTTCACAATTTCAAAGTTAAATGGTTGCAGAACTCACTACAAACTCTGACAAAAATTACTATTGTATCATCCATAAGCCGATTGACTAGATAGATAAACCTTTGAACCAAACAGAAATACACTGTACTGATATTAATTCAATGGGGCCATTTTGATTTGTTAAATGCAGGTGGATAAGAACCTTGCAAAAATTTCATTACGGTAATTTTACAAATATATTATTTGTTATTGATGGATTCATTTTTTTTTTTTTTATTCAGAAATCTTTCTTTACCTTCATAAGTCATCATAAATTATTGAGGTAAAAATGAAGTAAGATTTCAGCAATTTCACTATAGTGATTTATTCATACATACATACATGAAATGATTTTTGATAAGGGTGAGAGAGAGTTGTGCAACTACAAAAGCTGGACTTTGTCAAGAAGATATTTCACATGACAGTGTATTTTGTTTTTTTGTAAATGTTGTGTATATATATATTTTATTTATCAAAGCTTCCCATGCCAAAATGTCACAAAATAATCTAGTAACATCAGTAAAAGTCATGCACTTTATTTCTTATGCAGTTTCATTTACACTGTAATAAACAAATTGACATTTATACATTTTATTATATGCATGGGATGACAGAATTGTATGTTGTTGATGAGATTGTACGTGTAACTGTTATACCTAATTTAATGCCGAGTTTTACATGTACATTCTATTAATAAATATTTGCAAAGCTTTAATACATTTTTTATCATTAATAAAATTTGGTTCCTTACCGATGACATAAGAATTTTCATTACTTCAGAAGGTGTCTAAAAGTAAAATTCAACCTGTAAAAATATTTTGATTAAAACATTTAGGTTGGCTTACTGAGTATATAATTTAAGATTGATCAAATAACCAGGAACATATTTTTTTACGCCTTCTGTAGTAAATGTATAAAGTAAGTCACTCTCAAAAAAGGTTTTATATATTTATAAATGCATCAAACAAGCCAACATTTGAAACAAAAATAATTTTTATTAAGGTACTGTATATATAAAGGGAAAAAATGAATGCCTCTGAGATTTGCTGTAACATTGAGATACATGTATCATATACCACAGAATGTTCAGTGAACAGCAATGTGAGGAATATTGTCATGTAAAATGAAAATCAGTTCTTGATTTCTCATGGAGATATGGACGGCAGAAGATGAAATCTAGGTGCGATTGCATGGTGTTCACGCCTCTGGCTGGACAGGTAATGTTAGCGTTAGAATCTGGAACAGAGAAAAATATAAGCAAATTAAGAAAATTTTCTTTCCTCCCTTCTCCTTTCTAGTCCTACCTGATCAATAACTAAGGACCCATTAGACTTGGGTCAAAAAAATATATTTTTCATTTTTTTGATTTACAAGAACTTTATAAATGATAAATGGTCACCTTTTTACTTAATATTTATTTAGCCATACAAACCCATAACGGAAAATTTATTCAATTATTAAAAGTATTTTAAAAGTTATATCAATTCAAATTTTGACTCCAGTCTATTCTACAGTTATGGTCTTAAGAGAAAATAGAATTATACTCCATCAATTTTGATAGAGGAAAAAGGCATTTATTCACAATATGCATTAGACTTGTTCATGATTTGCTAAAGTGTTTCTAGTTGATTTGACATTTATATACACATCACCAAATCATACAAATCATTAAACAGAGTTGAATTCGTATATATCTTACCCTCGTTTTGCGGTTAAACTGTGCCACACAGTCCTCTTGTATCAGTAAGTAAGGAAGAAATATGTCGAGGTAGTATTTGTTTGACCTTGTTTCCAGCACAATTCGGTCCTCTCCAACATCCACACTCAATGTGCTAGCCATTTTCTGGAAATTCACAAAAATTGTGTAAAATATTTAGCATACAAACATTAGTAGACAAGATAACCTAGATTTTTGAAAATTATTTTATAAAAAATTCATAGGAATTTGGAAAAAGAAATTTTTTATGACAACTGTTTCGTAGATAGGAATGAAAGTGAATACTGTATACAGGGAAATATTCGCCCCCGTTTTATTTTCGCCACTTTCGTCCTCATTGTTAGTGGGCGAATTTAAGACTGGGCGAATTCCAATGTTCCAAATAATCTCTCTTTAAACACAACTTGGCCTGGGCGAATTCAAGACGGAGCAAAACCATTTGCAAGTGAAGAAGGGCGAAAATAACACGGGGCAAAAATAACCCTTTATATAGTAACAAATCTAAAAAAATAGGATAACTACCACATGTGGCAAGCTTATTTCTGCTACAAGGAATTCTGGGTGTCCTTCTGCAGGTTCCTGTACAATCTGAAACTCGGGCTTCTGGCCTCTGTCAAAAAGAAAACGAGATTACTTGAAAATTTAAAACTACAGATGGCAAAACATGTAGATACACTCTAATATACACTTTAATATACAGTGTACCATTATAAGTACAATTTTCAAAGAAAACTACGCAAGACCACCTTAATAAAAATCCTTGTTTGCCCTTTTTTAACGAACTGCACAAACAAAAAAGTATCCAACTCAAAGATATTTTTTTTAACAATTTGAGCCAATTTTTTTTTTTCAATCCAGTTGTTTGCTGATATACTTTTTATTTAATTTTGGTCAACAGTAGTAAATTTGAAGAAAAAAATAATACCAACACAAAATTTAGTAGGAAGAGGACAAAGAATCATTATTTCATTTTTTTTTCTTGAATAAGTTTTTCTTTCAAAGGCTATTTTATTTAACAACTACAACTATCTGGATTATTTGTGACAAAACCTTTACCAAACCACTCAACAAACAAGAGAAAAGCTGTCAATGTGTTAACATTATCCATAATCTATTTGTCAATCCTGAATTGATGAACACTACCTATCCAGAGAAATGGGGTACTCCATATGCAATATTTTTGCCAAAAATTATTTAAGTTCAACAGCTGGTAATTTTTTCATTAATTATCAGAAATCAAAATCCTAGCAATATGCACACCTCTGATATATGTACACTTGTTCTACGAAATAACAACTTCCTATCTTGAAAACTGTAGGAGGATTTATCCATACAATAGGAGTACCATAATGACATATTTTGCCAAAAAATGAATAAGTTCAATAGCTGGTATTTTTTTCATGAATTATCAGAAATCAAAATCCTAGCAATATGCACACCTCTGATATATGTACAATTGATCTGCAAAAGAACAGTTTCCTATCTTGAAAACTGTAGGAGGAGTTATCTGTACAATAAGGGTACCCTTTTGGCAGCCGCCGATCTGACTGCCCCCCATTTTCACCATTCCATTTTCACCATTTCAATAACCAGATTATTCCTTTGGAAAACCCGGTTAAAAAGTAAAAATCTTTAAGAATTTTAGAGAAACTGTTACAGCACTTACATGAACATTTAATGGCAGAACTACATTAAAATAACTATCAGTGTGTAAATGTTTAAGTTATGCAACTGGTACTTTAAAAACGAGCCAGTTGAACTGTCATACCTGGCTTTGAGTTCCTCTTGAGATAGTGGCTTTGGTGTGTCCATCTCTTGGATCAATGGTTTCCCAGGCCCATACATCCCTTGGCTGGAATAATGAATGTAACTGTACCATTAAATAACTGTTGTGCTACATGTATGAAGAGCAATATTTTGTACCTCCTGCTCATTCCACTAAAAACAAAAGACCCACAGTCCTTGATGGTCACCTGAGTACCATAGCCCTTAGATGGACCTGTCAAGCCCCATGTCTGCATTTTAATTTTTGTTTTGAAGTCTAAACTCTAATCTGAGACTCCTCCTCTGACTGTTACCCTGCTTTCATTATTTGATTGTTTGCAAACCTCAATTCATTGGGGGGGGGGGGGGGGGGGGGGGGTGTCTCAGAGGAATCTCAGATTATCTATACCCTAGCTCCATGGGCCAAAAATTGTAAACTTTTGGTAAAAAGAGACTTGCAGACTTCTAATGGTCAATCTCTTAACATTATTCAGTTTCATTAATAATGCATACAACATGCAGTTTATTGCTACAAGTATACAATTAGATGAAGTTAAAAATTGTTAACGGCTGACACGACCAACAGCAATAAATTACCTAAAAAGTACATGTTCACTAAATGGCCATATATGTCATACACCCCAAAAATAAAAAGCTTCAACCCCTGCTCCATGGGCAGTGAATTTCAAAAATTAAGAAGAGGACAATATGGACAAAATCGACAATGCATTTATTTTATCTCCCACTCCTGTAAAAGTACAGAAGAAATTATTATACAATGTTATACATTTTCACTATGTGACCATATTGGCCTTACCCAAGGGTCTGAACACCTGACCCTGGGGTCATGAATTTCACAATTAGGTAGAGGGCTTTATGGACATCAAATCCATGCATTTAGTTTTTCTCAAATATATATAGGAGTAGAGAAGTAGATTTTCTAAGATTTAATCAATTTCACTATTGGTGACTGCCCGAGGGCCTGAACCCCTAACCCAGGGGCCATGAATTTAACAATTTAGGACATTATAACCATGCATTTAGATTTTTCCCCTCATGTGTGGGAGTAGAGAAGAAGATTTTTGAAAATTCGATGAGGGATGATTACCAATTGCCTCAGGTGACTTAAAAATATATGGTAAATGAAAGTGTGTTGGTGCCTTATACTTACTCTCCCATTTCCATGATCACCGGTTTCGACTGTGTCCGAACATTCTGTTCCTGAAGTCTTCCCACTGACTTCCTGTTCTTCAGAACGACCAATTCTAAGAAAAAATTAATATGATGTCAAAATTGAATCTACTGATATGTTAAATCACCTCTGTAGTTTCAAATATGAAAAGTTTTGACATAAGATGACAACTGAACTTCAAAATATTCTTTGACTGGGAACCAGTGAAGCTTTGCAGCTACAATTGTTCCTATTTAAACAAAATTTAACATTTTCTGAGCAATAATTGCCTAGTAATTTGATCAGTAGGAAAAAAAAAACACCAATTAGATTCAATGGTCACTTCATAAACAGCACAAATCAAAGTAATTCAATAATGGAGCAGAGATACTGCTAAGAACCATCTCATAATAGCAAAGGAGAAATCTCATGAGAGGAGTTCCCTTTCATTGGAGGACTCACCTCTAGAGAGTGTGATGGAGTACTTCTCCTCCAGACCTTCCAAGGTCACGGACATAAAGAATGTCCGGAACACATCACTGTCCTTCATCTTCTCAAAGAAATCGGGGTGTATCACTACATCATAGGCAGTACAGCCATGTCCACCTGTAATAATAGAGCAGATCTTGTCACAAAATCAGCCCGTCATTGTAGAACAGATTTTATCACTAAACTATAGACTCCACAGTCCTGTCAACCTGTAACAATAGAACATATCATATAACTATTTCATAGACTGTCATGATAATAGAATAGATAATACTACTTCATTTATGTAAAAGAGCCAAAATAAGATAGATGTTGAGATTTTCTTACAAACAACATATCTCCTATTTATCAATCTTGCCACAGACTTGCCAATATACACTTGGACAGTGGATGTTTGTGAAAATTGCCTTGCAGACAAGATGCACTTTAACTCACTTTTATCCAACAGGTATCTCACCCTTTTAGCTCATAAAAACACAATGGGACAATATATACTTGTGCAGATTCCCTTTTATATCACATTTCTCACTTTTATCTATCTCAGCATGGGGTTCCCCAATACTCATTGGGACACGGAATCCAAAGGGATCCTCCGATTCCAACAACTTCAGTAGGTCTTCCTCCGTAATGTCCTTTGGTTGTGGAACCTAATGTTGAAGACAATTATTTGACTAACTAGTATATCTACTTGTATCAACATTCAATAGGTGTTTAATTTATATTTTTAGTTTCAATTATAAGCAAAACAACAGAAATTTTACTTTTGCAGCACTCAAAAATAATTCTTAATACTTTATAGCTAAACTGGTACTTTATAGAACACACAATATTGAATTCACTTACATTGTCAGCTTGGCAAACATTAATGAAAATCTTTTCACCATTTTCTTTCTTTGTTTTAGCACAAAACCCTGTAATGATTATTGGTGTATTTAACTATATATCAGACAGTGTTTCTATAATTACATAAAGACTGATAAACATTCCTATAAGCAATGCTTAGTTAGCTGCTTACACACATTTGACCACCATGATTTAATTGATTTTGATAAATATGTTGTAAGCCTGTCTGCATGATCATACATTTTCTTATACACTATCATCAGTAATATAAGCAAGTGATCATGGTGATAAAAAAAATCATGGATATACTGTGGTTTCATTAATATTTGAGGGCATCAATTTCTATGGAATTGGTGAAATCATCATTTTCTTAATATCCAAACTTTACATTATACAATTACGGACTTCATTGTAGGTCGATATGTGGTTATATGGACCCATGTCAAGTGATATCGACCAAAGACACCGAAAGTGATATCGACCGAGCTTGCAAGGTCGATATCACTTTATGTGTCTGCCTCTTAATGATGCACTAAGTGAACGGAGAGTAGGCTATCAACATCAATTTTAAAACAACAAAAATTAAAGATTATAGATAAAGGGAATAAGATAGAAGAATATTTTGCAAAATATAATTTTTAATATTCTGTATTTAAAAGTTCCTGTTGGTACAATGTCTTTACAATACCTATTTTTGTTGATATTGCCGAGTCATGCGATATCATATTCCGCGGACGCACTTTCGCGTCGATATCGGAAAAGGACGAATGTCACGTGATGTACTTTCAACCAATGAAAATGACGAAAATTATTGTCTTATATAATATTATCTATTATTAACTGGTTGTTTATGCTGATTTAGTATAATCATAAAACTGAATGGAGAAGAGAGATGCAGCAATGTCTTTTGATTTTTCTATCAATATAAAAATTGTGTAAAACTCTTGATGTCCAAACATGACTATTTGCTATTTTTTCAAGGGTGTGAGGAACGTTACACTAATTATCGACATTGTGAAGATGAGTCCACAGAATCAATTATTTGTCAAAATTTTATTCTAATGAGAAGCAAAATCCGAATGTATCTGTACCTGGTCTTGGGACAACTGTAGTAAAGGGTACTTTATTGTTAGGGTCAGCCCCACCATCTTGTAATCCCTGTAATAAAGCGACATCAAATAAGATGATAAAGGAACCTCAACACCATGACAATGATGACCACAGGTAATAGTATGTAAGGAATTGATGAAGAAAAATAAAATAAATTATCAAAGTGAGTTTACCGACTGCAGTAGAAGCTTTTTCATTAAAGCCTCCGCTTCATCTGCATCTGGCTCCAACATTGTTTATTTTTGTTCACTATATATCATAAAAAAATTGTCGAAACTTGTTAAGATATGGGGGCTGCCATATTGTTTAAACTAAATTTCAAATCAACATCGCACAGATCCGGATTTCATACATGCATGACTAGACAGAAATCTACGCAATCCAAGAATAATTAGGCCAGGCTATATGCATTCCTACATGTACAGGGACGTTTATATACCATAAAATTTATAACATGTATCTGATTCCTATAATTTACAAAAAAAAAACTTCCATCGTTCATTGATATTTCTTTTAAAATACATTTTCTTACTGTGCGTGGATTATTTCTTAATCGATCGAAATTAAAGCTACTTCGAGAGCACGAACTTGCACGGACTGACCTCAGACTTCCAAATAGACTGTAGTTACAATGACAACCTACATATTGAAAATTGGCTGTTTCTTTCTGTGTGTAACAAATTGTGAAAACAGCTAAGTCTCAACCGGGACTCGATCCTAGAGCCTCTTGCGTACCGTGTCAGCGCTCTTACCACTGATCTCTTTAAAATTGAGACCCGATATATATATATATATATATATATATATATATATATATATATATATATATATATATATATACTGACAGTCACACACCTGTTAACCCGGTGACGTGTAATGTACGTTTATTATCGACAATAATAATAATTTACATACCTTCACTCACATTTATCGATAATTGATTAAAAGATTCAAAGGTAGATGGAAATATAAATTGCATGCCTTCTTTGGTGCTTCATTCAGGCTATGAATTAACTAATATCATAGAAATGCATTCTCAGCTCAATAACTGCTATCGATATATGATCTTTCCCAGTGAGTCGATAGTGCTGAACATAACAGGTAACTAAAACCACAGCCATTCCTTGGGTAATGTTGTTAAGCTTTTTTTATTGTGATCTGTCTGATCTTTTTTAATATTAAGTATGAATACCCCCTTTCAAAATTAAATATACATAGGATATACTCAAAATATTTTACAAATTTGGCCACAAAACTACTTTTTAACCAACCATAAAAGCACTGATGAATCTGTTGTAAAAGGTACTTTAAATATTCTAAAAAGTGAAAAAATAAATCTTGTAGGGACACTTTTCTGTTACAATCGTTGCTCAAATCATACAATATAAGTAAATATCGACTTTAGAAATACAACAATATTGATAAAAGACCCAATAAAGTTTCCTGGCATTTTCATGGGAAATACCAGAACAAAGTCAATTAATTTTTAATTTATTCACTATTTTATTTCAAAATGAAATAGGATCAGACAGCAGGCATAGCCATTTTTTGTCCTCTCCTTACAAACAAGATGAAGATAACATGGTGTAAGTAGATTAATAATACAAGTATGTGCATGAAAATAAATGATGTACAAAATCAATTGTATTCGAAAGCAAAGTGTTTAACACAGAAACACATTTGTCTAATATACGTTTTTGAATTAATCATATATATAAGGAAAAAGATTCTGGCAAATCACATAATAATTTCCTTATATCATTTTAACAATATAGATGCGTCGGTACAACAAAACTTGTCCTTGCATTGAAATCGCCTCCTTTGTGAGTTTTTATCTATCTCTTATTTCAACAGTATATATATATATATCAATGATGAGAATGCGGTTTTAGCATTTAATTAAGAAATAAACAGCAAGTAAAAAAGTTCACCGGGATATGAACTTGGTTGGTCACGTGGTCAAACAAGTTCATATACTGAGGAACCTTTTAACATTGCTGTTAATTATTTATATTTGCGTTTTCAAAGGCAAACAGTTAAGAATTATTAAAATAACTGTTTTTAATGTTTACAATATTGCAACCGTGAAGGGCTTCTCAGAAGATTTGATCACATACCTACCAAGTTCATATCCCGGTGAACTTTTTAACACTGCTGTTTATTATTTATATTTACGTTTTCAAAGGGCAAAATAGCTGTTCAGAATTATTAAAATAGCTGTGTCTTTAATGTTTACAATAATGCAACCGGGCCGTGAAGGGTTTCTCAGAAGATCTGATCACGTACCATCCCGCCGAACTTTTTAACTTTGCTGTTTATTATTTAACTGTTCAGAATTATTAAAATAACTGTGTTTTAAATGTTTATAATAATACAACCGTAAAGCAAAGATCATTGTGACGTCATGAAAAAGTTAACACAGAGCCTTTTCGCTATCCTATTGGTTCATATAAGGAAGCATATTTGCAAATGTAAATATAGCTTAATGAGTAACGATTCCATAATATATGACTGTATGTATGTATGGCAGTGCATATAAAAAGTCAAAAGATATATATAGTATTTTATGTTGATATGATATTAAACAGGAAAGACTGTCATAATGACGTAAAAAGAGCTGTAGATTGCTTCCGCAATACATCATTATTCCTGAGCACAACATAAGGTAAGTTCAAAATGGAAAGAAAAAATAGATAAACAACTAGCAGATTGTCAAATATGTTAAAAAAAAAAACCCCATTAAACACGTCAAATAAAAAAAAAGATATATATGCATTTAGAAAAGTATGAGATATATTTTCAAAAGATAAGATTCCTATTTCCTAGTCTTTAAGTCATTTTCCAGGCGTTTTATTACCAATCACCAATCTACGTTCCATTTGAGATAATTCATGACGACTATCAACTTTTATGGCTATTGTTTTTATTTGCGTGTGGACGTTGATCGCTAGAACTGGTTTGTAACATCTTATACGCATATTTTGATGATATCACTTGTTGAAAAGAACTTAAAAACTTTTAAGTGTTTTACATTTGAAGCTAAATTATGGGGGGAAAATCTGATTCATTGGATTGATCTTTTTTCTTTTACATTGTAATTATCCTTTTTTTCCAATTTTGTATTAAAAAAATCTGTGATCTCCAAACAAAATAATAGCGAACAACCTTTATGAAAATTGGCTATGCATTAAAATTATTTTGAAAACCTTTTATTTTGTACTTTTAGTAATTGCTTCCGTATCAATAGAGGTAGAACCTTTATTGATAGAGTTTGGAAAATCAGGTGTAGATATCAGCTGTGTTGTTAATGGCACCAATCTCCTCGGCATTACAATCATTCAGCTGAAGAAATCCGAAAGCAACGTTGTATCAGTAACTAAATTCAAAATAGCCTGGCAAGATAAATCGTTAGAAAATAAAACGGGAGTAACAGTCAATGCTTCCATTAACAATACCATGACGTCGTATCTACGTTTGGAAATATCAAAAACAGTGGTCAGATATCCAGAGGATATGGGGTCATATCAATGCATTCTCAGTGCAGTTACTGTAAGTGGTGAAATAAAGCAATATCGTTCCCAGTCGATAGTGCTGAACATAACAGGTAACCAAAACAAAAACCATTCCTTGGGGAATGTTGTAAAGCTTTTTATTGTGATTTCAGTAGCTCAACATTGTATTTTAAATACCTCATTATTAAAATGCCGCGCGCGACTAAATTCAAATGTTTATTTCATTTTCTGTTTATGTCTTATTGAAGAGTTTCTGGAATCGACCACTGGTCTATTCCCCACAACAAACCATAAAAGTACTGAAGTATCAGTTCAAAAAGGTATGGTGTTCCTTAAAATATTAAATTGAGTCTTATTAGGGTGTTTTGTGAATACAGCATTTCTCACAACATAAATAAAGGAATTGATGAAATACCTGAGGCAAATGTCCTCATTGATAGGCGTAAAGCCTATTCAAATGAAGAAAAACAAAACCAAATCAATTGTGTTTAAAGCAAAGTATGCAAACACTCATTTCAAGTAATATTTATTGGCACTTTATTTTTCTAATATGATTGATCAATATTAGAATAGTTGTGTTTCTCAAATTTTGTAAGAATGAATAAAATATTAAAAAAGTGTTATTGATTTTACTTTCCGTAAATAAGGAATGGAGTGCGTTTCATGATTACTATTTTGTAATTATCTTGTATTTCAAATTTTGATTTAGGAAATGAGTTCTAGAAAATCACGGAAAAACTTCCGAAAATATTTATATGCTATGCAAACCTTCGCACTTTCAAATTTGTTCTTTGATTGAAATCACACTGTAATTATTTTTAGAATCAACCTATCTCTTAAATTCACAATATTTATCAATAACTTATGATGAAGACAATTCTCAGCTCAATAACTGCAAGTGGTGAAATAAAGCATTATCATTCCCAGTCGATAGTGCTGAACATAACAGGTAACCAAACCCAAAACCATTCTTTGGGGAATGTTGTTAAGATTTTTTTAATTGTGATCTGTCTGATCTTTTTTAAAAGTGAATATACTCCTTTCAAAATTTTAATAAAATCAAAAATACCTAGGATACACCCAAAATATGATTTATTTACATTCCTAATTTCTGCAGCGGAACATTTGCATTCTACTTCTTTATGATATTGCTGAGCTCTACTGCTATTTTTAAAAAATGTTATTTTGGTTTCCTTTTCGAAGGGTTTTCAGATTCAACCACAAAACTTTCTGTTTTTTCAGCAAGCCATAAAAGCACTGATGTGTCAGTTGTAAAAGGTACTTTAATTATTCTAAAAAAAAAAAAAAAGAATCTTGTTAGGACACTATTCCTGCTATAATCATTGCTCATATCATTCAATATACACGTACGTACATATTGAATTTAGAAATACAACGATTGATAAAAGACCACAATAAAGTTTACTGGCATTCTCATGGGAAAAACCAGAACGAAATCATTTGTATTTGAAAGCAAAGTGTACGGAAAACATTTTGTCCAATATAAGTACACACTTCATAATATTCTCTAAAATCTTAAAATAATTGGTAAGCGTTAGACGCTTAATATTTTGTAATTAAAGTTGCATTGCAAATTTTGAATAAATTAAGTATATATATAAGGAAATAAATTCTGTCAAATCACAAAATAATTTCCTTGAATCATTTAATGATATACATACATCAGTACAATCAAACTTGTCCTTGCATTGAAATCGCCTCCTAGTGAGTTTTTTATGTATCTCTTATTTCAATAATATGTATCAATGATGAGAGTGCAGTTTTAGTATTCTATGTGAAATATGTCCGATTAATAATTAAAAACGCTATAAAGACGAGCGAATGTGTAAACAATTTACGTCTTTTGCTTCATTAGAAATTTATAATCCAGTTAAGATTTTGATTATTTGCGGTTAGTTTTGTGTTAAGTTGAGGCTATCAACTTTGTGTTTTTCTATGTATAGGTTTTTAGTATTCGATGCAAATTTAAGCTAAACGATCAAAATATCCAATTCGTGTTGGCTGGTTTAAAGCTTAATGAGTAATGATTCCATAATAAATGATTGCATGTGTATATATATATATATATATATATATATATATATATATATATATATATATATATATATACATGTATATGGCAGTGCATATAAAAAATAAAAATATATACATGTGTAGTATTTTGTGTTGATATGATATTAAACAGGAAGGATTCATATACTGACATAAAAATAACTATAGATTTCTGCCGCACTACATCATTATTTATGAGCACAACATAAGGTAAGTTCAAAATGAAAAGAAAATCAGCTAGCAAAATATTTTGCATATACGAGGTTCAATAAAAAAATACGAAATACCTTTGCCATAGCTATGTTATTTAACGTCATATCATTATAAAATTTAGTAGACATAATTTAGCAATTTTTCAAACAATTTGAAATCAAAAAAGTTCATGTATTCCTTTATTTCTAAATATTATTAAGAATCTTATCCTGCAAAAATGGGGTCACAGCGCACCGACAAAGTTTGTGTTCTGTCAACAATAAACCATATGTTGAAAGAAATATTGCCATAAATTGGGCTTAAAACCAAATAATATTGAAACCTAAAATTAAAAATTGTCATGATATTCTATGTACCAAATAATGACAGGATATATAGATTTGTTGAACAGATATCAGTAACTAAAGACATAGAGTCTTCTTTAAAAATGACTGAAAACATTGACGTCGCCGGACGTCACGGCGCAACGGAAAGTATAAACACTATGGATTTAACTTGGGGAAAAAGCCGATAAAAACTGTGAAAAGACTCAATGGTGGAAAAAAATAGGTCAAAAATTATTTGCACATTTGTGTTTAACTCTAATACATTTTGTGGGGGTTGTGGAAAATGTACTTTGAACATCAAACAGTACGAAAGAGAGTAGAATATCTGTAAATATTTGATCAAAAGAATAAACAACGTCATCTGACATTCAGGGATTTTCTTACTGTAAACGAAGAGACATGCGGTAAAAAATAAGTCAACTTCGAGGAACTAGCTTAATATGATTTTCGAACAAATGTGAACAAATTAGATGTCAAGTGATATCGTGCCGATTTAAATTGTATGGTGAAAAGCACAAAAGACTCGGGGTGATATAAAGATTGGATATTTCTATTAACTGTGCGTGCATCATCTTGACACCATGTTTTAAGTGTTATCGTGCGCCGTGGTGACAAAACATTTTGATTTTAAAATCGGGTAACAAAAATAAATTTTTATCAAATGGGATGAAACTTCGTATATCATTATAGTGTTGTTGAATAAATTAATCTGTTAGTTAATTAAAGAAAAATATATGATAGACATTGTCTTCGTATTTTTTTATTGACCCTCGTAAATGCCATTTATGTTCATTAAAAACAATTAAAACACAAGATAAATTAAACTGTGATATATTTAGAAAAGTATGAGATATATTTTCAAAAGATAAGTTTCCTATTTCCTAGCCTTTGAGTCATTTTCCAGGCGTTTTATTACCAATCACCAATCTACGTTCCATTTGAGATAATTGATCACGAATATCAACTTTTATGGCTATTGTTTTTATTTGCGTGTGGACGTTGATCGCTAGAACTGGTTTGTAACATCTTATACGCATATTTTGATGATATCACTTGTTGAAAAGAACTTAAAAACTTCCAGGTGTTTTACATTTGAAGCTAAATTATGGGGGGAAAATCTGATTCATTGGATTGATCTTTTTTCTTTTACATTGTAATTATCTTTTTTTTTTCCAATTTTGTATTAGAAAAATCTGTGATCTCCAAAAAAAAAAGTAATAGCGAACAACCTTTATGAAAATTGGCTATACATTGAAATTATTTTGAAAACCTTTTATTTTGTACTTTTAGTGCTTGCTTCCGTATCAATAGAGGTAGAACCTTTATTGATAGAGTTTGGAAAATCAGGTGTAGATATCAGCTGTGTTGTTAATGGCACCAATCTTCTCGACATTTCAAACATTCAGCTAAAGAGATCCGAAAGCAATGTTGTATCAGTAACTAAATTCAAAAAAGCCTGGCAAGATAAATCGTTAGTAAATAAAACGGGAGTAACAGTCAATGCTTCCATTAACAATACCATGACGTCGTATCTACGTTTGGAAATATCAAAAACAGTGGTCAGATATCCAGAGGATATGGGGTCATATCAATGCATTCTCAGTGCAGTTACTGTAAGTGGTGAAATAAAGCAATATCGTTCCCAGTCGATAGTGCTGAACATAACAGGTAACCAACACCATTCCTTGGGTAATGTTGTTTAGCTTTTTATTGTGATTTCAGTAGATTAATATTGTATTGTAAATACCTCATTATTAAAATGCCGCGCGCGACTAAATTCAAATGTTTATTTCATTTTCTGTTTATGTCTTATTGAAGAGTTTCTGGAATCGACTACAAAACTATTCCCCACAACAAACCATAAAAGTACTAAAGCATCAGTTCAAAAAGGTATGTTGGAAGTTCTTTAAAATGTTCAGTTGAGTCATATTAGGGTGTTTTGTGAATACAGCATTTCTCACAACATAAATACATGTACAAATAAAGGAATTGATGAAATACCTGAGGCAAATGTCCTCATTGATAGGCGTAAAGACTATTCAAATAAAGAAAAACAAAACCAAATCAATTGTGTTTAAAGCAAAATATGCAAAAACCTATTTCAAGTAATATTTATTAGAATTCATTTTTCTAATATGCTTGATCAATACAAGAAAAGTTTTGTTTCTCAATCTTTTTAAGAATGAATAAAATATGAGAAAAAAACTATTATTGAATTTACTATCCATAAATAATAATTTGAACGCGTTTAAGGATTATTATTTTGTAATTATACTTGTATTTCAAATTTTGATTTAGGCCATTAGGAAATGAGGTTTGGAAAATCACGGAAAAACTTTCGAAAATATTTGTATGCTATGCAAACATTGGCACTTTCAAATTTGTCCTTGCATAGAAATCACACTGTAATTATTTTTGAAATCAATCTATCTCTTAAATTCACAATATTTATCAAAAACTTTTTATAAAGACTCAGCTCAATATTATTCAATATAAGTAGATACATCATTATTCCTGAGCACAACATAAAGTAAGTTCAAAATGGAAAAAAAAATAAACAACTAGCAGATTGTCAAATATGTTAACAAAAAACATTAAACAAAAAGATATATATGCATTTAGAAAAGTATGAGAAATAAACTATTTTTGAATTTACTATCCATAAATAATATAAGTAGATATTGAATTTAGAAATACAACGATTGATAAAAGACCGCATTAAAGTTTCCTGACAATTTTATGGGAAAAAACAGAACAAATTCGACTGTATTTGTAAGCAAAGTGTACGGAAACACATTTTGTCTAAAATATAAGTACACACTTCACAATATTCTCTAAAATCTTAACATAATTGATAAGCGTTAGAAGTTATTATTTTGAAATTGTATTTGCATTGTAAATTTTGAATTAGACATATATATATATAAGGAAATAAATTCTGCCAAATCACGAAATAAATTCCTTATATCATTTTAACAATATAGATATGTCGGTTCAATCAAATTTGTCCTTGCATTGAAATCGCCTCCTTTTTGAGTTTTTATCTATCTCTTTTTTCAACGATATATCAATGATGAGAAAGCGGTTTTAGCATTCAATGTGAAATATGTCTGATTGATAGTAAAAAAATATTTTTAGACGAGCGAGTATGTAAGAAGTTTACGACTTTTGCTTCGTTAGAATTTTAGAATTCAGTTAAGATTATTTACTTCATGTTAGTTTTGTGTTATGTTGAGGCTCTCAATTTTGGTTTTCTATGCAAATTTAAGATAAATTTCATAATCTCCAATTCGAGTCTGTTAGTTTAAAACTTTATGAATCATATTTCCATCATACATAACTGCATGTATAAATAGCATTGCATATAAAAAAATAGTATTAGATGTTGATATGATATTAAACGGGAAGAACTCATATAATTATACTGACATTAAAATAGAACTATAGTTTGCTGCCGCACTACATCATTATTCATAAGCACAACATAAGGTAATTCAAAATGAAAAAAAACCCCCAGATAAACAACTAGCAAAGTGTCATTTATGTTCATAAAAACCCATTAAAACACAAGTTAAATAAAACAAATATATATATATATATATATATATATATATATATATATATATATATATATATATATATATATATATATATATATATATGCATTTAGAGTATAAAATATATCTTCAAAAAATAAGTTTTTTATTTCCTAGCCTTTGAGTCATTTACCAGGCGTTTTATTACCAATCACCAATGTACATTCGAAGGGAGATAATTCATGACGACTAACACATTTTTATGGCTATTGTTTTTATTTGCGTGTGGACATTGATCGCTAGAAGTGGTTTGTAGCATCTTATACGAATATTTTGATGATATCACTTGTTGAAAAGAACTAAAACACTTTTAGCTGTTTTACATATAAAGATATAGCTAAGTAGCTAAGCCTAATTAATTATATTGATCTTTTTTCTTTTGGTTATTTTTTTTTTCCATTTTGTATTTAAGAAATCTGTGATCTCTCGACAAAATCTGAAAACCATAAATAGCAAACAACCTTTACCAAAATTGTCAAAAGTGGAATTAATCAAAAAAAACCTTTTCATTTTATGTTGTACTTTTAGTGCTTGCTTCCGTATCAATAGAGGTAGAACCTTTATTGATAGAGTTTGAAAAATCAGGTGTAGATATCAGCTGTGTTGTTAATGGCACCAATCTCCTCGGCATTTCAAACTTTCAGCTGAAGAGATGTTGTATCAGTAACTAAATTCAAAATAGCCTGGCACGATTAAGCGTTAGAAAATAAAACGGGAGTAACTGTCAATGCTTCCATTAACAATACCATGACATCGTATCTACGTTTGGAAATATCAAAAACAGTGGCAGATATCCAGAGGATATGGGGTCGTATCAATGCATTCTCAGTGCAGTTACTGCAAGTGGTGAAATAAAGCAATATCGTTCCCAGTTGATAGCGCTGAACGTAACAGGTAACCAAACCCAAAACCATTCCTTGAATAATGTTGTTAAGCTTTTTATTGTGATTTCAGTAGCTGAACATTGTATTTTAAATACCTCATTATTAAAATGCCGAACGCAAATTTTATTCAAGTGTTTATTCCATTTTCTGTTTATGTGTTATTGAAGGGTTCCTGGAATCGACCACAAGACTATTTTCCACAACAAACCATATAAGTACTGAAGTATCAGTTCAAAAAGTATGTTGCTAGTTCATTAAAATGTTAAATAAAGTCCTATTAGGGTGCTTTGTGAATCCATCATTTCTCATAACATAAATAAAGATAAAGGAATCGGTGAAAGACCTGAGGTAATTTTCCCTATTGATAGGCGTAAAGACTATTGAAAAGAAGAAAAACAAAACCAAATCAAATAAAGCAAAGTATTGAAAAACTAAATTCAAGTAATATTTATTGGCACTTTATTTTTCTTATATGTTTGATCAATACAAGAATAGTTGTGTTTCTCAAATTTTGTAAGAATGAATAAAATATGAAAAAACTGTTATTGATTTTACTTTCCATAAATAATTATTGGAGCGCGTTTTATGATTACTATTTTGTAATTATACTTGTATTTCAAATTTTGATTTAGGAAATGAGTTCTGGAAAATTACGGAAAAACTTCCGAAAATACCTGTTAGGACAATGTTACTGCTACAATTACTGCTCATATCTTTTAATTTAAGTACATATTAAATTCAGAAATACAACGATTGATAAAAGACCGCATTAAAGTTTCCTGACATTCTCAGGGGGAAAACCTGAACAAAATCAATTGTATTTAAATGCAAAGTACGGAAAAACATTTTGTCTAATATAAGTACACACTTCATAATATTCTCTTAAATCTTAAAATAATTGATAAGCGTTAGACGTTTAATATTTTTTAATTATATTTTGTATTGTAAATTTTAAATAAATCATATATAGAAGGAAATAATTTCAGGCAAATCACAAAATGATTTCCTTAAATCATTTTTATGATATAGATACATCGGTACATTCAAACTTGTCCTTGCATTGAAATCGCTTCCATTGTGAGTTTTTATCTATTTCTTTTTTCAGCTATATATATCAATGATAATTATGGGGTTTTAGCATTTAATGTAAAATATGTCCGATTGATAATTAAAATCGCTCTAAAGACGAGCGAATATGTAAGAAATTTACGACTTTAGCTTCATTAGAAATTTATAATTCAGTTAAGATTAAGAAGTATGATATATATTTTCAAAAGATAAGATTCCTATTTCCTAGCCTCTGAGTCATTTTCCAGGTGTTTTATTACCGATCACCAATCTACGTTCCATTTGAGATAATTCATGACGACTATCAACTTTTATGGCTATTGTTTTTATTTGCGTGTGGACGTTGATCGCTAGAACTGGTTTGTTACATCTTATATGAATATTTTGATGATATCACTTGTTGAAAAGATCTTACAAACTTCTAGGTGTTTTACATTTGAAGCTAAATTATGGGAAAAAAATCTGATTCATTGGATTGATCTTTTTTTTTTACATTGTAATTATCTTTTTTTTCTCCAATTTGTATTAAAAAAATCTGTGATCTCCAAACAAAATAATAGCGAACAACCTTTATGAAAATTGGCTATACATTGAAATTATTTTGAAAACCTTTTATTTTGTACTCTTAGTGCTTGCTTCCGTATCAATAGAGGTTGAACCTTTATTGATAGAGTTTGGAAAATCAGGTGTAGATATCAGCTGTGTTGTTAATGGTACCAATCTCCTCGGCATTTCAAGCATTCAACTGAAGAGATCCGAAAGCAATGTTGTAGCAATAACTAAATTCAAAATATCCTGGAAAGATAAAGCGTTAGAAAATAAAACGGGAGTAACAGTCAATGCTTCCATTAACAATACCATGACGTCGTATCTACGTTTAGAAATATCAAAAACAGTGGTCAGATATCCAGAGGATATGGGGTCATATCAATGCATTCTCAGTGCAGTTACTGCAAGTGGTGAAATAAAGCAATATCGTTCCCAGTCGATAGTGCTGAACATAACAGGTAACCAACACCATTCCTTGGGTAATGTTGTTTAGCTTTTTATTGTGATTTCAGTAGATTAATATTGTATTGTAAATACCTCATTATTAAAATGCCGCGCGCGACTAAATTCAAATGTTTATTTCATTTTCTGTTTATGTCTTATTGAAGAGTTTCTGGAATCGACTACAAAACTATTCCCCACAACAAACCATAAAAGTACTGAAGCATCAGTTCAAAAAGGTACGTTGGAAGTTCTTTAAAATGTTCAGTTGAGTTTTATTAGGATATTTTGTGATTTCATCATTTCTCATAACATAAATTGAAGTAAAGGAATTGTTGAATGACCTGAGAAAAATGTCCCAATTGATAGGCGTGAAGACTATTCAAAGGAAGAAAAACAAAACCACTCTCGTTTGCTTTTTAAAATGCTTAACTGACCACGTCAATAAAACTGTAATTGATTGAATAATTACTCGACCATGACCGTATTTGTTGAAAAGCATGGAATGCGAGTTCGAAATGTTTTTCGTGTTTTTCAAAATGGCTCGATTCAATCGGTTCCCTGCCTTAAGTTGCTCATACAAAACATAAAACCAATTGAGTAAATGTTCATGTCTGCCCAAGAACGTGCAAATATGGTATGGTCCAAGCAGGGCGCGGTTCACGATAGGTTTGTTTGCTTTCACAATAATTGCTTTATTTACTTATAACCTTTTCAAATGCTGTCCTTAAAATAAAAGAGCTATTCTAAATTCATAATATTTATTAGAAGTCGTTAGAGTTGTGTTTTTTATTACAAAGACCACAAAACCATTCTAAGGCTTTTCTGGAAATTCAATGCAACTCGAAGTGTTGACAACCTTCCTCAAAAGCCAAAACATCATGTACGGACACGTCAACAGGACCGCTCAAGGTAAGTCACCTTCGGGATAGAAACCTAACAGCGCGCGCAACTGCACGTCACACTTTTAAAAATACATACAGGGCCTGTATGTATGGGACGAGATAGACATGAGAGTGAGACAGCTTCCCCAGTCACAGGATAGACCTAGAGAAAGACCTCATAAACGCATGGAATAACCTTTCACAAAATTTTTCATTCAATTATGTCAACTCTATGAGAAGCAGATGTCTTGCCGTTATTCGTGCGAATGGGCGAAATATTAATAATGTATTAATACTATGTTTTTACATTCTAGGTACATATACCTTCCTGATTTTGTGACAAAGCCATTAAATAGAGTTAAATTTAATTTTTGTAAAAATGTTTTGTTATTTTTATTCTTTATACTTAATCATAGTCATGGTAAAAAAAAATTAAAATTGAGAACAGTGTAATACAAAAAAAAAATAGTTCGAAACCTTTTGGGCCCCGAACAGATTTACAATTTCTAATAATTTTACAATGTTTTTATTGTCAAATGTTTAGGAATTTGAAAATTATACATCGGTAATATATTTTACAAACTAAAATAATGATGATAAAATTCAATTCTCTCTTTTTATGTTAAAAGTTAATTTTATTAGTCATTGTATATTGACATGAAATTTCAAAAACCATTATTTGAAAATAGATGGAGAAAAACTTTTAACGACAGACTATGTCAATGGAAAAATGTGTATGCTGCAAAAAAGAAGTGTATGAAAAAAGAATTTCAGAATTAATTACAAACTGCTTCATGGTATATTGAACAACAGTGTATGTGTCAGTAAATAGAACAAAGATGTCTCTCCACTGTGTAAATTGTGTAATGTTAATGAAAATATAAAACATCTTTCGTATGAATTGTCAAACATTTTGGGAGAGAATAAGCTTTTATCTAAAATTTGACATTACATGGAAAACTGTTGTACTAAGTATATGTTAGGAAATTAGCGAGCAAACTTCCTTGTTGAATAACTTTTTATCTTTTACTATATATAAATATAAAATGAAATGAGGACTTTAGAAAGAAAGAATGTGTGAGCAAGATCTAAGGCACAAGCTTTAAAATACACTTTTTCTCCAGAATGTAGTAATCACCAGTATTGGTAAGAATAAAAAAGCGGTTTTTATAAAAATAATGGAAACTCTCTATAACTTTTAAACATTAAATGAACTAATTCTCCTTTGATACATGAAATGATCCCTTGAATTATCAAGTAATACAAAAAAATGATGTATTTGAAAACACACATATATATCTATATACAAAATGTTTTTTTTATGTCTGATACTTGTATACAATACGATGTATAATGGATGAATATGTATATGTATTGCTTATGATGGATATTGATTTAAATAAAAAATATTTTAAAAAATCTCTCTTCTTATGTCTTTCTGTAAATATAAAATAAGATCTAGGATGTATAGTATATGCAACTCTGTAAAAGATCAATAGCATGGCAATTAAATAATATTATAATACGAATGTCTCACGTGTTCATCTATTTAATACAGAACATCCTCTAACTCGCCTGTCTGTTGCAGCATACGATCTCCTGTCTTCTGTTGAGTTCTTTAGGTTGGTGTTGTCTAAAGCGACATTTAGTCTTTTGTCACTCTCTTCTAAGACTGGCGTGTTGTCGTCGTCGGATATAATGCTATGTCCGAACAATACAGCGCCTTTGAGAATAGCTAGTCCCGCTTGAAATGGAACCAATAAGCGGAATTCTGGGAAGGCTTTTCGGATATCATCTTTTACTATTTCCGACCATTAAAATTACTTTTGTTCCTTCTGCTTCTGGTTTCGACAAAATCTCTCGGATATAATGAACTATTTTGTCATTCACAGGATGGAAGACACTCTGAAATAAGTCTTTGTTTATTTGCATTTTATCTCCAGTCCATTTCAACGATTTTGCGTATTGGGTCTCCAGAGTTCTTTGGGAAATATCTGTACCCATTTCTTTTTTGTATTTTTCTAAAAAGGTTGGCGAAATTCTTATATTTCTAGTTTTTAAATATTCATCTTTTCCTCCTTTTTTCGTTTCAAAACCTCTGAACATATCAATGTAATCAGCAGTGTTATTTTGACGAAATGAATCCATGAATTCCTCTCCAACTGCATCAATAAGCATCTGTTTGAAAGTAATGTCTACCATCACATCACCACAGCTTGTTCTACTTAATACATGTAGTTTACCTCCAGGCCTTACATCGACAACTGTCAAGTCAATGGTTCTATCTATTCAAATCAAACAATTTGGAAAAAAGTCAGTTGTAAAAAGTAATTATACAAATACAACCATGTGTCTTTGAAGATTTTAGAGTTAATTTTGAGGTTTTCTGAAACAACAATTTAACAGTTCTTAATCCTAGGACACTGTTGTTTGATTCTTACCTTCCGCGTTCAAAACAAGAATCTTTGTCCAAGAGAAAATACGTCAATGTTGTCAAATCCAACCTCAAATTTCTCCACAGGCAGGTCTTTGCAGAAAAGATGTGCAGCCTTTGAATCCGATAAATTTACAAAACGTCTCTATGTTTCCTGCCTGGAAACATAGAAAAAAAACCTAATACAAAATGGTAAAAACATTAAGATAAATATGTCTAACAGAGACCGAAATCCTTTTTGATACGCCTAACATGCGCGGACTTAAAATTTTTCCATGGGGGTTCAAAGGGAAAACTGTTTGCTGGGGAGGGATGTTTCTAGGCTATTTTCAGTAATTTTGCTATAAGGGAATTTAATATGTTTGAATTTTTTTGGTTTTTTTTTTTGGGGGGGGGGGGGCGGGTACTAACATCCCTCTTTCCGACGACCCACTCTCTAGATCTGCTCATGCCTAAAACCGATATAAAAAAGTAAGATATTATTGCATTGATACCTTCTTTGCAGCTTGTACCATAAACTGTTTTTTCAGAACCACCCCACATTGCAGGTACAGACAACACCCACTCTATATTGTTTTCTTTTAAAGAGGCATCCCGAGCTTTTTATTAATTTAGGAAGTTATCCCTTAGGTATTTGATAGCAGTAGAGAAAACATCCATGGCAGGTACTTGTTTTTCATTAAAATCTGAAATCTTTGTTGTACTGGACAAATTCTGGAAAATATGAATATATATACAGAGAGAGAGAGAGAGAGAGAGAGAGAGAGAGAGAGAGAGAGAGAGAGAGAGAGAGAGAGAGAGATGCTTTGTTTGTTTGAAATGAAATCATACTTCTCCTAATAGAAATTTATCATATAGATTTCTTTGAAATCTTTGGAAGAATTAAAAGTCTTTTCTCTCTTCTGCATTTAAATCTAAGAACTTTTCTTCAGCTTCATAACCAAAAGCTATGAGCTTCTGTCCCTCGTCCAATAGGACCGTAGTTGAAGTTTTGTGGTTGATGAGGGTCGTGCATTCCTTGGAGGAGTTCCAGTAAGTGCAATATATTTCATTTGGATTGACCCTTGAGGAATACGCATAACCAGAATACGTTTTCCCAAAGTCCATTACACATACAAACAACGTGTCGATACGTTGCTTTGCAAGTGGTCTGTTTTCAGATGGTTTGTTGCTTTCCCTGCTAAGTCTTTTCCACAATTTGTCAGTTCTTACATCGTACTTTCAGGAGCATTACATAGGAATCGGTCTTCTTACTTAGTTCGTATTTGTTGACCTACAGCAGAGTAACTGAAATATCCACACTCAATTCAAACAGAAAATTTACTTTCGTTTTAAATATATGATACATTTTTTTGTTTTAATCAAATGTCACGGGTATACATTCAAAAGAATCCACTCTTAAGGTATACCTAGTTGCACATGACATGATATGCTTGAATTTTTCTTAGGTTGAATAAATATTGACAAATCACACGACATATACTTATGTTGAGAGATAAGAGAGATTTATTTGGACTGGCGTTTTGTGAGGAACTTATAGGCCATCAACGACAGTCCTTCAAAAAACATGGTTCTTGGCTGCTATTGCTGCGTCGTTCCAGGTTATACTTATGTTGAACATATACTGAATTAATTCACAGCAGCGTTTATCAATAATACAAACACACTAAACATATTTGTAAAACGCCGTTTAGAATACCGGTTTGTACTGTGCCTTGTCCCTCTAGCCATTCCCCGCAAAACCTGAAAAAATGGCAAGATAATCAACTCATTATCTTTTTAAAGCTCCTTTTAAAACTACTTAAAGGAGGGTATCATCTGAAAAAGAAAGACCGAGCCAGATAGTGTGATATGTATGACCCTATTCTCCAAAGAGCCATACGTTTGAAGTCAACACTTTAACAATTGAAGATCTTCAAAATCTTTTTCTTTACTATTGGACATCGATCAGGAGACTTGGTACTTTGATAGGATAGGGAATTAGGAAGTTTGTGACCTCGGAAGATAAAGTTAATAGCAGGGGATGATGTACTCTTGATTGGTCTTAAATTTAACGCAATTGTATGAAAAATTAAAGAGTGTGTTTTTTCTCAAAGTGCGACGCCATAACTCGTCTTTTTAATATGTATAGCGCTATATTTCAAGTCTTAGAGTGTTTTTGGAAAATACATTTTTGATTGCCATTACTAAGACAAAGTTAAACCAAAAGGTTCGGTGTAAAAGTATTAATACAACAACTGTAGAACATAAATCATTCTTGATTTATTGTATCAAATGGGGTTCAAATACTGCAATCTGCAGTTTTTTCAGTGCATACTTATCAATTTCCACATGCTATAACAAAACATGTAGATTTTGTGGTTTAAAATAATACGGACTTTTTTGTTATGTAATATCGTTATTTGCATTAAAGATATTTTTACGAAATGTTGTAAATTATTGAAAAAAATATTCTATATAGTATGAAAAATAGATTGATCAATCATAATACATTAACTGCATTTGCTGATTTCAAATAAATTTAAAAAATAAATGATTCAAATTGTTAGAGAGCATCGCAAATGTAAAAATATGAAATGAAAAGTTATAAAATAAAAAAATGACTAAATAATATAAACTGTTCTGTGAAGATTTTTTTTGGTCTTAATACAGATTATAAAATATAAGGGGCAAGATGTCTTCAGTGGTGGCGAGTTTTCCTAAATTGGGGGCGAGTTGTCTTCAGTTGCACTGGGGGTGAGTTGTCTTGGGGGCGAGTTGTCCTGATTCCTTTTAAAAACGTTAATATTGAAAGCGATAGATAAGAGAATGATGGATTAATATTTCACTTTTTAAAATGTGTTTCAGTGTTATTTAACAATAATTTGTGGATGCATCTTTGGTACACCAGCAAATCACATACTATTCCGTTTGAAGTAGAGTTATCTTTGAAGAGAATATTGAAAATATGTTTATCAAGTATTTGTCAAACTCAATTTACATACAATTCATACAACGATTAAATTTTGATATTGTTAATATAAGCGAATGTGTATGCTTTGAATTAGGAGGGAAAATAAATATCTATAAGGTAGATTGACGAACTTACCCACTGCGCAAAATACAGTCCTCGCTACTGGACAAAATGATTGTTAAAACTCTTCTCTGTTAGAAATTGTTTCCTTAGTTAACACGTACGCTATCTTTGTCCAATATATAGACTACACAACCAACCAGTCTTTGTTTCCATGTAACGCAACATGTATTTCATTTATGACCATTCTGGGGGAAATCTGCATGTATCGACATTATATTTATAAGTACATTAACAGGTTTTTAAATAATTTTATTCCATTTTATCAGAGATTAAGAAATGCATATGATTTTAATGCATAACTCTTAGACATAGGGATTTACCATGGTTAACTAACTCTCTCTAAAGAAACTTATTCGAAAACGAAAAAGAGAACACTCTAAAGCTAAGCGTACAAATTTCCAAATCCACGTCCAACTACAGAAATATCTTAAAAATATGTGCATGAAAAAGGAAAAAGTGAATATTATTTAATGCTTTCTTCGTGAACAAATGAAAAGAAGCAGTAGTCTAAACGGCAATGATTTACTGTCATTTCGATGTTGCAATTTCTTTTAGAACAAAACATGCATAAATAATAAATTGTTTCAAAAATATACAGGTACAGGTTGTTGTGAGAATTTTCGAGGACGTTTCTGCCTTATTAAACAAAAAGTTAACACAATAGTCTTTTAATCCTTAGACGCTGTTGTCGAACTCTTGTCCCTGTGTCAAAACAGGCATCTTTGTTCGAAATTAAAACAGTTGTCATCTTATAATTTGGAAGTCGTTTAAGAGATCCTGACTCGCTTGGTTAGTGAGGGATGTACAACTAGTTTCTCCTTGCTAGTTTGTTATGAACACAAATAATCAGAAATGACTCATTTGGTTGACCACAAGAAACATCTTATAAAGGTGGCAATGGTGAACAAATTTAGCAATCAAATATTCCTTATATTTTTATATTTTTAAAGTCATTATTATTTAGTAAAGTAAATTGTAGAATATTTTAGCTTTTAAATTTAAATTTTTTTTTTATATCTATACACAAAACTTTATACAAAACCCTACTTCCATAGGAGTTTAATATAACATATATATAACCATGATCATTAAGCCATCTTCAATCAAAATTATAATTAAAACAAATTGGAAAAATAAATTTGACAATTCTCAGCTCAAATCGTGGTCATGCCCATGGAATAACATTTCATTATAACATTTTATTTTACTTACGGTACATAATATCTTTTCTCTGAATTTTCATTGGTCGATTCTATTAAGGTGTCTTAGTTATATATAATAATATGGTATGTGTTCTGCATTAGTGTTCAATATTTACTTTTGTGAATGAATGTTTTCACTGTAAATATTTTAGCATTAAATTTTTGCAATTACTAAGGTTAAACTATCAAAACATCAAAAAAATTGATAGGCTCACCTTTTCTTGTTGATTTTTTAAGTTCATCAATTTCCTAGTATTAATTCTTGGTAAAACAATAAAACGTGGTAATTCATTTTCAAAGAAAAAAAAATCATGATGTCCCAATTTACTACTTTTTGCTGACTGTTTCATTTATAACAAACTATCTTGTGCCATTCTGACTTGCTCTGCTCGTATCTTTGTTAATAAATGATAATAAATGAATACATTTCCTTTTATTTTTGTTTAATCTGTTAAAATTTTCATTAGATAAATTGTTTATTAATGTACAAGTACAGTAAATGTATATGTAACAGAAAAGTTACCAGAATTAAGTATTTTACTTTTTTGTGTTACGTAAATCGGTCTAACATATTTCAATGTTCTTCGGAATGGTGTCTTTATCGTTGTTTAGTCTCAAGTAAATCCAGACAGGTTTGAATGGAAATTCAGGGGACTTGCTTCGAGATGAGTTCAAATTTTTTTGCGGAAGTGTTCAGATTATATTAATATAAAATGAATTTCTTTGATAAATTAAAATATGACAAAAAGTATATAAACAGTAGGGCTATTATAGATGTATATTTTATATATATATATATATATATATATATATATATATATATATATATATATATATATATATATATATATATATTATCGGTTATCTAACATGAATCGAAGATATTCGGAAAAGAGTTCCTGTCCATCAAACTTCATCTAGTTATAGTTTTCATTAGGTTTTTTTTTTAATAAGAAATAACCTGGTGTGCAATCTAATATTTTCAAAAAATTGTATGGATGTTTATTTTGCATATAATCTCAGAGAGAGAGAGAGAGAGAGAGAGAGAGAGAGAGAGAGAGAGAGAGAGAGAGAGAGAGAGAGAGAGAGAGAGAGAGATGAGTAAATATTGTATTGTATCAATTGCAAATGCATGTATTAAATTCCTAAAAATAGCAGTTTGGATCGTTTTACGTAACCTTAACAAATCGGAACATTATGTAAATGCCGATATCTAATATATTTACGTTCTAAATAAACAAGTGTTTGATATTCATAACAGTAAATGACGCCTCATTTCATTTTACTTTATACATGTACACATTTTAAATATGTACATGTACATTTTACGTACCAGTGATGATAATTTTTCCTTCTGCCGCATGTGATTATCTATGCTGCCTGATGCATTAGCGTTCTGTAGAGACATACTGGTAGATAAGTGTACAACCATTTATGCATTGGTTAATTGCATTGGAACTGAAGTGTATGTACGAGGGCCAATCAAAATACACGAACAGTTGTACAGTTAATTTTGATTTTTTTTGCATTGATTTGATATAATGCGTATGATTTATGATCTATATAAAATGGTTTATTATATAATATATTTGAATTTATACACATTCCCTTTGTTTCAGTCATCATTGAAAAGAATTGAAAAGCAGATAAATCATTACAAAGGTCTAGAGTCAACTAACATATATTTTCAGGAGTATGTGATGCAGTAATAGTAGTTTATCAAGTGCCATACAAAGTATTTTTTTACTGTAATTTAACAATTTCTACTTCCAGTGATGTTTTTATGCATCACAAATTACCACGTTTAATATTGCACCATGAAAAAGTAATCAACCTTAGTCTGTACCAAAAATCCCAAGTTAATTGAATTTATCAGTTTTATTTTCTTTTTAATAACACCAGAACTGATTAACTATATATGTAAGTGAGATATTCCATTTACCACTATAATAAATGATGGAATGAAGAGAAAAAAATGTATATTTATTTTTCGTGTCCCTATGATAATTAGCAATGGCAGAGTAAATCATTCATTTATATATTATTTGCTCATAAATATTTAAACTGTTTGTTTAGTGGGCTTTTTTGTTTGGTTTTGTTTTCCTTCAGAAATAATCAGAATAATAGCCATGTGCTCTAGTTTGCTTTTATAAAGATGTGATAAATGGGCTTATAGAGAGCTTCATTTAGCGAAACAAAGGTACATGTAGGCATCTCAGGTGTTGTACGTGATTAATTTGCGATTAAAAATTATATAAAGGAAATAAATATATTCAAAAACCACACATAAATAAATTAATAAAGTGATTAAAAGAAATTAAACAAAAAATAGATAAAAAGAAAAACTATGCAAATAAGTGAAGTTTGGATGGGGGCTAAAGTTACTACGAAATAATTATGTTAGCGCAACACCCGTTAACAATATAATAATATAAAGCGTATACTCTTTGAAACGTTTTTTTCTTGGATAAACAATATGGATAAACTAAACCAAACCAAAAACAATTCTACAAACTGTTGTTAAAATGATGAATCTATATTAAGTACATTAGGGTATAAAACCATATAATAGTCATATACAGCGGCGTAAAGGGAATAAATGATGCTCAAAAATTAGCTCAGATTGACAAATTAGCATTTTGGTAGAACGAATAATTTATATGTTTTACAAATTATGTACATGTACAACAGGAACTTGGTAAATATCGTAATAAACGACCAATATTAGCCAGATGGCATGGCTGTAATTGGTGTCTCGATCGGTAAAACAAAATATCCATGCCTGTACTATCTTGATTATATCCTAACTGACAATCATCTAAATCTTGAGTATCTGTATAATATAAGTATTATCTCGGCATTGTTTACACTACATTCCGATGATTTGTCTCCCGACATTGATCTTCTCTATTAAACATGCTTGTGACGTCATCAATGTTAATTATACGTAATACAGAGAAATTGAAGATATATTCAGTTAGAAGAGTTTCTAGTGACATTTTAGGCCTGCAATTTTTATAATTTGGACCAGAGATAAAGTTAAAATTGACATGTTTCAGAGTAAAATATGACATCATGCTGCTTATTGTGACGTCATATCGATCAGAGGAATTTTTACTCAATCGATCACTGAGAGTTGCCTTATCATACCCGCGTTGAGACTTCACTTCGAAAACTGTCAAATCAACGGTTTTATCTTTGCAAATAAAACAAAAATAATAATTGGAAAAATAAGAAATATGAAAATATAACAAATCGTCCTCAAAAAATTTCGAGGACGTTTCCTTGCACTTATGTAACGACACAATTTAACACCTCCTAATCTTAAAGAGTTCGTGTTTGACTCTTAACCCTATGTTCAAGACAAGAAATCCCTGTCTACGAGACCACACGTCAATATTATCAGATTCTTCATCACATTTCTTCACAGGCAAGTCTCTGCAGTAGATAAATGCAGCTTTTCGACCCAATACGATCGCTTATCGTTTGTTGTCCTTTCCAGTCTAAAAAAAAAAAAGGGGAACATATTTTAAGATATATATGTTTTTCTTCTTCAGATACGTTTTTAGAAAACAGTAATCCCTTTAAATGATAAGGAAAAATATGAAATTGAAATAAATTTCCTTTCATTGATATATTACCCTCTCAGCAGGTCGTAACATAAATTGTTTTCCAGGATAAATCCCTTCTGACACCGTCGAAATTTTTAGGTATGGTATTTTAACACTAGATAATCCTAGTACACATTAAAACAAAAAATTTCCCCTCTATTATGAATTTATACCCCCATGAGTATACCTATAAATTTCAATTAAACGTTAAATATTAAGCATACTAAATCCCTGTATACTCAGGGAGGTATAAATTCATAATAGAGGGGTACTCCTGTCTACTAAGGGTCCTAATATCTTTGTTTTAATGTGTATTAGGATAAATGAGGGTAGAAATATTAATGCTTAGAGATTTAGAGGGGGTCGGAAGGGATTTAGTAAACCATATAATTAGCGGGAAATTCAAAATTATGGGTTTACTTAGGGGGATATAAATTGATAATACAGGGGTAATCCTTTTAACTTGTGCTCATAATACCTTGGTACAGTCGACACCCAATAAATACCTACTTCTTCATTGTGGTTCGCTAAGTTTTGTGTTCATTTAGCATGTGCTATTTTAGGTATTTAATGGCATGAGAAATAATATCTACAGCAGGTAATTCTTTTCCGTTGACATCTAAAACCTTTATTTCAGAGGAGAGTGTCTGGAAAGAAAACAATTTAAATACAATATACATATATAAATATATATATATATATATATGCTTTAGTAAGTTGCTAAAATGTAAATTTTTATATGAAATCATACTTCTCCTGATCGAAGTTTATCATACAAGTTTATTTGAAATCTTAGGAAGAAGTGACGTCTCTTCTTTTCTTCTACATATAACTCTAAGTACTTTTCTTCAGCTTTATATCTAAAAGCTATGAAATTCTGTTTCTCGTCCAGAAGAATTACAGTGGCGATCAGGTGGGTCGTACATGCAGTTGCTGAGTTCCAGTGAGGGCAGAAAATATCCTTTGGACCGAGCCTTGTGGAATACGCATAACTAGAATACATTATCCCTAAATCAAGAGCCCATACGGACAGCACGTTGTTGTCGGGTAAAACAGGTCGGTTGACAGATGTAACAATCGATTTGTCGCTTTTCCTACAAATTCTTTCCGACATTTTGATGATTCAGTTTTCACATCGCAAATTCAAAGAACAATCTAATACATGATAAACATATTTTGTAATAGAACATATACCTAGTTCGATATCTGTTGTCCTAGAGTCCTGAAATAGTCACTAGTCACGCAAAGCATTCACTTTCATTTCAAAATATGTAATACCTTTTCAATTTCAAAACAGATGGATTTCATAATATTATATCATGCTTACAGATAAATTGTTACCTTACCGGTGTGAGAGTATATCTTATCATATTGGGTATCACGAACCTGAAATATCTACCAAAGTTTATTTGGATATGTATGCGGGATATAACCTTGAAGGTTTATTTTGATATTACATGATCAATCACACTTATATATGTTTATGTTATTAACATAATTTAATTCACAACGATGTTTACTAAAAATTAAGGTATTTCTTTAAAATCATGGTGTCCTAAAACATTTTGCAGGATGGTAAATCTTGTCTACAATAGCTATAGCATGAGTATAGTTTTTATCTTTAGAGCAAAACTAAAACAAATGCTATACAGAGAGAGAGAGAGAGAGAGAGAGAGAGAGAGAGAGAGAGAGAGAGAGAGAGAGAGAGAGAGAGAAGATATTCGTATAAAAATATATACTTTTATTGATACAAAGTGCTCGTTGTTTTTATTTCAATATTTCGGGAAACAGGCCACTTCTCAGTATAGTTGTGAAAATTTGGAATACTTCACAAAAATATCATTGTTCACTAGAGCATAACACATAATTTTTATTAAAGATTTCCAAATAAAACTACACTCAATATTTGCATTTGAAGTAGATAATGTAGTACTAATGAATAAAAACAAATTGATTTTTAATATATTTTATATGCCCTATATTTAAGAAGTCGAATCTATAACCATTTAAGAGCGCTCAATGGTCTTTGCCATTTTAAGACTATATTAATCTCCTCGAGAGGAAGAGCTCTGTATAAAGATAAAGGAAAACGTTCAAATTTTAAAGCTATATTGTGGGGGACTTCTCTTTACTTCATGGCAGTTTGTAGCTTAAAAAAGGTAGTTTTGATGGTCAATTTGTTGACCACTGAGCCTTCCTAATATTTGTAAATATTTTAGATACATTTTAGAAATAAGCAGGCCTAAATAAGACTTTCATTTGCATTTTTTTCCAAAAGAAAGGCAACAACAATATGATTCAATTGTACTTCCATGTGTATTTCCACATTTAAAGAAAATATTTCACATTTTTTATTCGTGAACAATATAATTTAATTATTGACTTGTTTACATTTTTTGTTATTTCCCACACTATCATCACACTAAAAAAAATCGTGTAGCTAATGAAATGTAAAATATTTTCGAAATATAATTAGGTTTTTTGTTTTCATTGTAATTTTAGATTCTAGTTCAGTATAATATCATTCATAGCAATGTTTTCAAATATACAATCACAGTATTCGAAAACGTAAAAAGCGGTTTAGGATAACTTACCCGAATTGGTTATCTTTTTTCCGGTCAATTCGTTACGTTTATTTGTCTCATATTTCAATGAATTCGAAATGTTTTCACAATCATTGCAACTCTGGAGTAATTCCAGAGGGGTTCAAATGAACGTTTATCGTGTAAAATAATGGTTTCTCAACTGTATGGAATTATTTGTACTTCATGATGCATAAATAAGTGTGAAAACATTTATACACTGGTTAGTTAATAGGGAAATACCCGGTAAATAACAACAATGTTAACATATATAAAACATGAATAAAACTAACATTATCACAGTTGATAAACAATGTTATATATCTTTACAATGAATGACTTACACGTTCAAACCACTCTCAAGATCTCAATCAATATAAATCCGAAACAAGAAGTTTTAAAACTTGAAGCATTTCACTTGTAAATATACAATGTAACTTTCCTATTTAGATGAATGTTTTTATTGGTCAAATTATATTTTACTAGTTAATATAGCATATCAATTTCTTTGTCTAGATAGATGTTTTTATTGGTTAAATCATATACATATATCATGTCTTTGTTTTTTAACTGAGGGGAATTTTCCATTGAAAAATAAAAATCATTCACATTATAATAATTATCGATTTTTTTCTGCAAAAAATGTTTGCTTACTTGTTTTTCTATCACAAAAATATTATTTTTCTAGGCAAACATTTCAAATCTAAGAAAGAATAAAAATAGACGAATAACAATTTATATAACATTCTCAATTTTAGCAACAATGAATAATACCCCCCCCCCCCACCCCGTCATTTCACGTGGTACAGGTGTCATCTATTGCAAATCATAATTTATGACCCGGACAAATCTACATAAAAGCTTATCAAAAACTATCGTATTTAGTATTTACGATAAACACGGTGATAATGAAGGTTATAAGGAAGTAAGTTCTATGCTCCTACATAGAAGTTTTACCTTTTTTTCATTCATATAGCGAATTTTCCGAACGAATTTCATTGTAAATATTTTTAATTTTTTGTCATGTTCAAGTGTTATTAAAATAATTGCGAATTCAATATAATTGTATTACGAATAATGATTACAACAGGCTTTTTAATTCCGTCCCTTGATATTATCTGTTTCAAGGTTTGGTTAAAAGTTATTAATATTTGCATACCGGTATAACGACGAAACGTGACCCGGGGTCACATTTCTACGTAGAAAACTGACCCAGGGTCAGTATACTATGACAAGTAGCGTCATTTTTTTTTATTGTAGAAAATCATTCTAGATCTGTAGATCTACTACCTTTTTTGCGTTGAAAACTGACCCTCTTAGAAATTTGACCTTGCTTATAAATACATAAAATACATAAGAAATTAGAGGCGATATGCGTAGTATTACATGTTTGGCGATGGCGGGTTTGGGGTGGGGGGTGGGGGGTCAGCGAAAGCGTATCTCTACATATATAATATTGAATAATCAAATAATGAATAATCAAATAAAAGCAACTGTTCTTTCTACTTTGAAAATTTATTTAAGAAACTAAAAATAATGAATATGCATGCCTAGGACACTAATATGAGAAATCCGAGGAAAATTTAAAATATCTATAAGGATATGCCCGTATTAATTACTAAGCTCAAATGTCGTTTGCCGGGATTGTATTCAAATGAGGCCCTCCCTTTTAGTATAATTTTTGCTTTGCTATTAGCTTTCTTTATTGTATTCTTGGTATATTATTTTGTTCTTTGTTAAATATCGAAATTTGCAAGTACATTTTAATGCTTTATTTGATCACAATTGCCTCTCTTTTAAGGATTGATTTTAAATCCACACAGAATCATCTGTTCTAGTGAGATTTGAAGTTTAATGGTATATGAGGTTTATAAAGGTTATTAAAATTAAGCATTGTCTTTCATTAAAATATATTTTCTCTAACTCCTGGAGGGGGGGGGGGGGGTCCTGCCCCCCCCTAAAATAATTCAAACTTATTAAATTCACATTGTAAATTTGCCAAAGATAGGTATTGGACCCCCCCCCTCTCCGCAAATATATAGATCCCTCGGATTCCCCTGGATTACATTTGTTGGATCCGCCCATGTGTTGTGATGTGACTATTTAAGATTCAGATCCATTGTGAATTATTCGGCATGGCGATAAAGACCGTAATGAATAATTATATCATCCTTAGTGAATTTCCTGGTTTCAGTTTCTGTATACAATGAGTACAGGTTTTAAAAAAATATTTGGATTGATAACATTCCTATTCAGTCATTGTTTAACAATGTAAACATACGTAATATTATCAATCATTTCCCCCTCACCCCCACCTCTTTCCCCCTACCATTTAATTTTTTTCTAGATTCGCGCCTTGTTCAATTATCCATCAAAACAAGTTCAAACTAACCATTAGTTGTTACTTAAGACACTCCTTTTCTTTTGTTGCCAAGATGTAGGGAAGTGGAACTTTTCATATTCAATGTACTTTAATTGACGAAATCTGACTGCACCTTTTTTGAAAAATGTAAAGACAGACTGAGATAATGATGATAGTTAATCATAGGTGATCAGAAAAGCGCACTAAAGCTGGTTATCTGTCGAGCTGATACGGAAGAAAAATAAATTTCCTTTAATCTAGTTATCATACAGGCAATGGGATCCCCAAACCCATGTTTTCACCTTAAGAAAAAAAACTTTTCATCCCAAACCAGTAAATATTAATCTATGAGGTCATTTATAAACAACCCACAAAGAGAAAATGACCCCAATGACATATTTTCTACGAAGTAATCAAAGTATTCTACAACAAAGTGGGTCATTTTTCTACATAGACGAATGATCTTGGTCATTATCATACGATGGTTTCTTTTCTTCGTTACATGGACGTTACATATTTATACATAATTATATTAAACAAATTTTGTATTAATTAAAAAGTACAAACATTTAGAAAATACAACTGGTCTGTGATTAAATCCATATATATGATGCAGACAATCGATCTGCTGTCTCCTGTTGCGATATCTGATTAGTTGTTGTCTGGTAAAATTACTGGAAGTTGTCGTCATATTCAACGATTAGAGTGTTTGTCTATTGATAAAACGCTATGTCCGAACAACACGGCGCCCTTGAGAACGGCTAGTCTCGCCTGATGTGGTATCACTACCTGGCATTCTGGAAAGGCCTTTTTTACAGCACATTGAAGCACTGATGATTCAGAAAAGCAACCAACCATCAAAATCATTTTGGTTTCTTTAAATTCTGATGTAGACAATATCTGTCCGACATGACAAACAATTTTTGTACACGAAGGATCGAAGAAACTTTGAAACCAGTCTTTGGCTATTCGCAATCTGTTTTTAGTCCATTTCAACGATTTTGCATAAGAGGTCTCCAAAGTTCTTTGGGAGATATCTTTACCCGTATCTTCTTTGTATCTTTCCACAAATATCGGTGAAAATGACAAAGACACCATTCCAGTTTTATAATTTCTATCCGTATATTCGTATTTCTTCACTTCAAAACATCTTAACATATCAATATAATCAGCAGTGTTGTTTTGACAATATGAATCCATGAATTCCTCTCCAACAATATCAATAATCATTTGTATGAAAGTCGTGTTCACAATAATACCACTGCAGTCTTTCCAGCTGGCTTGACTCAATACTTTTAGTTCCTCACCAGACTTCACTTCTAGAACTGTCAAGTCGATGGTTCCATCTTTGCAAATATTTAACAAAATAAGATAATGGAAAACAAGAAACATAAAAATGGAACCATGTGTCTTTAAAAAAACATTCAAGGAATTTTTCTTACATTTATAAAATGACACTTTACTTGTTAATCCTAATTATAAGACGATGGTGTTTGACTTGGTGTTTGACTCAATCTAATTAAAATTCGATATTTGTTCCACTCCATCTAGATCGCTGTAGCGTTCTAGTTGGTGCGGATCAATAATCACATTTTAATTAGATTGTGTTTGACACTTACCCCCTGCATCCAAGACAAGATATCTTTGTCCAAGAGAAAACACTTCAATATTATTAGATTTGCCCTCAAATTTCTCAAGAGGCAAGTCTTTGCAGCAGATGAATGCAGCTACTGGATCCAATACAATTGATAAACGTTTTTTGTCTATTCCTGCCTGAAAAAAGTATAGATTATTTATGTTTTTCTTCTCCAAATATGTTTTTAAGATAAAGAAACCTTTTGTGATTCACTTTGAATGATAAGGGAAAATCTGAAATTGTAAGAAGAAATAAATTTCATATCATCAATACATGTATTACCATCTCAGCAGCTTGTATCATAAACTGTTTTCCAGGATCATCCCACATTGCCGGTACAGTCAACACCCAATAAATATCTACTTCCTCTATTGTGGTTTGCCGAGATTTATGTTCATTTAGCATGTGATATTTGAGATATTTAATGGCATGAGAAAGAATATCTAAAGCAGGTAATTCTTTTCCTTTAACATCTAAAACCTTTGTTTTAGCAGACAGTGTCTGGAAAGAAAACAATTTAAATACAATGCACATATATATGCTTTAGTAAGTTAAGAAAATACAATGCACATTTTGTATCAAATCATACTTCTCCTGATCGAAGTTTATCATCCAAGTTCATTTGAAATCTTTGTAACAAGTAACAGCTATTCTTTTCCTCTGCATCTAACTCTAAGTACTTTTCTTCAGCTTCATAACCAAAAGCTAAGAAATTCTGTTTCTCGTCCAGAAGAATTACAGTGGGGATCAGGTGGGTCGTACATGCAGTTGCTGAGTTCCAGTGAGGGCAGAAAATATCCTTTGGATCGAGCCTTGTGGAATACGCATAACCAGAATACATTATCCCTAAGTCAAGAGCACATACGAACAACACGTTGTTGTCGGGTAAAACAGGTCGATTGACAGATGTAATAATTGATTTGCTGCTTTTCATGCTAATCCTTTCGGACATTTTAATGTTTCAGTTCTCACATCGCAATTTCTAAGAACGACCTAAAATATGATAAACATATATTGCGATAGAAAATGTACCTTGTTCCATATCTGTTGTCCTAAATTCCGAAGTAGTCACTAGTCACACTATCTTAAGCAAATCCTTCACTTTTATTTCAAAATATGCAATACCAATTCAAACCAGATGGATTTCATAATATTATATCATGCTTGCAGATGAATTTACACGTTGAAATTGATACGTTACCAAGGAAGAGAGTATATCTGATAATATATGATATCACTAACTTGAAAGAGCTACTTTAAGGATAGCTGGTTAGGTAAGTGTGATATAACCTTGAATGCTTTTTTAGATAGTGCATGATAAATCGCACAAATATGAGTTTGTTATGTTATTAATATATCTAATTTACGGAAGTGTTTATCAACATAGTAACTAGTAAATTAGTCCTTCTAGAACTGCAATATTTCCTTAAAGAGCAGAATGTTAAAATCTGCAATAGCTGTACCATCGATACATGGTTTTTCATTAACATCTTGAGCAAAATTATAAAATTCTACAAATATGAGAGGATACACATGTAGGTATTAATAATATGATATATAGTTTTGGTGAAGCACAAATATGAATGTATTGTAATAAGAAACCGATCATACGTAGAATATATCTTTCTGCAAAGTCTTCACCATTTCTATATCTCAGTATGGTTTGAATCTCCTTCGCCACAAAATATTCGTTCCTCTGAGGTTTTATAATTGCTTCATATACAGGTTTACCAATGACTTTTCTCATTGTCTATGTTAATTTTGACTGACAAGAAGTCATTTTTCATGACTAAATCAACGTATCCGTCCCAGGGATGTCTTGCAATGTCGTCAATTTATTTTTATTTTTCTTGTTTTGTCTAAGGATCTCCACAAGGTCAAGTCGTTGTCTGTTTACCTCTATCAGAAGTTTGGTTAGTTTAGCTTTAATGTTTTCTTTTATTGTTGACACAACCTTTTCTATTAGAGTTTTATTGGAAATGACGTCATATTCATTAATAGATTTGACATATTCAAAAATGGCAATCGCAGCTACACTCAATCAAATTGACCAAATGCAAACCGCCATTAAAGCAACACTGAGCATTTTCAAAAATAGAGAATCATTCTCAGTTTTATTTTGGATGTTTTTACCCCCCCCCCCCCCCATACAAGAGTGTGGTTTGAATTAAAAAGCTGTGGCTAATATGTTGGAGAAGGACACGACTGGACACAGAATCCTTTATATTGTGAGAAGGAGTCCATGTTATTTTCCATACACAGAGTATCCCATTCATTGGTTTTGAAGAACTAGCAATAATTTAAATCACTTGAGGTATTTATCAATAGTATATGCAATGATACAGAGCTCAGAGTTATTAATCATAAGCAAGATTGTGCCTTGTTTCTTTTTTAAATAAACTATTTAAGCAGATATTTTTCCTTGCTTGTTTGTTATGATTACAAATTATCATTTTAGTAAGGTTGACTAAAAGAAATACCTAATTGAAGCACCCTTAATACATGTATAACAAAATGGAAAAATAAAACTCGAAAATTTTCAGCCCTGATCATAGCAAGGACCCGAGCATTCATACTATCAATATTGTATTATATTTACAAAAGAACTTTTCTCTGAATATTGAGAATCAATTGGTCAATTTTGAGAAAGTTTCTTAGTGTCCTTTATGTTAACATTTAAAACGATCTGCATGATTTTTCAAGATTCCCACATCATCCCATTCATTGCCATTATTTTTAAATTCTTATTTTGGGTAAGAAGATTATTTACTCTGGATTGTTGATTCACCCCAAGGCAACGGACAAGGCGAAGCTTTTATTTTGTATATTTCATCTATGAAGATTGTTTATTGCTAATCTTTATAGGTATTTTCATGTTCATTATCTTTCAGTGCCTTTGTATTATGTAATCACAATATAACAATTTTATATTCGACATGTAGATTTGCTTTCTACATGATTGTATGGTTTTTTAACGTGTATTAGAGTGGAATATTTTCAAAATATAATCCTGTGTTTTGTCTTCATTGTATCATTCCGATTGAGTGTATATCATAATACAATTCATGTTTTATTGTCTTTGAAATGTTGCCTTTATCGTTGCTAAGTCCGAAGTAAATCCGGAGTGGTTCGAATGAAACATCAGGGGACTTGCTTCGATACGAGTCCAAGTTTTACGCGGAAGTGTAGGGTTCGGATTCCTTCGTATATTCTCAAAATACTACTTATACTCTGTCCCAAGTTATTTTTGCCGCACATTTTCTTAAATTATTCTGTATTTATAAATACCTCTGGATTCAAACGATGTTCATCAAATATTATGAAAAAATCCCAAGATTTCCCCTTTGAAACGCCCCCTCTAGCTTGTCGGGTTTCAATACACGGCTAAAAATAAAAAGTCTACGGGGATTTTCCATTGTAAAAGTGATGAAAGTACCCGGATGATAACGTTGAAAAATTGTGCGAGGTATTCCGAGTTACTTCCGAATGGAGAAAAGATGTAAACATTCCCCATTATAAATCTCCGTAAGAAATCAGTTTTCGTTCCTGTGAATTTTTCTGAGTGAAAAACGATAATGTGTCAATGAAGATATCTTGGAAATTTTCCCTTTCATCGATTTCAATTGCATTTCTCTTAAAGGTATGTGTATTTTTATTAAAAATCGTCAAAATATGCGGCATAAATATCTTGGGACAGACTACAAGTTGTTCTCAATTTTAATTTTGTAATTTTGTATTATTTTTATTATCATTATTACATAGATATATTAAAATATAATAAGATATTTGGATGTCAAGTTCAAGCGATATTCTGCATAATTTACTGTTTCGCATTGTTTTAATATAGTTTCTAGACAAGAGGCTGATCTTGAAATAATTTCTTAAATTAAATCACAGATAAAAAAAAACTTGCTCAGAACTTGGGCGGAAAAATTTAGTTTTATAAAATTTTCATTGTATAATCACCGACAATAGGCCAGCCCTATTTATACTGCCTAGTGCATTGACTTTCTGACATAGTGATATATTAGTCTACAACTATTAATACATTGGTTTATTACATGGGAACTAAAGTGCATGTAGAGTTAATTTTGGTTTGTTTGCATTGATTATGATTCATAATCTATATAAATAATATTTTAAAGTTTATTTTATTTGAATTTATTGACATACATTTTGTTTCAGTCATCATTTTATTAAAATATTTTCATTACAAAGGTCTGACGTAAATTAAAATATATATTTTCAGGAATATGTGATATTGAAAAAATAGTGTATTGCTGTCATATATTAAGTGTCATACAAAGTTCTTTTTACTGAAATTTTCTACTCGAAGGTTGTCTCTCATCCATCATAAATAACCATGTTTAATATTGCACCCTGGAAAACTGTGATCAACCTCAGTTTGTACAATGATTCACAAGTTAATTGAATTTATTAGTTTTATTTTCTATCAAGTAACACAAGAACTGATTTTAAATATCAGTGAGATGTTCCAGATATTCCACTAAAAAAGATTCCATTAAACGGAAAAAACGAATATCAAATAAACGAAAAACAAATGTTAAAATACAATAAAGTAATAAATATACAAATAATTGTATACAAATAAATAATTAGTAGTGAGTGAAGTTTGGGTTGGAGTCAAAGTAACAGTACTACTCAATATGTTAGCGCAACAGCCGACAAAATTATAATGTATATACTTTTTGTAACTTTCTTCCTTTGATAAACATTTTGATAAACTAAAAAAAAAAACCCAACCATCTCACCCCCTAAAAAACAGCATAAAACACCACACGTGTTAAATTAATAATAATGAATCTATATAAAGTACATCAGGAAAGTATAATAATATATAACAGCCATATGCAGCGGCGCGGAGGCAATTAAGTAGGTGATTAAAAATAATGTTCTGATTGACAAATCACAGTTATCTTTTTTATAAATTGCATACATGTACGGCATTAGCTTGGTAAATATTCTTGTCGTGTCTCGAGCTGAAATAGGTTGGAATATGGTAAAGGATATTGTAACAATCACAGATATCAGGTTAGCTTTACGGCCCTGTATTTTAAACCCGGCTGGGTATTACCCACAAGTCTGTTATTTAACACGTGATCGTGTGTGACGTAGTAGAATTTAGCCATTTTTCCGGGTGTGCGGTCGTGTTGCAAGAGGGGCGCACGATTTATCTACCAGCATGTGTATGCATATAGCTGCTTGACTAACTTCATAACACGGGCACGGAAAACAGACCGTGGTGAGTAATGTACAGTGTATTCGATATGTATTCTTGTTATTTTTGCATGTAAAGTAAAACTTTGTAGTTTAACGTATTTCTAAATATAGCTTGGCTAGCATTCACAAAACTTACCTGTGTTGTTCACCCAGGTGTGACAGTGGAGAGAAGGTTTAAATACCCTATTCTTATTTCTATCGATAATTTTGAACGCCTTTTGTATTTGTATTTTTCTTCTCCTTTTAAACGTATTTTTCTACTGTAGAGATATTTTTTGGTAAAGTGAATTAAATGGTTTGGGCGGAAGTGAGTTTCCGGAAGTGGAAGCCATATTGGTTTAAACTTTGTTTACATGTTACCATGCATATGTATTTTAATCAATATAGACAGCTATAAGATATCATTTACTATATTAATATAATAATGTTGCCTATGGTTGTTGCCTACATAGATTTATATACGGTGCGTATTGATACAGTTGATTTAGTAGTGTTGACTTTGTAGCGTTGTGACAGTGGTCGATGAGCATGAGGTAGCACACGATTGGATCCGATAGGACTTTGTTTCACTACCACGCCACACCACAATCAGTTCTAGGACTACAGCCCCAGAAATAGTGATGAGGGTGGACTTGTGAATGTCATTATTGAACCATCAGCGCAGGCGTCCGTATCTAGATGTCGATGGTTGAGCTAAGTGGAACCTATAGTGATAGGACAAGTGGACAAGAAGTTTTCTTGTGAATGTTTGGCAACATAGATAATATAAACGTTACTGTATAAGTGTGTTTGAAAACTGAACATTAATAGTATGATCATTTAGCTGTCTCTATATATATATATAGCTAGTAATTGTCAAGAAGGGAATTTAATTTTTGGGGTTTAGATTTAAGCAATTAGGTTTTTTTTTTTGAACGAGAGTGAGTGTGTGAGTGAGGGTGAAAGTGAGTGAGAATTATTTGTAAATATTTTCTATTGATTTATTTTCTTGTAAATAAATTCATTAATTGAAACTATTTTGAGTGTTATTTGGAGATCGCCTGGCTCAACCACGTTACAGATATGTATTCTGAAAAATAATTATAATGATATTTTCTGGTAATGGTATACAGTTAGATTATATGAATTATATCGACGCAACTGACGCAACAATTGGTATGATATTGTCTGTTGAGATACTAATTTGTCGTCGCTCGCATCGACAACTGGCCTTTTGTCGCAATTTGCAATCATTTGTTGGTTAAATTTTGTAGTGCAACAGCCAGCCTTTTCTCATATGTTGCGATATCTATTACTAGTATGTTGTGTTCTGATACGACAACTCAATTGTTCCCGTTATTTTCTATGGCTGATCTGTTGCCGGTGGATAATGTTATGTCCAAACAACACGGCGCCTTTGAGAACAGCTAGTCTTGCTTGATTGAGAACCACTACACTGTATTCTGGAAAGGCTTTTTTTTTTTTTTACAGCAATTCAGAAAAGCAACCCACCATCAAAATTATTTCGGATCTTTTAACTTCTGGTCTGGACAAAATGTGTCCAATACAGTGGACTATCTTTTCACACGAAGGATTGAAAAAAACTTTGAAACAAGTCTTTGTCTATTCGCATTTTGTCTTTAGCACATTTAAACATTTTTGCATATTGGGTCTCAAAAATTCTTTTGGAGATATTTTTACCCATTTTTTCGTTGTATTTTTCAAAAAATGTCGGTGGAAATGACAAAGTTTCAGATAAATGATTTCTATATAGTTTTTCGTATTTTTTCATTTCAAAACGCCTCATCAACTCTATATAATCACCAGCGTTATTTTTACAATATGAATCCATGAACTTCTCTCCAACTATATCAATTAGCATCTGTTTGAAACTATTGTCAACCATAACACCTATGCAGTCTCCACAGTTTGCTCGAATTAATAAATGTGGTTACCCTTCAGGCCTTACTTCAAGTACTGTCATATCAGTGTTTTCATCTATTCAAATTAAACATTAAGTGTAAAAAGAAAAACAAGAAATACTTGTATACAAATACAACCATAAACGTCTTTGAAAATTTTTGAGATCTTTTTTTGTACGTTCACACTTTTTAATCTTGAGTTGAATTTCTTTGACTAGCTCTTACCCTCTGCGTTAATCACGAGATATCTTTGTCCAGGAAAAAGCAGGTCAATGTCATCAAACTCAAATTTCTTTAAAGGAAATTCTTTGCAGAAGATGAATGCAGCTTCAGAATCCAATACAATATTTCAACGTTTTTTGTCAATTCCAGCCTGAGAAATGAAGAGGAAAATAGAACCTAATAAATTATTAAGATAAGTATGTTTTATTCTTCAAATCTACAATTTAGAGAATGAAAATCTTTGTGCTTCAACTTTGGATGATAAGCAGAAATCTATGAATGAAAGGGATAGGATATTTTGCAATCACATTACCTTTTCAGCAGCTTGAATCATAAAGTTTTTTTCAGGTTCAACCCACAATGCTAGCACCGATAACACCCAATAAATGTCTACATCTTCTAGCTCTAACAGGATTCGCCGAGTTTCATTAAGCATGTGATCTTTTAGGTACTTAATCGCATGAGAAAAAATAACTTCAGCAGGTAATTCTTTTCCTGTGCAGTCTGAAACTTTCATTTCAGTAGACAGTCTCTGGAAAGTAAAAATTTGAGATTTTGATTTGCTATTCATATGACAAAACAGATGTTGACTGGGATTGAAAAGGACATTAATAATGTGGGCCCCTTCTATGGACGAAATATTGTATGCCTCTTGGGCTCATATAATCAATGTTGCCGTCAAGCTAATTCTACACATGTGTAATACATGTATACAAAACGTTTTGGGTCTCGACAAAGCAAAACATGTAAGAATTTTACTGACTGTACATTATTACTTATTAGGTTTGTTACTGACTGACTATAGAAATATATCAGGTTGTTCAGTTGATCAGACTGATCAAACCGATATATTCCTGTAGTCAGTCAGTAACAAACCTAATAAGTGTTTCGTGTTCCCAAGGACTATCAAGTGAGACATTTATTACACAAGAAGCGATCGATTCTCTTCAAAAATCGATGTATACAAGTGGCTTACATCTCGTCCAATTTAACACACTCGATCTCCTCAAAATCTCGTCTTTCAAAATATTCGCTGCACCCTTGTTCTTTTATAATGTTTTTTTGTTGTTTAATTTTAAACCACAGAGATTCGAGCAAATCTCCACGCTGCAATTTCATTCTGCTCCAGACACAAGAATGTGACGTCAATTTAAAGGGCAACTCTAATTTAAAAGTAATTTCAAGGGCAACTACTCCAAATTTTTTAAGAACTTACAAAACACGGTTTTTGTATGATATATTATGAAATGCTGAGATGAGTAGGCGGAGCCTCGGCCATATTGCCGAATATAAATTCTCACCAGACCAGACGGACATATAGATATATCCGGCAGTCACGTGTCATGTCTAAACCAATGAAAGTGTGACATTTCAGCCCGTGGGAAAACAAATAAACTTTTTGGCCTAACCTCTTTGAGCTGAGAAAACTCTGCAATTTTATAGTATACAGTCCGTTTTAAACATCATAAGCAATAATATAAATGCATATATAAAATAGAAAAGATTATGGTAATCTTGAGTAAAATATTCTCCTGATCGGGGTTTATCATACAGATTCATTTGTAGTCTTTGAAAGAAGTAATAGTCCTTTCTTTCCTCTACATCTAACTCTAAGAACTTTTCTTCAGCTTCATAGCCAAAAGCTATAAAAGAGGTCCAATAAGGGCAGAGTATATCCTTTGGATCGCACCTTGTGGAGTAAGCATAACTCGAGTATGTTTTTCGAATGTTTAGTGCACATACAAATAATACGTTGATGTCGGGTGCAACAGATCTGTTGTTTATCCCAATAAGTCGTTGCGACATTTGGAACATGCATCAGCTCTTGCATTCAATTTTTCAAGGAATTGCATGTATTATAACAAACATACATACTGTAATAGGAAACGCACCAAGTTGAATGTTTACTTTCCTAGAGTCTGAAGAAATCGCAATATCTGAATGAAAATCTTCATTTTCATTTTTTGTATGAAGTGTATCTTCTTTGTTTTGTTTCAAACCAGATGTAGTTATTATTCATAATATTATATCATACCTAAAAATAGATTTACACTTTGGAATTGATACCATACCGAGAAGAAGAGTACATCTGATAATAAATGTTATCACAGACTTAAAATAACTCCGTAAATTTTACTTGGTTAGTTACGCGTGATATAACATTGAGGGATTTTTAAAGATAATGCATGATAAATTTCACTGAAATATGTTTATCTAGTTGATGTATTGAACTAACAGCGGTGTTTATCAATATACATGTTGTAAGGTCTTTTAAATCTAATATGTCCTTAATACATCTGAAAGAAGTACATTGTAGGTTTTTTTTACATTAAGCAGAATTAGAAAGTTTTTAATCAAGATAGATAAAATTACATATATGTATGATAAACACTTTCTTGGTAAAAAATAATTGTGTTCATTAGTTCTACTCTAATCATAACATTAAAAACATTATATCTATCGATAAAGAGAATAGGAAGGCACCATACCAGGGTCAGATTCAATCTTCTCCCTTTTATAACGGCCCTTTGGAAAATAAGCATCATCTCAGTATTTTGAAAATATATAAATATGGAATATTTACAACAAAATATCATTGTGCACCATGTCATACCACTTTTGATTTAAGATTTTCAAAAATATTTCACTTATATTTGTATTTACAAGAAGATAACGTAGTACTAATGCATTAAACAAATTCATTTTCAAACGTGATACATTTCATCTACAATTCGTCCAAAGATTGGATTCCACGAAGCATTTAGTATTTGTATTTTTATGCTCTATTTAGAAATTAACAGAACTAAACAGTATGTTCTATCAATTTTATGTTCGAACAAGATATCTTGAGCCAATGCTCAATGGTGATACCAAGGCCCTCATGTAAATATACACAGTAAGCAAAGTCGAAATTTAACAGGAAGTTGGCATCGAATTTGTTCAAAAATGAATCCAACCATATGGCATGCCTTAACAAAGCATCTGCGATAAATAGTTGCCGAGAAATCTTGACGAAAATTTGTTTAAAAATATAGGCTAAACTCGTCTTTAACAGAAAGTTGACATCTGATTGGTCCAAAAATGAATCCCACCATATGGCATACCAAAACAAAGAGTGCACTAAAATTTCCAGCATCTGCGATTAACAGTTGCTGAGAAATCTGTAACGAAAATTTAAGCTTATAATAAACAAAATTCATTCAACAGGAAATTGACGTCTGATTTGTACAAACATGAATCCCACCATATGGCATAGCTAAAGAAAGAGTGCTAAATTTTCAAGCATCTGCGATTAATAGTTACTGAGAAAATTTCTTACGGATAGACAGACACAGACGGACAGACAGAAACACAGTATACATCCTTCTCCTTCGGAACGGGGGTATAAAAAGTCAACAATATGCTCAACTGTACTTCCATATGCTAAAAACACTGTCACATTCCAAAGAATGTATTTTATATTTTCTATTAATTTAAAAATTATATAACTTCACTTGTTTATATCATTTTTCAATTTCTCACATTACCATCACACTATTAAAAAAACCTTGAAGCTTATGAATAATTAATCAATGAAATATTTTGTCTAGTTGCACAACTATTTCGCTAATGGTTGGTCTTTGCTGAGCGTTTTTATTAAGACACTTCCTAACCAATCTATCCAATTTGTCTTCCGTTTTTTTCAAAACGCGTTGCTCGATAAATCTTTCATGTTCTATAAGTTTTCCATGATACAGTTCCCACAACATTAATCCAAAGGAATAAATATCAGATGCTGTAGAGTGTGGATGCGAGAAGTCTCGAAGTTCCGGAGCTAGATACAAGAGAGTCCCTCTGCCACGAATTGTCTGGACACCGTCAATGTGTTTGGAGTGACCTACGTCACAAATTACCACATTGTCGTCATCATCGACCTTGGAAAGAAAAAAGAAATCATAAAGAAACAAACTTTTTATCTACAGGGGTTTTGATTATGACTTTTACCAACCTAAACTTGGTTGTTTTAACGCCTTAAGTTGTCTGTTAACTACACAAAGGGTTAATCAAGATAACCATCAGACATACCAAATAGTTTGAGAGTTTCACATCTCGGTGCATCACTTGGTGTTTATGGACAAAGCGCAGTCCTCGTGCGGCTGCTTTTGCATATTTTGCTTTCTTTTCGTCGGTTAACTCTCCTTTTGTAAGGATCGATTGTAAGCTGCATTTATATTTTTTCATGATGAGTTGTAAATAGAAGTGATCATTTTGAACACGACCCGCAGATCCCTCGTATTGTACAAAGTAGTTATGATCTTCATCCGTTTTCTTCATTGACAAATGCCTAGAAATATTTGATATAACCAGAGGTAAGAACAAATAAAGAACGGTAAACAAGAAGTCCAAGGGCCAAATCGATAACCTAAGCAACCATGTTTAAATTTGCATTATCTTACTAACAAACTACCTTTAAAAAAGTGCAAGTTAAATCTTAGTAGGAGGGGGTTGAATTGGTGAAACAAAGTGGACACTTTCAAACATTAGCTTTAATTACCATATTAAATTCAAACAACCTTTTCCTTGCATAGTTCTATGTTATATTTAGAGCCAACCACCCCCTACAACTGTAACACCTTCTTGACCTATCCAGGTCTTTTATTTGCACTAGAATTAGACTCTGTTTGAAATGACTTTTTATCGCATAGTAATAGGTCAAATTTAATTGATTATATATATATATATATATATATATATATATATATATATATATATATATATAAGTTTAATTTTACGTAAATATTACAAAAGATCTGTTTTTTGCTACATTGTTCTTCAGTTTAACCCTTTCCTAGTTACCTGTTAATCATGGTTTGAAAACACCATGCCTAGAAATTTATGCGATTGTTTGTTTTATTTCTAGTTTATTCTTCCCAAGAAGAAATCTTTTCATCCTATTTCATGACGACCTAATTGCTTGAATATCCATTTGGCAGGGGGGGGGGGGGGGGGGGTTTAGAGTTGGAAAATACTAAAAGTTCCTTTTCCCAGGATATAGTTAGTGTTAGTTTTTTAAATGTGGTCTAAAGAGGAAGTAAAGAAGTTAACGGACCGTCAATGACCCAAAAGATAGTTCACTTAAGCCTTTGGTTCAGATTTGTGCCATACTTTGACAGTCTTCTGAAAAAAAGTATATACATGTACTATATAAACCAATCATACCTTAGAATATATCTTTCCCGGAATATCGAAGAATCATATAGGATTGAGGTATTATCGATATTTTTCTCGTTCTCTTTCTCTGCAAAGTCTTCACCACTTCGATCTCTTAGTATGGTTTGGACCTCCTTCACCACAAAATATTCGTTCTTCCGGGATTTTATGATTGCATCATATACAGGTTTACCGGAATTACTCTTTTTGTACTCTACTTCAATTTCTTCTGACGAGAAGTCATGTTTCATAACTAGACCGACGTACGCGTCCCAGAGACGTCTCGCAATGTCGTCAAATTTTTTGGACATATTCGTTCGGTCGCTGCTTATCGTCAAAAGCTTGTTTTTCTTGTTTTGGTCGAGGATCTCAATAAGGTAGAGTCGTTGTCGGTTTACCTCTATCAAAATTTTGGTTAGTTTAGTATTAATGTTTTCTTTTATTGTTGCCACAACCTTCTTTATTAGAGTATCCTTGGAAATGACGTCATGCTCTTTAATAGATTTGACAAATTCAAAAATGGCAATTGCAGCTACACTCAACCCTATTGGCCAAAAGAAAACCGCCATTAAAGAAACACTGAGCATTTTCAAAAATAGAGAATCATTCTCAGGTTTATTTTCGGTGTTTTTTATTCCCCCATACAAGAGTGTGGTTTGAATGTTGTCTCTGAGCTTTTCTACCACTATTTCAATTTCTTTATCACACGCTTCCTGAAAGCTATTTAACCCTCGTCCAATACGGTCACCTATAGAAGAAGCATCAGATATTGTCAGTTCCTTTAATGTTATTTCATGGTCTAAATATCTGCGTATTCTATCTTCATATTGTTTTTGAATGTCTTCGATTTCCTGTATTGTACTGGAGTTGCTTGTGAGATTGTCATGAAAACGAATCAAGCCTTCGATGACTTCTCGTGTTCTTGTATCAACGCGAGCGACGTCTTCTAAAGATTTCCACTTATTCCCAAATTTTAGGTAAGCGGAAGTGCATTCTAAAAGTCCCATCAACCACCTACAATTGAATCAATGTGATTGAATTTAAATTAAATTCATCAATTGCATACTAGTTTCTCCCAAAATCAGTTCATTCAGAAAGGCATTTCAAATAACCGTCTCGATACTAATTTTGGGGATGTCTTCTTTTTCAAGACCTTTATAAACATCTAATATAAGGTGTCTCATTTTTACTTACTGCTTACTGATAAAAAAAATGAAAATGTGGCATGATATTTAGTGGCATAAGAACTTAAAATTTTTACATGCAGTGTTCTTCTAGTAGCAGACGTTCGGATTTCATAAGAAATTTTGTAAGACTCCTCTGCAAATTCATCAGACTGGATTTATCTGTTGCTTTGGTAATCTAAAAAAAAAAGACATGAAAAATTTTGTTTTCTATTTCACGGAGAGAGTCAGGACCACGAAGAGAGATGTACAGGAATCGTCAATTATTAGCAACAGCGCCATCCATATGGATAAACTCGTTACCCGATAAATTGGGACCCAACTAACAGAGCAAGGACATTGATTTTATACCACAACGTAAATAAAATTGTTACATGTCTGTCTGTTCTGGCAGTACTCTTATTTTATGGTTTTGAATATGATTCAAACATTACTAGGCCAATCTCCGTAAAGGATTTCAACTATGCAAAGGAAAAGAGGGAAGTTAGTGGTTGTATTAAAAAACTCACTTGCTCAATATCATCCATAAAGAGAATTTGACTTTTCTCTACCATTGGCCAACACATCTGAATTCTGTTAAGAATCTTTTCTGTCAGTTTCGATATCTTTGTCTTGTCCTCCATTAGTTTCTGGGGACAATTTGTACAAATAAATAATGCACACTCCGGATCTAAAGTCGTGTTTTCAAGCGCTATTGCATCAGCTATGTCAGTCATTAGTTTTTGAAGCTAAAATGAAGTGTTAAAGTCTGTTTTAAAAACTGCACGATAATATGTTGGAAAAGGATAGAGATTTCTTTGTAATGTTGTGAGAAGGAGTCCAATTTACTTTCCAATCACAGAATATCTCATTCATTGTTTTACTAGAACTAACATTAACTTAAATCACCAAGGTGTTTATCAACATTAACATGAAAATACGTTCTGGAGTTTAGAACATCATTGATAACACAAATGCCTAAATTACTTAATATTATGACTACAAGTTTAACCATGCACGTCTCATTGGTGAAAAAGCAGTGCTACATGTATGCTATAAAACTAACGTATATGTACATATAAAATGTTGTAATACTATATATATGAGATATCTTGATAACAAAACGGCATATATATTTTTAAGAAACAAAATCCACATTCACCTTGATACATGTACAACCGCCTATGTATTGTATATAGTCAAATGACATCAAATGTTAAATAAAATCATGACGACATAAAATAGTTCATCGATTTTCAAGAAGTAACACAAAAATACTAGAGAACACATGAGAATATATCATTAATTCAACATTATATTTGCAATGTTTTGTATATGAATTGTTAGCTTACTGTTGGTCCGTATACTCCATGGTCCCTGTGTACATCAATCATGAAGATAAACGTGTGACACCGGTCGATGTGTTGGAGATAAGGCTGAAACAGTTCCTTGTGATCAGGATCAATCCCGGGAAAATCCATGAATATTATTGGCAGTTTTCCTTTCACCTGAATGTTGGTCAAAAATCACATTATATTTTGTCACGAAACAAAATTTTACATAACGTAATCATATAACATGTAAACATACATTTAAATTATACAGTTCAGTGTATAGGATGGGCAGGGAAGGGATACTAACTTCATTTGTACTTGCACTTCATAAGAACAATAAACACCAAAACCAAAAATAATATTTATTTTTTTTGCATTTGGACAAATTCTGCTCTTATTAAAATTATGAATACATGCAATCAGATATTAATTCTCTCCATGTCTCTAGTCGTTTAAATTCAATATCATATTTCCTAATCAAAGGGATTTTGTTGTTTTATTACATATTAGATATTTTCGACAATTGTGTATGTGTGTTAAGTTTTTCTTAACCATTGAAACCGATCTATTGAACTGCCAGTCAATAGACTCGATCTATCAGACCGACGGTCAATAGACTGCGATCTTTTGCACCGGCAACGTACATGTATTACGGAAAACCCGATCTAGGTTTCGAATTTTTATGTAACATCGCGCATCTATGTATTGATTTAGAGAGCATGAAAACCTTCTGTAATATACAATTGTGAACACTAAATACTAAAAATGGAATTAGGTAATAAAACAATTATTTAATGCCTGACCATTCAATAGACCAGAATAATTTTCCTTTGGTGCAGGGAATAGCTCAGGATGTTCTATTGCCCTCGGCAATTGCCTCGGGCAATAGAACACACCGAGATGTTCCCTGCAACTCGGGAAAAATATTTTGGTCTATTGACTGATCAGGCATTAAATAATTGTATAACCTACCATGCCGATTTCGTCTGACCCGTACTCTAGACTGCCACTGGCGGCCCGTCCCTAGAACAAAGGTGAAGATTATATCGTTTCAAAAAGATTAAATTTTGAAAAATCTGGTAAAGCTGTCCCAGGATCATGAAGCTGTTTTAGACTGAAGTCAATAAGTTTGGGGAGTTTTTCTTTCAACTAAATGTAAGTAAATATTATTGGCAGATTTCCTTTCAACTGAACGTTACTAAATATTATTAAAATCTTTCCTTGGTTTCAATGAATATAAGTTAATACTATTGAGAGTTTTTTCTTTCAGCTAAATATTTTGAGCTTTCCTTTCGACTGAATATGTTTATCAAAACAATTGAGTTTTCCTTTCGTCTAAATGTAAGTCAACATTATTGTGAGTCTCCCTTTCAACCGAATGTTACTTTCAATATTTCTGACAGTTTTCCTTTGAACTAAAATTTAGTCAAAATTATTGACAGTTTTCCTTTCAACTGAATGTAAATCAATATTATTGAAAGTGTTCCTATAAAGGTATGTTAGTCAATATCATTGATCACTTCCCTTTTAACTGAATGTTATAAAATATTTTTGGGACTATCCCTTTCAACTGGTTTTTATAACTACTATTATTAAAAGTTTTCCCAAAATTTCAACTGAAAATTAGTCAATCATATTGAGAGTTTTCCGTTCACTTGAATGTTACTCAATATTATCGGGAACTGTACGATCAGCTGAATGTTCGTCGATAAATGTACAGACGTTGTACAAATTCTGCTCTTATTAAAATTATGAATACATATAATCAGATATCGTCTCCATGTCTAAAGTCGTTATAATACAGTTTAACTAAGCATGCTGACGACATCAGACCTAAACTGCCACTGGCGGTCCGTCCCTAGAGTAAAGGTAAAAGTTATATCGTTTGAAAAGATTTTAATTTTTAAAAAATCTGGTATACCTGGCTCAGGATCATGAAACTGTTTTAGTCTGAAGTCAAAATGTGTACACAGCATAAAAGTTGGATGATTATATTCAAACAAAATTCAAAATGTAATTTAAGATTGCTTCTCTATCGTGTCGCTACTCAAACATTTCAAGTGTCAATCTATGATTAATAAGTATTTGGTGAACGACTGACATTTTGTCATAAAATTGAAATCTCAGTTATTCTGGGCCCAGTGTTCTAAAACTCGTAAATACATAAATTATAAGTAATATAACTTCATTCATGTTCTCAGTATAACTAAACTGTTAATTGTGTCAATTCGCAAGTGTTACAAAAGATTTTTTTCAGAAATGATATCATTATTTGAAAATACATATATGACTGTACCGTGTCTTTTGGTTCTGTTTGTTGGTAGCTCTGAAAAAAGAAGGGGAAAATGTTTTATCCAAAATGTTATTAGGAAAAGCAAGTACGAGCACCCCAACCTAAGTTTTAAATACATACCTTGAAAATATCTATCGGCCAAAAAATTATAACTTTGGTGACTGTAAAACGGTTGTCCGTCTTGCTTGTAATACAGGCCCTTATACGCCGCCATTCTTCTGAATTCGAATTTGGTGATAGATGAATTTCTACCGGGGCTTGAGTTTCGTAGTAAATTACTCCAAGTCTGGAAGGAAAGTTTTCAGATATTTGAAGATTTTACTAACTGCGATTTACATCAATCATCTTGGACGCATTTCCAGTTCTGAATACATTTAAAAGTTAACAGTTTAAGCGTGTATATCATTACTTAAGTAGACAATTGGGATAAAAAAAAATTCTTATTGAGTTAAAATTTGACGTAAATCCATTAAAGAACGCTCAAAACAGCCAAAGCATCTAAAGTCCATAAGTTACCCCAGTCCAAACCATTCCACCCAAATCGAATGCGTTCCATTACACATGCTTCAAAAAAGTTGTATGTACTCTGAGCGTAACCGGCGCAGAAAAATAATAAATCTACTGACTATTTTCCGCCCCATTTCTTCTGAAATCATATTTTGGCCATACAGTCAGAGACAAAACCGAATCACGATCTAACCAGATTCAGTCAATTTATCCGAGTATGAATATAAAATTGTAGCAGTTACTTGAGAAAAAGCATAGTCACCTGCATGTATTTGCTTCACATTGCAAAGTTAGATACACTTTGTTAGATGAGGAAGAAAAACGACCACATATTGTTTCATGATGATCAGTAAGTTATGGTAACAAGGGCAAGCAATTTTTTAACATGCAATTTTTAAAAAAGTTTAAATGCCTAGTTAAAGGGCAGTTGTAAGTAATGGCAGTAGTTCAAGCTATCGTAGTCATCCCAAGATTTCAAAAAAAAAAAAAAAAAACATCTACAGAATAATGTAAACAGTACTAAGCCTAAACTTTTGATTTTTTCAAACTTTAGTCTCTGTAACTACGGCACGGATTCTTAGTTTAACCAATTTATAGCTTTTTTTATACTTAAGACAAAAATGTTTATCAAAACTATGCGACATATTCAAGAAAATCGGTTACTTATGCGTGCCGGGGCACCGGTGAAATATTTCATTAACTGACATAAACAAGCTACCTGGAGGGATTGTTGTGGACTTCACACAAGACGTTTGTACAGCTCCCGTGATCCGTGGGGAGGTAATTGCCTCCCATCAACAAGTTCATAAAGGTCGTCTTACCCACGGCTACTTCTCCTGTAATTATATCATTCTTAAGCTTATTGGTAAAAAAATTATAAAAGCAATTTAATGAAATTAATCTGTATCTTGATATTTAGATCTCTCTCTCTCTCTCTCTCTCTCTCTCTCTCTCTCTCTCTCTCTTGGATACTCAGTAGTCAACTATTCCTGGGGGTCTTAATCAATTGGGGTGGAAGGGGGGGGGGGGTCCTGTACTCAAGCACTGTGGTTACTACGGCTTTCTTTTAGAGTAGGGGAGAGGCTAGCCTGCTATATCTTGCCTGCTATATAAACTCGCAGTTCGCGGTTCCCCTCCTTGAGCCCCTCCATTCTTCTGTGAAGGACCTCTGTGAGGGAGATGGGGTTATCCTTCAACACGTGATACTGGAGGGTCAGTCTCTCCAACATGTCAAGGTCGCTCTCCTCGAACGCCTCCTCTGCGTCTTTGTACAACTCATAGCAGGCCTTATATTTCCCATCCGAAAACATCGACTCAAGCAATTCCTGAAGAAATAAAAAGCGAATTTGAACGAAGATTTTTTCAGATCGAAATTTAATAGTTAAACACGTTGTCTTATCAATCACGAGTGAATTCGGATGCAGCATTCACAGAACGTAATTATACATAACATAGTCGAGTAAGTGCAATTTTTAAAAGTTAGATTGACTAACGATATAGAACCATTTTAACAGGAGCTTGGACTTTGGGTATTTGTGTCAAACAGCATTATGACAGAGGCCTGTCTATTTCATTGTTGGCCACTCAGCCATTGCTCTTTGAAATCAACAAGATTTGTCTGAGTCTTAAGCTAAGACTACGCAATCTGTGTATATTTCACTTGAAACCAGTGTCATTTTTAACTTGTTTTGACGCAAGAAAAAGATAGTTACGTCCTACCGAAAGTCCAAGTCTTGTTAAAATGGTTCTAATCGCATTTGAAAAAAAATATGTGCCGTTACTAAGGATGTCAAGTTTACTCGGTTGGCTTAGTCGGTCGGCCCGTTACAATTAAGCTAAATATCAACTTTACATGTTTATAAAAGAAAAAAAGAAAAATATAAGCAAGAAAATTGGGATTTTATATCAACGATAAGATATATCTACATCTCAACTGTAGAATCACTTACTGATGGATCATCCTCTGTATCCACAATGCTGGCCATATCACACGTATATGTATCCTCCAAAACCGCGCCAAGAATAATGATGAAATTGATTAAATGATCTTATTCTAATCAGTTTGTTGGTACATATCAATTACATTTGTAATACATGGTTTTACATACGAGACCAGATATACATGTATACATGTCCTAGTACTGACAGATCGGGTCAGTCCAACTATTGTTATTTTCCACTGTTATCAATGTATACAAGTATATAGCGACTATATTTACATACGTCAGAAATTTCTAACTTTATCACATCTCTCCCACCCCTTTGATATCAATTTAAAGTACCTGTTTGCATATTTCGTGATTTATACATGTATGCAATTGTATTGTACTCAAAGTGAAATATATGAACTTTTAATAATCGAATTTCTAATCAATTCTCATCATAACAGTTCCGCCAGCTTGATCACTATAAAATACATCTTATAACATTCAGTTATATCCTATTTTCGTTAACTTTACCAAGTGAATTTAACAAGTTTGATTATCCAGGGGAGTACGGACCGTCTGCCCCTATCCACCCACCCCTCTCTAGATCCACCCTTGTATTAAATTTAGAAACAATTAAAAATAACCTAAAATAGTCATAATAAAAGGGAAGTAACTGGTGTAAATAGAGATTTCTCATTTGATTGACAGTTCTACGTCTTAAACAAAGTAACTGACCCAAGATAACATGCTTTTTTCTCAAAGTTCAATTGTCGGCTAATATTTGATTTATCCGCCTAAGGGTTTTTACCCGTTTCATTTTCAGGTTGCATCAAAAATAATCATTCTTAAAATATCTACAAATTAAGCATAGATCACACAGACTATGAACTTGATTTGATATCCACTTCCGCGTGTGTTTGTGTTATATCAATGTTTTAATAGGTTACCGTTAGATTAGACAACTGTAAAATGATAGGTTACGTTAACATCCAATCAAACCCACAGAAGAGGTAGTGATCACCCAAATTATAGATATATACTTGTCTGGCATGTGTAATATCTCAGGTTGAACCATTAAGAGAAAGCAGCGATAACATGACATGTCACGTAGGTGTTGTTTTATTGGCTAGCATGTTGTTACCATGGTTACATGTAAGTAAAACAATACTGACAGGTTTTATACAGACCAAGCAGTCACACGGTACCACATACACTCTACACAATGGACATTTCTAAACTTATTGAATGAGATCCAAAAAAAGGGAGACAGAAAAATTTTACAAAACGTACCTTATTTTCAAACAAACTTCCAAGAATAAATAGAGAAACAAAATGACCAGGAATTTTATAAAACAGATCAGTGTACATGTAGTGGTTACTTAAATTCAATAAACTACCTCTGAGTGGGACAATCAACAAGCAACATTTAACCAAGCATACTTTTTTCTCACAAATATAACAATCATCGTAATCTTCAAGAAGCTAATACGTCAATGTGTATAAATATAAGACAGTATTTACAATATATTATAATATGTGTTCTAATATCTATCAAGTCAGCTGTCTATGGAAACTCAAGTCAACAATTGTACATGTAAATCTACTTTCAACAACAAGAACAAAACTCAAGATTAAAATGTATCACATTTCTAGATTGATGTTTGTTGAATGAAAACAAACCTTAGCTAATTCTAAAACTTTCAAACATCACCTACTGTCTTGTTCAAAAAATACTTGTCTCATGTTTCAATTTAGAGTCTTAAACATGATAAAAACTATTTGACTTTTTTTCCCCTACAAGTATTTGCTTTCAGATTGTCCATAATAGCATTTCAATTTGTTTTAATATTTGTACACAAAAAGGTGATTTTTGTTACGTTTTTACTATTCAATGAATGCACAAGAAACATCATTGGAAATAAACTAGAGGTTATTAAAAAAATCAAAATCTTAAATATGATCATGTTCCAATATTTCACATCATAAAATTCGGTGTTTGTGTAAATAAAGTTTTTGTATAGGAAATTATTTTACAGTCTCCTTACAATTAAAGATGAGTCTGGAAAAAAATTCAAATCTTAAAAACTTATAGAATTTGATACACACATATAACATTTTCCATTTTCCTCAGATAATTAATAAAATCATCTGTTAATACGAATAGAATGAAATAAACAATGCAATGAAATAGCTGAGAATGCTTAAATGTGATAGATATACAAGCTACATGTGGTTTAACACATCTCTAAATGGACGGATGTTCTGGCGTGTGAACACAGTAGATTTATTATGTCATCATAAAATCAGGGCAAATTCATGGACGGAATGATCTGGTAGCTGATATGTTTCATCGTACCTCCTTACACACCAATAAATAGCTTACAATAGTTCCAAGACTAGAGGGTCAACATACAGATCACAAGAAAGACTTGAAGAGGTTCACAAACAAGCAAAATCACCCAGGAGTGTTAAGTACAATAAACATATGTAAATAATTTGTTTGGATATATTTAAGTTCAAGGTAATACTTGTAGTATTTCATGAATTAAATCATACTGCATCATATAATGATCGATCATTTCCTCAAGTGGTTATGTGTCTATACAGAAAAATAACTGCATTTTAGTAACACATTCTGAAACAAATTTCATCACAAATAAATTTCATCACAAATATTTGTAGACAAACTGAGAAGATTTTGATAATATACATGTATATGCAAGTAATTATGAAAGTGAATTTTGTATTTCAAAAATTAATTTTAAAATCCTAGGTCAAGGTCACCACTATGAGCCACTGGGGTTATCTAAAGGTTCAAAGTCAGACTGGTGTGTCTCTATCCTCTGTAACAGCTGCTCTGCCACAGGACAGAACTGTTCTGTCCATGTTTCTTCAAAATAGTCTGTCATTTCATCGTCGGCCTCATCCTTGAAGGACAGATCCAACGCCGAATCTCGATCTGTGTGGAAGAAAGATTGAAACCGTATAACACTTAACCAATGTGTTTCCTTCCGATATATCATTTCTTTGTCTTAGTACATTTTATGTGGACCCTTTATACGTTTACAATTATCAAGATGGATCTTTCAAATTTTACTTATCTATTCTTTTCATGAAAAAAAAAAAAAACAAAAAATGTAGTGGTGTACATAATTATTCAAGAATTTCAGCAGAAACTAATTTTGTTGATTTGATTTAATGCATTACTTTTCATATATATTTATACATAACATTTTACTTTAATCAGCAAAAGCTCCTTTCTGTTAAATACATGTAGAATACACAGCGAAATGTAATATGTTTGCTGTAAACAATTTGACATCTCTAGACAGCAAGGTGTGACTAATTACCCAGTAACTCTGTGAGCAGCTCTGTCAGGTCCTGGGACTCTTGTTGACCGAAGCAGTCGTTGGAGCTGGTGATTTTACCGCTGTAGTTCCACAGAATCTGACACACCAGACTGGCCAGCTCCCAGTCCGTCCGACTGAAGTCTCGCAGTACCTCGATCAGTCTAAAAACAAAAATTAATGCATTGTCAGCACAGAGAAGTTTTAAGCATAGTATTTGTGGGAATGTGAGAATGGAAATGTAACAAACAATTAGTCATTTGTTGGTCACAATTACTGTGGCTTCTTTTATATTTGTGAGCATCAATTTTTCATATTTAAGCAGAATTAAGTTTCCAAGATAGGTAAATTTGTAGACAAAGTTTTGTAAACAAACACTGTTGGCAAATATTGTATTACGATGAACATTTCATATCACAAATCAACTCAAAGAAATCCCAAGAAAATGGTTTACAATGAATATTGATAAAACCATCATTGCCATACCACAAACAAAAAAGAAATTTAATTCTTATCTGTTTTTATATATAATTTAAAAATTGTCTTACTTTCTAATGCCATGCTCTTGTTTCAACATAGGCCTATTTTCTTCATCCACCATAAAGTTAATCAGAACTCCGCAAGAAATATACACAACCTCTCTATTTCCTGAGTCCAGCATAGTCACCAGCATTCTGTCAACTGAAGAACAATATGTTGTCATAAACATCACAATACATTTGTATCATTCCATAACCTTTATTACCCATCTTAATACTAAAGGACTAGTGTTACTATTTTGCACAAATTATTCAAGTAATTTGCCTTCCAGAACATTCTCATTTAAGATTTTTTTATTTTTTTTTAAAAGCTTAGAGTCCAGTGCAAATGTTTGTAATATATTTGAAAAAAATTGAAGAAAATTATTGCACTAAAATAAAATTTATGTATGCCTACCATGAACAAATCTTCAACATAACAACACTCAAAAGTTGCACTGCTGACTGTAACCAAGACATACTTTTCTGATATAACCTACACAACAAATATTAAGTTGTACTGTGGACTAATACGACTATAAACAAAACATACTTTTCTGTTCTGCCAGGAAGTCCCTGACCACCTTCTGTCGCGTCAGATTGGCAAACACACGACATGCCTCCACCATCGCCTCCATGTTGTTGGCCAACACTAGCTTCAGGAGGACTGAAGAACAAAGTAACACTAGTCACAATAACATAAGTCATAATAACATTAGTCATAATAATACTAGTCATAATAACACTAGTCATAATAACACTTGTCAAATTAACACTAGTCATAATAATACTAGTCAAAATAACACTAGTCATAATAACACTAGACTAAATCAAAGTCATAGATTTATCTTAAAACAACACAGTATTAGTTTAAACAGTCAAAATAGTTCATCAAATCCTTAAACAATTACAAGTATCAACTAAAGAGAAAATCTATAATAAGACTTTGTTGCAGGCATTAATATGAAAATTGTCTAATAAATACACTAGACATATGATAGTAAATTAATTTATACACAACTGGGATAAGAATTGCATCCTAATAAGTAAAACTCTTATAACTGCAATTAAAATTCTATCCTTGAAATTTTCTATTTCTTGTATATGTATTTTCTAAATACCTTACACATATCGGTACATGAATGGCCAAATATATGTAATGTTACAATTTCCCGTGTACATAGATACACAAATCTCTTTCAAAGTAAAAAGGAGAATCTTATTAAGTTTGCTAAATGATACTGTAACAAACAAGATGTGTACCTTCTAAGACCCGCACTTGAAGAGTTGTTATGGCACTGGTTTTGGTGTTGTAGAATGACAAATTGTTGATGGTTGCTACGGTATTAAGTACAAGTTCTTCACTACTGGAAACCTCTTTAGTTTCTAAAAGAAAAAATTATGGTTTATTTTCAGGTGCATCTGAAGGGCTTGTATTGATATTCATAAAACATTAAGCTAGGATTGCAAGTGATACAAGTCAGACATGCACATCAAAGTAAAAGTAGTACCTACTTTTATGATGGGGACATAGCAGTACATATACAAGGGTTGTCCAAAAAGTTTGTAGACACATACAATTTTATTCAGAATAACGGCGCAATTATCAAGAAAGCATTATAATATTTTAATAAAGAGTATAATAATGTATATGTATAACAATCAGAGCAATGTACATTTTTGTATTGGAGTTATCATTATATATTCATTGCCTATACAGGCTGCACGGCCCAGTCTGACGTTAAGTTATAACGACGTTTCTATAACGTCGTAGTCCTTGGTTAACCTAAGAGTAATATGCAGCATTCACTGTTTGGTCAGACTAGGGTACAATCATATACTCCATCAAAATATCGCTTGTGCCACTTTTGGATAAGTAAACTCCAACTATTTCAATGTTTTTCCTGTTTCCTCCATCGTTTGATTTGTTTCTAGCGGTGTTTTACCTCATTCGACACAATTTCATGATGGCGCGCTGTTCCGTGCAGTCAGCTGACGTCGCTTTTTTGGGCGTTTTTAAAGACATGTTCTAACCGCAATATCTTTTAGAAGTCCTTTGCTAGTTTGAAAATAGCTTCAAATGATGTATGAAAATGAAGTACACCATACAGACTACATCATAATAGAAAATTATGAAGTTTTGAAATGTTTTATAAAAACTGTAAATATTGATATCTAAGAACTCAATTACAAAGTTTGGACAATTTTTACGCTGGGCCGTGCGTCCTTTCCGTGACCCTTTGTTACATTTAAATTTTAGTTTATTTTATGGAAAACATTCAAAACCACTTTAGTTTGATTTGAAATTTTATGACAAAGATTTAGATATACAATATGTATATATAAACCCATTCAAAATGACAAAAACGCGATTGTCCACGAACTTTTTGGACAACCCTAGTATTTTTGAGAAAATGAAAAGATATCCTAAAATCACAATAATATGATTCGAAAATAAAAAATTTAATGTCTTTTATATCATGTAAATCATTCTTTCAAATGAGTTTCTTTCAGAGTTCGTCATATTCATGCACACAACCTGACAGGATATTGTTTTAGCAATGCAGTACGGAACAACACACGCTGTATACAGTGTTATTTTCGCCCCGTGTAATTTTCGCCTTTCTACACTTGCAAACAGTTTCGCCCCGTCTTGAATTCGCCCAGACAAAGTTGTTTTTAAAACGCAATAATTTGAGACATTGGTATTCGTCCAATCTTAAATTTGCCCGCTGACAATGAGGGTGAACGGGGTGAAAATTAAACGGGTGCAAATATTTCCCTGTATACAGTAACATCATTTTCCAATTAAAACAAGAATCAAATTAAATCTGTCAGTACCTAATACTTTGAGCAGGAAGTCCACACACTGGTAGTTGGAGCAGATGACTGGTCCAACATTCTCATTGATTGACAGGTTAGCTATGACCCTGATGACCTTTATCAGTACATCCTCCGTCTTATTGACAGTGCTGCCATCTTCTGCCACTTCTTTCTTGGTTTCCTTTCCTTGGTTCTGAATAGATTGTAAAGAAATTATGATAAGTAAGTGAAACACATTTGATAAAAATTCCCATTTCTTTGAGGATGTCTTATCATGACGTCAATTCAAAAATCTCACAATTCAAAAATCTAAATTAGATGCATTTTTAATATATCTTCACATCACTATAATCAATTTTATAAGATTGATTGTTATTATACATTGGACAGTGAGTAGTTTTTGATGTTGAATAGATAAAGTAATACATAGGACAGTGAGTGTATATGCTGAATGGATTCACACCTTGACATCCTGCTCCAGGTAGAACCGGAACAGGGACAGGAGGATGTCGAAGGACCCCGCCTCCTGGAACAGCCTCAGTCTGGCCACCTCGTTCTTTGCTGTCATGTTACCCAGCACGAAACTCACCCGCACTACCACATCCTAAAAGCAGAAGGCAATACTGATAATCACATGTAAATTATAATTTTAAAAAGTTAACTACATGTACATTAAATTTCAGAACACTTGGAATAAAGATTTTCTTTTTCCTGTATAAAAGTTTATTGATTATTGATACATGTTGTAAATCTATCAAAACGTACTTTATTTCTTGTGTTTTGTTCATAATCACTATCAGCTACAAATTTCAGTCCTTGTTACATGTATATAAAGACTTGTTAAATGTACTGTAATGTTTTTGTTTCTAGTAATAAAGCTAAATGTATAAATATTCATAGAGTCATAAAGCCATAAAATTGAAATCAAATTTACACAGTTTAGTTACTGAAAATAACTCTGTTCATTTTTTTCTAATGAAACTCTATAATAATCCCTTAATCAGAACTCTACTGCTACTTGAAACTTTTAACACAGATTTGTGTATAATAGGAACTACTGACCGACTTGTGTTGATGTTTCTGGAGGATGCTGACAAAGGATCTGTAGGAGGTGGGATGGTCAGCTAGGGCAGTGCAGCAGTCCGTGTGTAAGGTCACCTTGCTGTAAAAATAGTAACAACGTGTGTTTCAACATCTGTGTCCTAGGTAAAGTGCTGACTTGAACAGGTATGCTTTTCATGTTTTTTTCTTTTTTCATAATACTGTAGTTAGTAATAGTGCTAACACTATAAATTCTGATATAGTAAGTTTCAGTTCTATTGGATTAATCTTGAAAATTGACTGATTTCTAATTTTTCTTATTTAAAAATAAATGATCATAACATTGGCACTGAAACATAGAAATCTTACAAATGTAAGACAGACTACATTCAATGGTAAATCAGTCTTTACAGAAATTTGGGAACTAAAAATACTTAATGCACTGCCAATGTTTCTGACCTGAATATCCTGGAAATGTTGAGCATGAGGTCTCCGTCTGAGGTGAAGCTGTCGATGATGAGACAGAGCGCCTCGATCACCTGACATCCCAGCAGGCGTTCCCTGCTGGAGCCTGTGTCAGCGAGGTTCCTCAGTGCAGCCGTTGCCTAAAAGTAAAACAATGTTTATTAGGGACCTCAAACTCAACTATACACACAGTAAAAAATGTCAACACTCAGTAAGGACCTCAAAAATCAGTAAGAAGAAGGCATTCCAGAGTTTTCAACATAAATATATTTGTAAGGGGTTATTCTTCAAAGAGTGAAGACTTTTTTAATTTGTTATGGATTTATCATGAATACATGTACATGTATTCACATGTAACTTTGTTAGACTTACCTGGACTAGAATATTTCCCAGCTGAGTTGAGGGTTCACTACCTTCTCTGATCTGAAAAATTTGATCGACAATGACTTTGAAAATCATACCAGTACCTGTGTAACTCTTACCAACTGAAGCAAGGATGTGAAGGAAAAAATGGCTGACTTACAGTTTTGTTAATACTGTTGAGGAGGATAGCCAAGTTTTCTATGCAGTCTTTTTTGACTAACTGTTTAACTATAGTGGCATTCCCGGTTAAGAGTTTTAGTGACCCAATGCAGAAAACCAAGGCTTCACTGGCACTGAAAGGGTCGGTACTTTTTAATGTGTCCAATAATACATCTACAACAGAAAGATTAGCTGTTAATCCCCAAACACAACTCATATAATCTATATATTCAATAGCATTCAAATACATATTCATGGTTGGTGTTATATGGACTATTTCACTTGATAACAAAACCTTTATGCTTCAAATCTAACAGTGGGCACTTGGTTCAAATCTCAAAGTAGGCTGTTGATGAAAGGTACAATTTTTATCCTGGAGTGTTAACAAAGGACCAGCATTGTTTCATTTTATCAGTTGTATCATTCTTGCTAAACATTGATTATAAAATCTTCAATTCTTTAACTACATGTAGCTAAATATACATACCAAGAATATCTCCTTTGAGAAACTCAGGGTCATTCTTCTCGTTCCTGCTGATTTTGAAAACAAGTTTGCAAGCACTTAGAAGATTATTTCCTGTCACTTTGAACTGTAATAAAAGAAATAACAAGAATAAATTTAAACCAAGACCCAGAAACTCATGGGAAAAATACAATCTAATCAATCTCTGGTTAGAACAGTTACTGTTATTTAATATGATTGCTTACAGCAAGAATTAGTCTGGCCAGTTTGAGTTGAATCCGTGTGTCGTCGGCATCAAGGAGTTTGAATATTGATTTGAGTATGGTTGTCCGTTGTTTACAATTCCTGCCCAGTAAGTTCTCCTTCTGAAGGAGGGAATAAAGGTCCTCTGTCACCTGTCCTAGTTTCTTTATGTCTTTCTCTGCATATAAAATACAACAACAATGACTACTTCTTACTTTACACAATAATTTATGTAGCCTTCTTTGTACAGAGGCTACAAGCACACTGTGCTTAAAGTACATGTACAAACTAGGAAGAGTAACACTCACTGCTACTGGCTGCTGTCATTCGCTCCAGAAGTGGAGCAATGTTCTGACTGTAAAATAGAGCTTCCTCTGCTGTTTCCTCCTCTCGCTTACCCGCTGAACCTACAAAGTATCAATTATAGAAATCATTACTTGTTACATCTACATTACTTTGAATTCAATTTCTAGCAAAATGTACCTTTCAGACAGCATTTGATCACCCTCAGTATCATTGAGGGGTGTATGGACATGATTTGCCTGTTTACTTTCTTACCTCCCCTGCCTGTACTTCCAGCACTGGATGTTCTTTTGGTTCCTCCACTTCCTGTCCTACTCTCAGCACTGTATAAAACACAAAATTTTAAAATCTAAAACAAAGAACTACACCACTAAAGGAAGGATGTAATGTTTCACACAATTACTTTTGAATAATATATAATTGGTGATGGAATGGGGTAGAATAAATGTGTTTTCTTTGCAAAATTTTTTCAGATTTCTTTGGAATTAATGTGTGGTAATGGGTTAGGATCTTGCAACGATCTTGAATTTTATGGAATCATGAAATCTTTTACATCATGCTGTGTAACTACCTTCTGGGAGGACTTCTGACAGAAGCTGAGCTGGGGGCCCTGTAGGGCATTTCCCGTCCATCTCCCTCCCCCCTCTCCTCCACTGGGAGTGAGGACCTCTCCTTGGGGCCACTGTGTACTCTCCTGACAGGCTCATCCACTGTCTTGACTATAAAATGCAAAAGTGTCATTTAATTGGTGTCTTATCTAGCAAGACAGATAAGCTTAGATTATGTCATTTGAACAGATTAATGGAGTTAAGGTTTTTAATTGTGTAATACAAATGGATAATCAGCTAACAAGTCAAATTGGTAAATAAAATATTTTGTTTCAAAAATATATCAGAGCTTCTAGATACTTCATAAGTGATGTTTAAATGACAAATGATTTTCAAAGATAATTTACTTTTGGTTACCTATCAACATTTGATCTATCACAGAAACTCTGTATAGTATGTATCAACAGTTACCATCACTGGGACTGGTGTCCAGACGAGATTTGACCTCTGAACTTAGAGAACTTTCTACACTAGTGGACTGCTGTAAACGTGTTCTGGTGGCCTTCCCTCTTTGGATTTTGTTGGGGTCTGATGGTGGCTTAGGGGGAAGTAAACCTGATTCTACTTCCTCTTCTGATGGGAGTTTTGGTTTCTGAATTCAAGACATAAAACATGATTTTAGCATCCTGAATGATTAACATTCATTTGAAAATAATCATGTGTGCTTTACATATACGTGTACATGTGAAGTACAAATGTATATAAAAAGAAGTGTGAAAACAAGTAAAACTACATGAACAAAATTAAAATAAAACTTCTTACAACACATTATAGTTCAAAGGGATATAAACATACAGAGTAAAGGTATTCTCAATCTTAGAAGGAAACAATTAACAGATCACCAGGTGCTAGAACATTAATATTATTCAAAAGAAAATGAAGAGTTGAATTAGGAAAACATTTTAATATTTATATTTATAAATTTCCGCTGCCAATTATTCCCATTCAAATGATTTCCTAGATATAACATTCTCATATATGTCTACTTGTACAGGAATACATAATTTATATACAGGCATAAGCACCCATTTCCTTCATATTACAGAGAAAAACTACTTTTTCATGTTGTTATCTGAACCTACAGGTAAAGAAGAAATTCACTCACTTTTTACCACTATTAAATTAAAGCTAGAAACCAGAGAGCAGCTATATTCTATTTGGAACATTATTTCCCCATCTACCCCTCATGGTGGACCCTTGTTTTTAATAGTCTACAAATGAATTATTTCAGCATGCTACAAACAGACAGAACACAGATGATGCTTACTTCTTCAGAGAGGACAGAGAAGGAAGGAGTCTGAAATCAACACATGGTTACATTAGTCCCGCATACATTGTCTCTTTGTCAGCTAAGTGCCCAATTCTTTGTTGTTGAACGGGAGAAATAATACAGTAATTGGACATATAGCTTGCAAAGAAGAATTCATTGGAAGTCATGCATATATAAATCGGAGAATGGTGCAAAAAAACAGATATAAAGGTCAGGGTCAAATAATTAAAAGGAACTTTCTATTTATACTACACTACAATCTATATCCATCAGATTTCAAGTTAGTACATGTACACATCAGTATATACAATGCATGCTTCATGAATTTCCTACTTATCAGAGAAAGTGCAAAAAAAATCAATAATCTGGCAGTATAGGTATACTTTTTTCAACTGTGTGTTTCTTAATAATTAATTCTCTTATCAGATAGGAAAGTCAAGCAACAAAGAACCTGCCGGCAAGACTAAATTCATTATCCTGATTAATGTCCTATAGAAAGAGCATTTGTTGAGATTCATTTTCTTTTTATACTTTGGTGAAAATACATTGATTTGTATCGATGAATTTTCATCCTCTACATATTAAAAATATAAAATTTACAAGCTTGATCCAAATACATATATACATTTAAAATCAATTAAAAAATGTTATCAACAAATAATTAAATTTCACACACCCCCCCCCCCCCCCCCCTTTTTCCTCATCCAACCAAATCTAAAAAGATCGAAAATTACTTAATTAACAATGAAATCAAATTATTGACCTTTTAAAACATATACAGACAAAAAAGAGAAAATGGGAATCTGTTGATGTTATTGACCTTTAGAAATGTTTTACAGCGTGCATTTAAAAAAAAGTTTCTGTATTGTACTGTAAAAACTGTGCTGTTCTATTTGTTGTGGATTTACATGGTTGATGAGAACGAAATTTCATGGTTGAAGGGTGTGGACTTACATGTTTGATTGATAATGTTGATAAAGATAAACTTACATTTTTGATGAGTTTGTATTTACATTATCAATGGACATGGACTTACATTATTGATAGATATGGACTTACAAGATTGATGGATGTGGACTTGCATGATTGATGGACTTACATGATTGATGGATGTGGTGTACATAATCGATGGATGTGGACTTCCATGACTGATGGGTGTGAACTTACATTACTGATGGGTGTGGACTTACATATATTGATGGACTTACAATATTGATGGATGTGGACTTACATGAATGATGAATGATTTATTTAATTGATGGATGTGAACTTACATTATTGATGGGTGTGGACCAACATGATTGATGGACATGGACTTAAGTGATTAATGGGTGTGGACTTACATGATTGATGGGTTGTAGACGAGTTCTGGAAGTTGGTCGTGAAGTGTCTGCTCCATCAAAGTGACGAGATCCAAGACTGCAAGACAAAATTAAATTACATGCACATAAAATATCATATCTTCACAAGTAACCCTTAACAATATCACAAATCTACAAGAAGTTAAGTACAGCTAGAGCTTGTCTTGCAAGTGGTTGGTATTTTTATATTAAAGGAAATGTTTGTGGCTGGACCTGGAATAGAACCCAACATCCCCTGTTTTTTCTGGTCAGGTGCTGGTCCACTGAGCTATATAGACCTACAATATTTGGCCATGAATAAGTTCGCAAAATGGCGGCAGCGTTTATAAATAATGTTCGCCTGGAAAGTTGAGAGTAAAACTTTAGCGTTAATCATGAATGTATCAAACTCAATTTTATCCGAATAAAAAGTTTTACAATTTTGCATTTTTTTTTTTTTTATTTTCTGGATTATTCCCCTTTGGTAAACAATTTATCGTCTTCATAGAAACAATGGCTCCCTGCGGGAATGAATTGATAGAAGAACAAAAAGAAATCATCATATCTTTATCAAATAACGGTTTTTCAAGCTACATAATTCAGGAATTCACTAATATAAACAGCAGAACAATTCAAGAATATTTGAAAAGGGTGAACGAGAGATGAACTACAGAAAACAAGCGGCAAAGTGGGGGTAAGAAAAAAACAACACCTCGAGATGATCGAGTTTTATTTAGACGTGTGAAAGGCAACAGAAGACAAACATTAAAAGATCTGACAAGTAGGTTTAACAACATAACAGTGTGTAATGTGTCTGAAAGAACTGTAAGAAGAAGACTTTGTGATGATGGGTATAGGAGGCGTGTGGTTTCAAAACGAATCACTATCTCGCACGTAAATCGAGAGCGTCGGAAATGATTTTGTAGACAAAAATTAACATGGACTGTTTGTGAAAATTGGTCTAGAGTCATCTTTAGTGATAAAACGAAAATTCTGTTGGGTAACAACAACAAAATATACATCTGGAGGAAGCCTGACGAGCGTCTACGACCCGAGTGTCTGGGTGAATTTGGAGACCAGGAGCGCACCTGCCGAGTATCTGTTATGTTTTGGGGGTGTATTTCATACCATGGCTTAGGAACCCTTTCACAAGTTGACGGCAACATGAACACTGATAAATACCTTGATGATCATTTATGGCCTGGTCGCACAACATTTCCCAAACTGACCCTGGATCTTCCAGGAAGACAACGCCCCTTGCCATGTGTCTGCTAGGGCCAATGCTTACAAAATCACCAACAATATTAACACATTACCATGGCCAGCCAAAAGTTTAGATCTGAACATGATTGAAAATGTCTGGAAAACCTTGAAAATTCGCATACAGCGACGAACATCTGAAATTAAAAATGCCGAAGACTTGAAACGCATTATGCTGGAAACGTGGACTGCATTACCTCTTCACTACATAGGCAGCTTATATGACAGCAATCCATGGAGAATTAGAAGTGTAATACGCACAAAAAGACAAATAACTAAATACTAAACAAGAAGGTAAATGATTTATAATTCTAAGATCAAATATTGGAGTTTGATTTTTAGCAGACGAAGTTTGTTTACATCGACGACATCGCCATTTTGCGAACTCATTCACAGCCAAATACTGTACATCTGCAACCCATTAAGCTAAAGTGCTACAGTATATGATCCTGGCTGTTACAGACCAAAGTCAACTGAAATGATCTGGTTGCAACTGTTCATTAATTAGCTAAATAGTCTGCAGGAAAACGAAAGTAACAGGACATAGGAAACTAAGGCCTCTGTCTAAAATAGTTGTTTGCACACTTGCTAATGGTCATGTATACCACTAATATATACTTAATTTCATCAACACTTGGTATCTTCATGAGAAATAGATTCAAGTGAAAGGTATGAACTGTTCACATCAGCATATATTTATACATATATTACATACATGTCCTATATATCTCATCCATTAGAAATCTAAATCTAATTTAAATCATTATCTAGTCTACTCTAGATTCTAGAGTAACAAACCTGAAAGAACTTGGTGGACGGTTTTCCGGGGCTCTGGTGCTGGTCGCACCAAATAAAGATCTTGTGGCATCTCTAGGGGTACTCGGCCTCTTTGTTACCACAGCTTGCAGTCCGGTTCTGTTATTCAGAGATTCCTTTGCTTCTGTGATAATTCGTGAACTAGTTGTGTCCCCTTTCGGGAGGTAAAATGGCCGGTCGGGCTGCCTTTTTCTCTGAGCATTACTTTCCGTTGACATTCTGTTGAATTCACATTCCTGATTCAGTGCAAGTGTTCTGAAGTTATCAAACCGTCAACTATAATATATAATAATTTATCTCTCTTCCTGCAAACAGACATTAAATCTATATATGTTATGAGAAAAGAACTTCGTATCCTAATCCTGGAAGCCTAAGTGACACTTCACTGATTAAAACCCTGCATTGACATGTTCTGATTGTCTTATGGCTGCTACGTTCAAATGGTGAAAATGTATCGAAAAGGTAATGGATACTTTTTTCATAATTTAAGTCAACCTACCTATCCCAGATTTATGCAGAAAATAAGTTATAATGGTGAAAACTAAACGAAGTTTTCATTGTTTCTGTTTTATCGGTTGGTTGGAGGAATGTATACAAGCGCATGCGCAAATAGACATTAAACGCTTTTGTTAACTCGGATTTAATTTATTCGATCTATCCGAACTTTAAGGTTGTTCCAGCATGAAACATATTATTGCGGCTTCCACATAAAAAAAAACCGACAAGGTTTCCATAAGGCTAAACAAGAGAGATTATTTTAAATTTTCAATTATTTCAAATCATTTCAATTTGTTAAAAACTTAACTAAAGAATAAAACAAGTAAAGCTATTTTCTCCTTTTTAAAAGTGGAAATAAATGTTATTAATTCTAAGCAACGGAGAATGGTCGATCGACAATGACAGATGATTATCCAATTATGTTTTGAACTTAGTAAAATATAATGAAATAAACAAAAATGATAAAAAAAATTTGCAATTTATAAAAATCATTTTATTTTCCTTTTTAAAAAATCAGCATGATTTTTACACATACATAAACACATCATGATAAAATTTATTTCAATTCAATTAATGAAAATTGATAAAAAAAAATATTTGAAAAAACAATACAATTACTTATTTTTTCTTGTTGATCTTTTTATTAGCTATTTGAAATTTATAAAGTATGTTTTTGGGGATCTCAAAGTAGGTTTGGATTTTTAATGGTTTTTTCATGTCTGCATATTCAATTTTTTATTCATAATTTACAAGACAAAAAAATCTAGGTATTGAAAATTTAAATTATATAACAAAGTACCCACACCCTAAATCTCCAACTTTTTAGTTTAAGGATAGGGACACATAATTATTCAATTTTCACTAATTATACAAACGAAATTGAGAAAAGAAATGTACGTTTCACTTTTATTTCAATTCATTTTCATAAAACACATCATACTATACAAATTCTATTCACTTTGTTCAATTTGATGTAATGAACTATATCTTAATTTTTATCTGAAACAAGCAAGATTTTACCGTAAAGAAATTGTTCATACAAATACAAAATAATTCTTACAACGTTAGGGGATGTTTTATATATATATATATATATATATATATATATATATATATATATATATATATATATATATATATATATATATACATTGTATAAAAAAAAGATGCAAACATTTTTTAAAAATGTATAAATTGCAATTTTTGACAAAAAACCCGCTTTGAAGTTTACACCCTTTTAAGTACATCACAGTCCTTAAGTAACCGACAAGACCTTGGACGTACGATAGGACGGAATAATTTCTTGCATCAAACCAAGTTAAAAATGACGTTTGTTTCGAATGAAATATGCATAGATTGTGTAGTCTTAGCTAAAATTCCCGAAAAATATTGCTGATTTCAAAGAGCCATGGCCGAGTAGCCAGCAATGAAATAGACAGGCCTACGTCACATTGCTGGTTGACACATTTAACTACCTGAAGTCCAAGCTCTTGTTAAAATGGTTCTGTCTGTATTCTATATTCTCTAAATGTGTATTCAATTTAAGATTCTGATAAGTCGTTGGCCTATGGTTTAAGAGTAAATAAACCAAAAACTAACAAAAGCATCAAATAATACATCGGATGTTTTGTTGTTATTCATTAATATTAAGTGATGGACATAATCATCATATTAAAGGTTGGATATAAATACCAGGTATATGCATGGTTAATGGTCTATTTAAAGCATCCGGATATTTTACGTAGTATATGCGCACAACACATTATTTACAAAAATAAAATGAAAACACCTTTTCTAATATTATAACCGCCGAGTTTGTACCGTATGGGGTATTTTCTGTCCCGGGCGATTACTAGGGAATTAGCTCAACACTCGCTGTATTTTCCACATTTATTCCAGTTAATAACACAATTATACAAACAGTTACTCTCCACTCCGTACACATTAAAAAGGGGGAACTCGCTTATTAATAATTCTAACTTAATGTTAACCTACATATGACAGTGAGGGAAAACGTAACGGATTAGACGGACGACTTGTATCTTGACTCTTAACCTCTATCTATCGAACTCTGACTCTATTCTCTTCTAACTTACAATCCTCTGTAAAACATATAATATTATTTTACTGGCGTGACCCTCTAAATAATTGACATGTATAAATCATCCAATCAGAGAATATATTTCTTGATCCCTAACTGACCATTGTCCAGGTAAACGCCCATTTATTCACCTGCGTTAATCCGCTAATTGTTATGTAATTGTATTAACTCTATTAGTGTCAAACACACATATCTGAGCTGAAACCATTGTCCATCAATCCTGCCTTTCCAATAAGTATATTTCCTAAAGCTACACTTGATTACTTTGATGTCCTATTTCTTTGTTACAGTTAAGACGTTTGATAAACATTAATTTACATTCTATCACATCACAGTCAGGAGGAATTTCACGATAATTAAGAAGACTAAATAACGTTAATTTATACCAACAAGCTAAAACTATAGAAAATGTTCGCAACATGTAAAATATACATTTTACGTGGTGATAATACCCTCTTGTCCCCAAAGGATTCTCCGAATCCGTAAAATTTAAAGAGAGAACCATATAAATATATATCGTAGTAGTGAATGAAATTAAATAAAGAGAGAAAAAATTGCAAATAAAACGAGTTATTAGAAGAAAAAAAAAATGGGGTGGGTGCAACATATTGGGTCAAGAATTGGGTAAAGTAGAAAAATATATGGAACGGAGTGGAGCATAAACATGAAAAAAAAAAATGCATATAATTACAAATGATGGATATTATTTTAAGATTGTTCATAATCAGTTTCAAAAGAATTATTCTATAAAGTCTTATGTCACATGCGTTTAAAAAATAATCACTGTCATGTTCTTCATTCACCTAATGAAGGTATTTTACACGTACGCTCGAACACATCATAGTATAGCGTACAAATTAATGTTCACAGTTTTTGTCCGGAAACAAGCGTGGAAGGTATCACAGTGACGTCGCATGTGTCCACGGTAGGAATTTCACGGTCCTGGAGCTTCCGTAAAATGATCCATTTGATAAATACTGTTCAAAGTCACCAGTAATCAATAACATCACACACATTGCAAATATTCTGTATGAACATCCTAATCATCAATTGATAATTATTTTATGACAATACTAAAAAAAATGAATACAAGTATAACAGGAAAGCATGACCATTTGCATAAACACTGTCGCTGTTTGACTGACACTTTAACCGTTAATCATTTACAATTTTAATTTATTTTCTAAAGTAAACACCAGCACTTCAAGTCACAGTATCAATATTACTGATCTATATTTAACCTGAGAAAAAAAAATGTTCAAGACTGATCACATGAATTGACTATGTAGATCACTAACTTGGAAATGGGAGATAACAACAGTAACGATTCTACGATTTTTTTTTTTAAATAGAAGTTAAAATTACCTCATTATTAATTAGAAAAGTCAACAACATAGGACCTGTGCATCACTTGCAGTAAGTTGTAAAATATGTGATTTTCTAGTTTGGCCTATACCTCATGTATTTATTTATATATAAAAAAAAAGTGTGAAACTTTTCTCTTTGTTTATTGATGCTGTGTCTGAGTTTAGACGACCAAGCTCGTCACTTCTTGCTCGCTAAACCGTTAACAGAGTCAGAATATGGGTGACGAGTCCATATACTAAGCCTGTTTGACAAAAAAAAAATATATTATTTATGGATTTTTAATTTTGAAATGATATTTGACTTGATCAATTTCTACGCCGTCTTTGCCTCCTACGCTCACTTTTGACTCGAAAGTACTCTTGTATCAACGCGTTCGGAATATTTTCTTCAGGTTCCCACGAATTATCTGTACTACTAAAACCTTCCCACTTTATTCGAAAATATCTTTTCCCGCGCATAATTTTGTCCTTAATGATTTTCTCGACATTATACCTGCGCTCATCATCGTCGGAACTTTCGTCTTCCGCGTCGGAATTATTCTCGACATCCTGGTCATTATCCGACGATGTCGATTCATCGTCGCTGGAACTCACCTCCTCATCCTCTTCTTGGAGCGGATCTAGTCTGTTTGTCGGGCGGATTTCAGGATCATGAAAATGTTTCAGATCATCTGCATGCGCCGCAGACTTTAACTCAGTGTTATTCTCACACCATCTAAGATTGTACGTGTTGTTTCTATTGTCTGCAATAATGTAGAAAGGACCAATCCATTTGTCACAGAGTTTAGGAGACAGACCAATCTTTTTCTTCTTAGTCCTTAGCCATACTTTATCGCGTATGCTAAATTCTGGGGGTACCGCTCTTTTGTCATGCTGCGCTTTGTACTTTTCTTGGGCTTCCTCAATATTTTGCGCCGCTAATTCTCTAGCTTTTCTGAGTTCTGCATGTAAACTGTCAATGTACACCTTGGCATTTTCGCCGACAACTTCTGCAGGGTTCAAAGATGTATCTAAGGGTGTTCTGCATTCTCGTCCAAACATTAGATAGTAAGGGCTGTACTGGGTGGACTCTGTAGCTATCGTTGTATTCATAGCAAACGTAATTGGGTCTAGCAGTTTTGGCCAGTTTGTTTGTTCTGCATCAGTGTAAGTTCTAAGTTTAGTCAAAATGGAACCATTTGCTCTTTCCACTGCTGCATTTGTCTGAGGTCTGTAACTCGACGTTTTTAATTTTGTAATTTCAAAAATTTTGCAAATTTCGGTCAAAACTTTTGACATAAATTGTTGTCCACGATCTGTAAGAATTGAATCGGGACTGCCATATTTACAAATGATTTTTCTGAAGAAAATATCTGCTACTGCAATTGCCGAAATATCTTTGAGGGGAAATGCCTCTGTCCACTTTGAAAATGCACACGTGATAACTAGCACATGCGTGTATCCCTCTGAACTTGTTTTTAACGGACCTAGTAAGTCAAGATGAACTCTTGAAAACACGTCGTGTACTGGTAAAGGTCTGAGGGGAGCTGGATGTTTATGTTTGTTATCCTTTGCACGCTGACACGAAATGCACGTTTGAACATACGTGCTAATATCTGCATGTAGCGAAGGCCAAAAGTATTTGTAGCGTATTGTCTGATATGTTCTATCTTTGCCTTGATGACCTCCGAGCAAGGAGTCGTGATATGACTTCAACACGTCATCTCGCAGCTGATGTGGTACAGCTAGTTGTTTGACTAGTCTATCGACGCAATGACCTCTACCTTTTGGATAATAAAAATGGTACAATACACCTTCATCTAGTACATAGTCTTGAGATTCTAGAATGACTCTCCTGTCAACACGTCCTCTGTTTGGTAGTTCTTTATCTACTATGTACGCAATAATGTCTTTGAAATCAGAGTCACTCCTTTGAAATTCTATTAATTCCTCTTTTGAGACTGTTGTTATCTCATGCACACAAGCCAATGGATCAAAATCCGTGTAAATGGCCTCTGTCTGAACTTGTATGCTCTTTGCTTTATTTTCACCCTTGATCATTGCAATGTTTTGATCCTGTGGATACTCCCGTCTACTGAGAGCATCTGCATTTGAGTGTATTCTACCCTTCTTATGTGTGATATCAAACTGATAACCCTGAAGGAATATAGCCCATCTAGCCAATCTGCTATTTGTTTCTACCTCTTTCAATTTCTTGACAAACGTGATTGCACTATGATCTGTGAAAACCTGAAATTTCTTATTTGCTAAATAAATTCTATAGTGTTTGATTCCCTCTACTAAAGCCAGGCACTCTCTATCAGATATCGACCAATTTCTCTCGGCCGGTCTGAGTGCGCGTCCACCGTAAGCTACAACGGTCTCTCGCCCTTTAGCATCTTTCTGTCCCAAAATGTAAGAAATTGAAAATCCTGAAGCATCCGTGTACAAAATAAATGTTTTATTGAAATCAGGGAATGCCAAAATTGGTGCTTCAGTAAGTAGTTGTTTGAGTTTGTCAAATGCCTTTTGACACGGTTCGTCCCAACAAAATTTTGTTCCCTTAACTAGTAGCCTATTGAGGGGGGTAGCAATGTCTGCAAAACCGTGAATGAATTTGCGGTAATAATTCGCAAGTCCCAAAAATGCTCTGATGTCAGTTGTATTTTTCGGTTTCGGGAAAGATTTGACAGCTTCTACTTTTGACATATCTACAGAAATTCCATCTTTTGAAATAACATGGCCTAAATATTTCACTTCCTTGACAGCAAAATTACATTTTGATGGTTTGAGGCGCAAATTTGCCTCTCTGAGTTTTTGAAAAACTTGATCTAAATGAAATAAATGTTCGTCAAAATTCTTTGAGAAAATGAGAATATCGTCCATGTAAACTAGTGAATACTTCCAGTTTACATCACGAAGTACATCTGACATCACAGACATAAATGCGCTGGGACTTCCCTGTAAACCAAAGGGGATGCGCTTGTACTGGTACAAACCTTCATGACATACAAATGCCGTTTTGTGTTTTGTTCTGGGGTCTAGATTTAATTGCCAATACCCAGAGAACATATCAAGAGAGCTGAAAATTTGCGCATTGCTCTCTCCCAGTGTGTCAATAATATCTTCCATGCGTGGCAACGGAAAATTTATTGGCTTTGTTACCGAATTTAACTTCCGGTAATCTACGGCAAATCTGTAATCGCCGTTTTTCTTCCGAACAAGAACCACGGGACTTGACCATTCGCTCGTTGACGGCTCAATTATGTCGTTGTCCAATTGTTCCTTGACTTGGCGCGAAATTTCCGCGCGTGCTCGCGGGGATGCGCGGTACGGTCTTTGTCTAATCGGATTAGCGTTTCCCGTGTTTATTATATGCGGGTGGCGATTTGATTGACCTAACTCTGATAAATCTTTGGCAAAGACGTCGCGATTTTGACCAAGCATATCTAAAAGTTTTTCTTTTTCACTAATTGACAAATCACACTGAGAACAATCAATACCCATATCTATTGCTTTTTGAGCGTTTGAAGTTTTGCATTGCTTATCTGAAAGTGACACACACGAAACCTGTTTGTTTTCATTTCCAATTCCTGAAGTAACATTTTCAATTTCATAGAATTTGCCTACAGATAAGTCTTTTGATAAGTCTATCTCTGAATTAGTCGGGTTCATAACTCTTGCTACAGATTTGTTGTCTTTCATTTGAACCAAGCAAGTTGCTCCTACAACCGAATGAGTACCAGTCAATGCGGAATTCATTTCAATGACACCAATTTTTGACTTTATGAAATCTTTGTGATTTGACTGAACTGGTAAAATAATTTCAGATCTGGGGGGAATTTTCACACTACTGATCAATGAAATATTGCACACAAAACTTTCATCTTTTCTCAGAAATGGGACAACTGAAATACCTTTCTGCAAAATCAAATTTCCTTCAGAAAAATCAATTTTAGCATTTTGTGTTTTGAGAAAATCTAGGCCTAAAATCAAATCTTGAGAGCATTGATCTGTGACATGAAATGACTGATGAAGCTCAAGGTTGCCGATTTCAACTGGAATTGTAGTTTGACCATTTATTTTGAGATGAGTGCCAGTAACACCTCGTGCAAACGTAACTGAATTTTGAAGAGGATAATTTCTGTGCAATTTCGCCTTTTTGTATAGCTTTTCAGATATGATAGAAATGTCTGCCCCTGTATCAACTAAAGCTGAAACAACATGACCGGCAACCCTAGCTTTGACCTTGTATTGATGTTCATTGCTAGAAACGGACCCAACAACTTTTTGTTTTTGACGGGGCTTCGAACGTTTGAATTTGGATGGGCACATTATTGCAATGTGTCCGATTTTCTTGCATAATCTACACATTCTAGTAATACAGCGACATTGTGAAGGAAAATGGTCACACTTACCACAACGAAAGCATGGTGTTCTGTAATGTTTGGGCGGTTTTCTCTGTTGATTTGCACAATGGGACACATTTGTATTAAAAGACACAGATTCGCACTTTTGATATGGGAGCACATTTTGAAAATTTTGATTTACAAACACATTTTCGGAATTTTGATAAGGTGGCACTATTTGATTTTCTTGATCACAAACTTGATTCACACACTCTGTTTCACGAAGCACTTTAGTTGATATTTCGTCGACCCTTTTCTGCAGATTTTCAAACACTGAATTGATCGCTTCCACTTCACTCGCCTCCGCTTTCTTCTTTCTTCTCTCTGCAACCTCAGCAACTCAGAGACGCTTTTCTATATCCTGTGGTGTCTTCCCGTCGTCATGTCCAACGGCGTGCATGATGTACTCTGGACGGGTATGGAACATGAATTTATCCATCAAGAATCGGTCAGGCAATTGGCTTTTCCTTGCTAATTCTGTGACGTCATTTATGTAGTCTGTAACATCTTCGTCTTTGCGTTGGTTGCGTTCAACAGCTTCATCGTATGCTACTAATCTGTCCGCGTTTGTTGTTCCATATTTTTCAAGAAATGAATTTTCTAACATTTCTTTATTCGTTTTTATTTCTTCAGGTAGATACTGGTACCACAGTAACGCATGTTCATCAAATAGTAGAGGCAGGAACTGTAGTATTTCTTCATCGTTAAGTTGTGTCGCCTTTGCGAACAAGTTAAACTGAAAAATCCATTTTTCGGCATTTTCTTTAAAATTCCCTTTAAACTTGGCTGGCGCGAATTTCGAAATATCCATATTGAACTTCATCTTCACTGCGTTTCAGGCGTTGTCCGTTCAGTAGTCTGTAACTTTTCGTCCTACCGCTCTTACACGTTTCCTCATGTCTAGGTTGAAATGTCTATTTTTCCTGTGAGAGGTACATCTTTGGGAAATCAGGATACTCCACCAATTATAACCGCCGGGTTTGTACCGTATGGGGTATTTTCTGTCCCGGGCGATTACTAGGGAATTAGCTCAACACTCGCTGTATTTTCCACATTTATTCCAGTTAATAACACAATTATACAAACAGTTACTCTCCACTCCGTACACATTAAAAAGGGGGAACTCGCTTATTAATAATTCTAACTTAATGTTAACCTACATATGACAGTGAGGGAAAACGTAACGGATTAGACGGACGACTTGTATCTTGACTCTTAACCTCTATCTATCGAACTCTGACTCTATTCTCTTCTAACTTACAATCCTCTGTAAAACATATAATATTATTTTACTGGCGTGACCCTCTAAATAATTGACATGTATAAATCATCCAATCAGAGAATATATTTCTTGATCCCTAACTGACCATTGTCCAGGTAAACGCCCATTTATTCACCTGCGTTAATCCGCTAATTGTTATGTAATTGTATTAACTCTATTAGTGTCAAACACACATATCTGAGCTGAAACCATTGTCCATCAATCCTGCCTTTCCAATAAGTATATTTCCTAAAGCTACACTTGATTACTTTGATGTCCTATTTCTTTGTTACAGTTAAGACGTTTGATAAACATTAATTTACATTCTATCACATCACAGTCAGGAGGAATTTCACGATAATTAAGAAGACTAAATAACGTTAATTTATACCAACAAGCTAAAACTATAGAAAATGTTCGCAACATGTAAAATATACATTTTACGTGGTGATAATATGAATATTACCAGTAAACCCTGTTGCATCAATCAAATCCGTTAGAAAAAATTAATTAAGAATAAGAATTTAAATTTACTATCATCATCATCATCATCATCATCATCATTATAACCATAAAAAAATCATCATCATCATAATTATCATCATCAAATTCATCATCATCATCATCATCGTCATCCAAAAGTTACAATTTATCGGTTATCTCTCTTAAAGATTTTACACTATCTATATTCTTTATCAAATCTGCTGCTTTTTCTGCGATCATTATCGTCGGGGCGTTTGTATTTCCTGAGGGCACATCGCGCATGACAGAAGCATCCACAACGCGAAGATTTTGGATTCCTTTGACTCTAAAAAATTGGGAAAAAATGTATTATATCTGATTGTCTAAGCATCTACTGTACATGTGAATTTCAGAAGCGATTTTAGTTAATTTACCACTTAGTTTACATGTAACCTTATAATGCACAAGATATTACCAAATTTTCCCACTAGTTAAATGTTACATGACCATTCATATTAGATTAAAATTTGCATCAATTTTAATTTACTACTTGAGATACATGCAACACAGATAACTATATCATACTATGTGGAAGATAGTACCTAAGTTCTGGGTCTACCACAGCCGTGGGGTCATCTTTGGCCCCCATTCTGATTGTAGATGTGGAATGGTAAATTGTATATGTGTAGTGCCTTATCCTGCAAATCCAATACTCGTCTGAATCTTTAGGGAAACCATCACAGTGTGGAGTATAAGCCTCGAGTGGATCCTGGACAGATGCACCAATTGACTTAAAGGCTTTTGTATTACCAAGTTTCAATAACATCCGTATCCCTGTTTTTAAAGAAGTACGTATAATGCAAGACAAGCTTTTAGAAAATGTTCTAATTGTGTGCTACCATGCAGGATCATTAAAATTAATTCTCAATTTAAAAAAAATGGACTGTCTGATTGTATTACCACATTCTAACTCAAACAATATGAAATTAAATTGCTGAAAATTTCTGACGAAAGCAGATCGCTGTACCTTTTAGCATAGTTTTGACATCATCTGGGTGATCCAAGTAATTTGGATCAATAAGAGGCGGATCAAATGGGTCATCACTCTGTAGGCGAATAGAACCCCTAGTCTTTGGATTAAGAAGAACTGGTAGAATAGTAAATGTCCCCATGTTTCTGTCTTTGTAATTTTGAAACTCTTGTCGTTTTCCTTCTGTAAGCTTTGATAAACAAAAAACTTAAATTAATACTAACCTTCAATCATAAAATTGACAAATTTCTGTACTTTGTTAGTTTTTTTTTCAAGATGGATAGTTTATCATGAAAAAAAAATATAAGAACAATCGGTACATTAATTGAATATTATTGAATTAATAGCAGGAATAGTAAATTTAAATTGTATTTTAGAACAATACCTTTGGATCAAAATTCAGTAGATCTATAAAAAGGGGTGCAAATTCTGGATCATACATCATGCTGGAGAAATGTAACTGCATATATGGAGGAAGATTATAATCATCAGAGATAAAAGCTGTTCCCTCCAGTTGTGACTTGCTCATGGCGCCTTATGTTTTTAAAAACGATTATGTTATCAATACTGAATGTGTTGGTAATCTATACAAGATATACACGTAGTAAGCAAATCTGATGAATTTCAGTATAATACATACATGCCTCAGATACATCACGTCCCTTATGAGCAATTTATCGTAAATACATACAGAAAAAAAATGGCTGCTATATGATTAAGTTCTAGTATTTTTTATCCATAAGTAACTGGGTACAAGAGAATTAAGAATCATTTTCTTTTAGTAACTAGCTATAAAAAGTATATTTGAATTCATTTAACTGGTATCATTTGTAGTAAATGGCATCCTTTGTTGATACATTGGATAGTTGCTTAACATTTTCTGAAAATATAATACAAAATGTTTGCCAATTAGTAACTAAAATGAAATCGGCACATTTTTCTAATCATGTAAAAAACTCATCTGTCAGTACTCGTATCATTAATTTATTTCTCTGATGATTAATTTACTAGTAACTCATTTAGTCAGTGGAGATATCCCTCTTCATATTTGTTCTTCTGAGCTGTAAGCTACAGTGAGATTTTCCGATTACCTGATGTTTAGCATCCCACCGTCTTTCCGTCTGTCTGTCTTTCTATTACTCCGTCTGTCTGTCTTTCTGTTACTCTATCCTGTAAACGTGTCACATTTTCTACTTCTTTAACAATTTAGATTCCCCTTCACCTTGGAGTGCTTTATGCCACATGTGTATGAATTAACTTAGCGTAGAGAGAAGTAGAAAATGTTTACTGAAGGATGGAAAGACGGTTGAACAGACGATGTAAGAGGTAGGTCTATATCAGAAAATCTCAACTGAGCACAAATCTGCGGAGAGCGATAAGCACTGACTATCTATTTAACATGTAAAAAATATAAATCGTACGAAAACTGAAATATGATTATTATACATGGTTAAACAATTATACAAGTAATCCTTAACAGTAAATATACTGTAGTTATCATAACAGCAGAACGATTCAAGAGATCAATGCCATTCATAGAAAAGTGAACATGACAGACGCCACACAAACAACTCAACTCCTGACTCAGGAGCACGACCTGAGTTTTAAATAGTGAAAGAGGCACCCTTGCTTATTATCACACGACTTTAAAAATATCAGACAGATAAATGGAGGGGGTAGGCTTGTTGGGTGGAGATGATTCCAAACAATTATAGCATTATAACATACACACTCTCAAACTCGCACTAACACAGTGCCCTAGCCTCATGGGACATGAATTTCACAGTGCACAGAGTATAAATGAAGTCTAGCTGCATCGATTATATCAATACTTTAAATGGTATAAATTTTAAAAAATCCAAGTTTTTAGTCAAAGGAAAAGATGAAATGCTTTTATTTAAAACTTCGATTGACGACGAACAACCATGGATGACATTAGATTAACTTAATGGCTCACGTGACCTACTAGTAAACATTCTTCTTCAAATTTAAGCAGTTCAATTATTATTACTTTTAAAAGTAGGATTAAAAGTCTCTTCTTCATAAATGAGACACTTTTTAAAGTCGTTACATCCCTCAATTTGCGTTGGTACGAAAATGACAGTACTGCATATATAAATAAATATCTTTGGATTTACTGACAGACAGACATGATGATTCTTACATTTACAACAAACTTGTTTCCTGGATCACCTTTAGATTTAAATATCAATTTTCCTTTAATACTGAAGAAAGGAAAATTATTGATTGCATAAAAATAAGAAGACAAAGCATTATACACCTTTCTTAAATAAAAAGTACTGAATTAAGCTGGTGGGTGCCATAAGCTTGTCTTTTGTGATTGCGCTTGAAGTGTTGTCATGGAAGTCGATGAATGTCATAATGTGGTCTTGTAAATTATCACCAACCGGTAAATCAGCTACAACAGGAATCTACACAAATGAGAATAAGTTCATGTAATCAGTTGAAAATTATATTAAAATGGATTGCGAGGAAACTCAATAATGTTATAAAACTCATGTAATTTTACTCTGTCAAGATGTCAAAAATTAGTTAGTGATTAGTTAATTAGTCAATGGAGTTAGAAAAAGACTGTACCATTGTCGCCCATTGAACCAATAATAATGAAATAATTTTCTAAAATGTGTGTTAATTGAACGTTAAAATTTATCCATCAGCTTAATGCAGGAATTTAGTACTTTTGTTCTTAAACATGACAATAAATTTTACGAAAAAAAGTTTATGAGTACACAAGAAAAAACAGAAAAGATATCTATACTTTCGTTTGAAGGTTTAATTTATTGTGTACCCCCTTTTCCTCTAAGTGTTTCTTTGGACCAATCCCTGACAGCATAAGGATCTGCGGGGAATTGACTGATCCAGCAGACAAAATGACCTCCTTCTTTGCCATGATAACATATTTCCTGTTGTCTTTGATAAATGACACGCCTACTGCTTTCTTGTCTTTGGTCAGAATCTGAAGATATTATAGAGAAAGTATAACTATTTATGATGTAAATAAATGCATTGTGAACATAGACTAAAAAATGGTTTACAAACATCTTGCATTGGAATTCATACTAATATCTTTATATATTTTAAAGAATTTCAAAGATATTTATGTAGACAATTCCAACAATTTTTCAGTTTCATTTGTAATGCCAAAGAATTTGCATTCATCACATTCATTCCTATTTATTAATAAATAGCAATTTAAAAAAACTAATAAAAATAACAATATTCCTTTTCATTTTCCTTACTTTAGTTACATAAGAATTGATGGACACATGAAGATTTTTGCGGCCCATGACTGGTCTGAGAAAGGCTTTAACTGTGCTACCACGCTGTCCATTTCTGGTTGTTTCCTGCGATCTACAGTAACCTGTTAAAAGCTTCACAAGTTTATTGTGTCATTTATAAGTCACCTGAGAGTACATTGAGAGGTATGGTAATGATCATAAATTAGGCATGCTTTCGATAATATATCAGGCCATCTTAGCTTTAAGTTCACACAATCATGATTTACATTTGAATCTATTCTTTTGTAACATACTAATTCATTCACATCGTTAATGATTTTTTGGAGTTTTAAAAATGTAACATTTCATTCCTTGAACAAATGAAATTCAATAGTTTTTATACCTTTAGTTAGTTTATTTAATCATTTATACATGTACATAAACATGTTTACCTATTTGCGACTTCCCATTACAGTCGGTGATAGGCAGACCAATTTCCTCCATTCCCGCTTCATACACATTCTTATTAAGAGAGGTGGAGGTCCCATCGCTGACCACTAGATATCCCCCCTTTCCGTGATATTCTAGACAATAAAGCATTTAATATTTTCAATGCTGTGAGAGAACAGCAATCATGAATACACAAATATTGTTGTATACCTTTTAATGAGTGAAAGTGACTGACGAAAAACGACAATCTTCAAACCTTAGACAAAATGAGATTTGTTGAAGGAATCAGAACACATTTTGGTTCTCATCACTGTGTTGACTTACATGACATAGACTGGTTATGCAAATATTATGTTTGAACTTGCGGCAAGATATTACAAAAGTTGGTAGAGAAGTCTGATGAAGGGGAGGGCTGGAGGAGTTGAGAAAATAAGATTTGCATTAATTTTTAAATGTCATTTTACAAAAATTAAGTTGGATAACAATATAACACACCGTGAACAATCACACTCTGTGAGATATACAATAACAGACAACAATTGACCTAAACAATTCTCCTAAAAGCTCCGAAGAAAGTTATTCTTAATGTCAGAACGTAAACAATCTTCTAACCTGAGTTTTGGAGTTCAGGAATCTGAATGTCCTCTGACTTTATGAAGTACGGTAGAACGTCTTTGTAACTCCATCCTTCACATCCCTCCTTGGCCCACTTATCGTAGTCATGGCGACTGCCCCGGATATACTGCAAGTTGTTCAGGCTACTTGAACCCCCAAACACCCTTCCCCGTGGCCAGGCACTCCTCTGTGAAGCAAGACACAAATTTACTATTGAGTTTTCTCTTTACGTATTTTTACTATAAATGAAATACAGGATAGAATAGAATAGATTTGCCAATTATGGATCCGCAGGGTGCAATGCATTAAAATAATGTAAAGATTACAATGACATCATTAGATAATTAACTCGATATATAGTACTCAAACTTTAATGCACTGATAATGCTGGTCATGGTGATAAAAAAATAAAATGTACTCCATCCAAATGATGACCGTTTGGTACTGCTGCATAGCACACTTAGTTAACTAAATACCTTCTCAGTCATTGCCATGCAAGCATTTTTTTGAGGCACGCTTAGGAACTTCCAATCCTGTTTTGATTTCTGAAGCATTCCTGACGCGATTGGAATACTCATGTTAAAGTTGTCATCTTCAGAACCTCCAGCTTCTATGATGAGCACAGAAGAGTCGGGATCTTCCGAAAGTCTGTTTGCAAGAACACATCCTGCAGACCCTGCCCCCACTACAGAATGGTTGAAAAGAAAATGGTAAAATTCATTTTGAATGAAGTGAATGTACAGTAAAATTAATGAGGTTTGAAAGTCCACATATGTAAAGCCAGTCCAAGCCATTTCAAATGAATGAAACAAATGTCATTTATTTAAAAATATTATTAGATTTAATTTGTTCTTAAAAAGAAAAAAAAAATATTACGATAAAGTAAATAAATTTATAACATCTAATTACATATGTTGATAATTTAATTATTAATCAAAAGTGTTATTACTTACATATGATGTAATCATAGATATCTTTCAAATAAACTGTCTCCTCTCTGACTTGATATACTTTGGTGTAATATACAACAGCAACACCAATAATTAGCACAGATATATTCCATTTAAATCCCATATTATCCGTTGAAATCCTTATTTACTTGTATCTAAAAATAACAGTGGTGGTGTCAGGGAAGGGCAAAGTGAAATTAAGTTATAATCTAACTTCACTTCACGCACAAATTTAGACATTATAAAAACACCATCCGATTGCATTGCAGCGCACCGAGCAAGCACAAACCAAGTTTATTTTGCACTCACACATACAAAAAGCAATTGATACAACACTGATATTAAGTAGCAAAACACAGTATGTGCATTCATAATATATATATATATGATTTAAGCCTCTTCCGCCGTCCATGAAAAACAATAGATTAAACTCAAATATTTGAAAATCCTATGGAAACCTTCTATTCGCGGCCACTTCGGAACCTCACTCATATATTTAAAAATTATTTTAAATATTTCATTGAACTTTGAAATGCAAAACACACCTTGATATATAAATGATTTAAAAAAAAAAGAGGACTTGCTCGGGATAGACTGCGCTTGACAGTGAACCTTACTGATAACCCATAACTCTACTCTAACACGTAGTTTCATTGGCTGAATCCTCCAAAACAAATGAAACTAATTATAGGAATCCCAAACTTTTGTAATTGTTTACATGTCGTTAGGACAATTATGTTTCTCCTTAATTTGTATGGCGATCGTTTTACAGTATTCTGACTCGGATATTTTACCGATGCACAGAAATTACACACTGGAACAAAGAGGGTTTTTTTGTTATAGTAAACAAACTAAAATCCAGATCGATTATATTCATAATGTCCATTCCACGCCGCCCTACAAATCTTCGATGTTGTGTGCTTCTATAGAATGAGTGATATTAAATCCTATATATCCATTAAAGTAATTTCTAAATCGTAAATAATTTTCGTATATTTTGATAATTATTTCTATTTTTCAACACTGCTTAAGATACAATTGCATAAATTAAGGTAAAATTTTCATATTCTCAAAGGAAAAAATATAGAAAAAAAAATGAAAGGAAACTCGCAAAACAAGAAAAAAATCAATACATTTGGAATTGAACATTTGCCATTAAAGCATCATTAAGCAATGATATATGAATAGACTTGATAGAGCATGACGATTCGATAAGTCAATTATTCACTATTCATTTGACATATTAATTTCACTCTTTCGATAGAACTATGAATGATACGTAATAGCTTACTTCTTAAAGAATCCTTTATATTATGGAAGGACATTTATGTATTTTTCCTCCTAAATTTAGACCTTTAAACTTTTTAAAAAAATTCCCGAAAAAATCCCATTTAGAAACAGAATACCGTGAAATTATGTTTTGTATTTGTAATATATCAGCCCTACCACCTTATATGAGTGAGCAACATTACTGCAATCTGTGAGCTAAGCACTTACTATCGACTCGTCATTGTAAGGAGGCTCAATATATAACTATTAAACATGAATTAACATCACCCATTTACTTGGTACATGTCTTGTACATTGTACTGTAGTTAGTTGTCTTACTATAAAGGTTTGAACTTGTTCGTGAAACAGTAATTGTTTTGCTACCCATGAGCAATGCCCCCCCCCCCCCCAAAAAAAAAAAAGAGACAAGAGAATTTCCAAATTTAGCACCATTTGTGACAAAAAATGTAATGTGCGTTGTTTAAAAAACTTGTTTTGTTCTATATTATGATGGTGTTTTACCAGTAAGGTATCATTATCTAGTTGTTACAAAGATAATATTTGTAAAACATCTGCGGGTAAGACCAAATGAAAAGCTTTTAAGCAAATAGCGGATTCAAAGAAATAATAAGAATACCCATTTCTTTACAAATTATGTCTAGCTTTAAAAACCAAATAAAATATTTATTAATACTGCATGCCTGTGTTTTGATTGTTGCATTTTATTTTGTTAAGATAAAAATAACAATTTATTTTCACCTAATTTTTTTTATTTTATGATTTTGGGAATGCTGATTATAAGATAAGTATCAGAAACCTTTTTAATGATTGACTTTTTGGCAATAGCTAGAGATGATGCAGCAATATTTGTTTTAAAAAGTCTACTCGCAATGAAATCTAATTTAAGCTTGACTATTAATATTCCCCAGTTTATCATAATTATATAGAAAATATCTTTTCATTATTTTTATTTGCATCATTCGATATACATGATAACATTTAAAAAACAAAAATTCATCAAAATGCATATTGTTAAAATATATTGGTGGTATTCTTCGTTTAATTCATGTTCTTTTTACAGAAGATTTATTTTCATATGCTTGGTATTATAAGAAAATGTGTAGTGTTATTGAACATTTATGTATGTCGTATGTGTAGATTTTGTGGTTAACCCTCGGTAATTTTATTGCCAGACTTTAAACTTTATATAAATCATCCAATTATATCGCATGGTTACTACAAATTGTGACGATAAGCTACATGTACATGGTATGTTTTCATGAAGTATAACTGCCATTCAATGATAATATCTATGTACATCATATGTTTCTCTATGTACGAGAGTTGTCCAAAAAGTTCGTGGACACATTTAATTTCATTCTGAATTAAGACGCCATTTTTAGGAAAATATCATATTAATATCTAAATAAAGACTACAATAACTATATATGTTTTAAAATCAGAGCAATATACATTCTTTATTGGAGTTATCATTATCTATCTATCTATCTATCTATCTATCTATCTATCTATCTATGACGATATATCTAGCACCTACTTCAAACTTACGTGATAAAAAGCTGATTTACAATTTTGAGTAACAATTTTCTTCTCTCGACGGCTACACTTTACAATCTCACATTTTTTCTTATAACCTATGAACTGTTTTATGCATGTTCATGGGACATGTATACATTAATTTTCATAGCAACAGTGTAGAACATACTTACAAAAATACACATATTCTTATCATATATTTATAACCTGCTCACAACATTTTAACAATCAAACACTGTCATAAGGTTTTCATCAATCAACGATCAACCAAAACTTTCATCATTATCATCAACATCATCATTATCATCACCACAGAATTACATTTTATCGGTTTTTTCTCTTAAAGATTTCACACTGTCTTTATTTCTTATCATATCTGCCGCTTTTTCTGCAATCATTATCGTTGGGGCGTTTGTATTTCCCGAGGGCACATTGCGCATGACGGAAGCATCCACTACGCGAAGGTTCTGGATTCCTTTGACTCTAAATAATTTGAAAAAATTTCTATGAATACAAATTGTTATCTATTTGCTTATATATATATATATATATATATATATATATATATATATATATATATATATATATATATATATATAACTTGTTATCTATTTGCTTGTAAACTACCTATAAGTTAACAAAAACAACATCGCTGTTTGAAAAGTAAAACAAATAGCACTTAGTTATAATTGTTAATTTCTAACGCTTTAAACATTTTTTATATGTATCATTATAAGATGGATTTAAAGGATAACGAATAATGTCTTTGTATCAAATCAATAAGAAGTCCAAATATTATAAGTTTATCAAAAATAATTACACTATAAATTTGTTGTTATAAATGCATGGAAGATGCATAGAAATTTCTGAGAAAGCTCTTATTACAGGATGCATCACACTGTACCTCAGTTCTGGGTCTACCACAGCTGTAGGGTCGTCTTTAGCACCCATCCTGCAGGTACTTGTGGGATGATACACTGTAAATGTGTAGTGTTTAATTCTACATATCCAATAGTCATCAGAGTTCTTCTGAAAACCATCACAATCAGGAGTATAGGCATCAAATGGATCCTGTGGTGAGGCACCAATTGATTTAAAAGTTTTTGTGTTACCTAGTTTTAATAACTCTCTGATTCCTAAAAGCATTAATATATTGATATACATATCTAGGAAAACATCAATGTAAAGAATGTGAAATTGATAGCTACATTTATAAGAAATAAAAAAAAATAGGATGTAGAAATAAGAATTTTGTTTTAAATGATTTAGTAACAATTTATTTCCTATTTATAGCTATTTAAATTCTTTTTTATGAAAGAATTTATTTTTTAATAGATAAGTCAAATCAATGCATATGTGTTTAATTGAGAAAATAGTGATATTGAAATGCTACTAACATTCTACTTATATTTTATTTGGAACTACGTGCAGTACCCTCCAGCAAATTGCTGAAAAATCGTACATTGATAAAGAAACCCAAAAGATATACATTTAACTTAAAATTGTGACAACTGAGTTAAGTTGATACAAAGGAATTTTAAAATTTTGGAGATTTAACAGACTCTAAAAGTTCGTTCAGAATTATACGAAATTACCAAAGAAGTATTTATACCCATTAGATTTTACATTAACAGATTATTATACCTTTTAGCATAGTTTTGACATCATCTGGGTGATCCAAGTAATTTGGATCGATAAGAGGCGGGTCAAACGGGTCATCACTCTGCAGGCATATAGAACCCTTACTCTTAGGGTGAAGAAGAATCGGAAGAATGATAAACGTTCTTAAGTTTCTGTCTATGGTACTTTGAAACTCGTTTCGTTTTCCATCTGTATACTAGAATTCAAGATAAGATATATACAAAAACACAAACACATCATAAAATTGATGATATTTTTCTGTTTGGCAAATCATCTTTCTCCAAGCCACAGTTTACCTGTGCAATCAATATTAAGCTTTGGGAAAGTTTTTTTTCTTTAATAGATACATTTTTACTAACATTGCAAAAATAAAATGCATCAAATTTATATATAACATAATAATTTTCGTGACTGAACGCATGCAAATAATTAAAAATGACCAACAGTCTCTGTCAATATAATAACCTGACCGCATTTTTGTATAAAATAATGTTTTTTAACGTTAACAAAAAGGAATGTAATCTATGGTATTACCTTTCGATCATAATTCAGTATATCAATATACAAATTGGTGAGTTCTGGTTCATTCATCAAACTGAAGAAATATAACTGAAAATATGGAGGGGCTTTATCTCCGTCAGCCATGAATGCTGTCCCTTCCAGCTGGGACTTGCCCATAGTACCTGAAGGTTAAAAGATTCCTTTATTTAATTTTTAATACGCAAGTCACATGATAGTATGCGTTATCAGTCTACATTACAAGTACGCGCATATAGAATATTTAAGAAAGAAAATTGCACATTTACTTGTGTTATCCTAAAAGGTACATCTGTTAAATTGTAAGCAAATGATGTATAAAAGAAATTTGTTTTTCAATTTTCAATGTTTTAGTTATTATATGCTAGCAATTTTCGTGTTATTTGCGAGATTATATATAATTATGTATAAAGAAAATTTTAAGAAAGAAAATTGGGCATTCATATGTGTTATCATAAGATATGCATTTTTGTTATTCATAAGCAGATATATGAAATAAATTCGTTATTCCTGAATCACTCACAATGCTTTTGCAATTCAAACATTTTCCCTGCCTAAATAAAATGAAAAACAGCGATATACAATCTTCATTTCTCAGCGATGTTTGATACTATTATATTTATTCATATGAGAAACATGTATTTGGGATTTATATGGAAAGTTTAAATTTAAACGTATTTTACATTACATACCTACTATTCAACAAAGTATTTGGCTCAATGATATCACAAAATCGAGCAAGATATCATTAATGAAGATAAGGGTTTGGGCTAAAAGTTAGAATTATAAGATTTATACACAAATCTCAACTTTCCATTTTTCCTTTTCATTCATATTTTTCCGTTACTAGTATATCTCATCTGGACAAAGTGTATAACTTTTAAAGATGATTAGATACAATTTTACAACTTAAATTCTGTTAAATTTTAATATAACGCATGAATTAGGTTGATTTCAATAGTTAGAGCCAGATGATCAAAGAACCTTAAAGAAAAGTTTACAAACATGTTCGAATACATGTATATGCACTTTAAACGTTAAAGAGAAATAAGACAATTTCAAAAACCTTAATATTTATCTTCCAACTGATTTATTTATCTAACACTGTTTACCCTTCGAAGAAATTAACTAATAGCAAAATATCAAAATACTCCTTAAAAGGAGCATGACCACAATTTAAGAGGAGAATCTTTAACCCCCACCCCCCCCCCCCCATATTTAATGTTTACAATACTTTAAAATATTTCTAATGCTCAATCAAAATTTGAATGCCACTTGTCAACTTTTTGATTTGAACATTTTTTTTATTAATAGTAAACACTCAATTTGTATAGAACAACACTTCTGAGTTTGTTTACATAACAAAGAATTAAGAGCTCAGGATTTGGATAATAACTTGATTACAGACATTCAAATTTTGGTTGACCATTCATAATATACCTTTATGAGAACATTGTAAACAAAACAATGGAAGAAAAGGGGGATATATTTCAGTTAAGCTCTTGACCGATCTTCTTTAGACTGACTGTGATCAAATCTTTATTTATCTTGCTTTCCTACATTTGTTCATATTATACTTCAACCTTTTTATACTTTTACCGTACTGTTAATACACCGTGACGTTATTGTCAATTCAATGTCAACATCTCTTTTGATATTGATAAATTGAAATGTAAAATAATATTTATACACTATTAGTATTATAAATATTTATACCTTGATCTCAGATGGAGAGAACTATTATAGGCTATTTTCGCCTGCTGTTCAATCCACATTCACTTATATACTTATATGTATATTTTTGAATAAAATATTTCTTAAACTGTAATAAAATTTACACGAGATAGACAATCAAGAGTCGGACATCACCTTTCTTGAATAACAAGTACTTAATGATGTTGAAGGGTGCCATGTGCGAATCTTTGTTGAGTGCGCTTGATGTGTTGTCATGGTAATCAATAAATGTCATAATGTGGTCTTGTAAATTATCACCAACAGGTAAATCAGCCACAACAGGAATCTACAGAAATTGATATAAAAAGTGAAAAAATTATGAAAAACTCAAGCAAACCTTATTGAGTCTTAAAAATTTATTGTGCTTCATTCACTCAGTCAGTTTTATTACGCTCAAACCATGAAATGGTACTTTAGGTCATACAGAATAAATATAACATGAGTCAGGGGGTATTTATGTAAGACTCCGATGGTCCGATGGTAACACCCAAGCCCGAAGATCACACCAAATTAAATCCGATGGTCTGCGCTAAAGTCCGATGGCTTTAGCACGCCAAAGTCTGATGCTGTCTGAATACGTTTGTTACGTCAAGTGATTGCGACATCGCTGCTATCTATTTAAAAATCAACAACCAAAGATGGACGATCGATGGAGAAAGAGACGAGTGGTGAAATTTAACAGTGATAGTTTAGGGGAAGTTCTTTACAGCGGATAACTGCGAGAACAAAGAATGAAACATTCATGTTGTATTCAAATAAAATGTATGTGTTGCGCCAAAATATGTCGTAATTAACAGTGTAATAAATGAATTAAGTCATTGATGAACAAATCTAGGTAATCAAACCAGGTGGGGCTTTTTTTAAATAAGATATTAACCATTATATTTTTTCTTCTTTATTCAATTCGATTCAATTTTAAAACCATCAGGCTTTGGCGTATCACACCATCGGACTTTGGTGACAGCACGTGGACCATCGGACTTGACTTTGGCGTGACCATTTCAGAGTCTCATCGCACTTTGGAGTCCTATATATATAATAGGTAAACAGTAATTGAATAATAAATAAACATAAATATACAATATATACAGGAAAAATAAAGGTATGGAAAATATGGGGGACAGACTATTTATTTTGTTCATAAAATAACAAAGATTTTTCAGTATTGCAACATTTGTACTAGGCATCAGTTCATAGAATTTGATAATATTTGGAGCAGAATAGTATATATCATTATTAAGATTGTTTTGTCCTAACATTAAGAGCTCCTTGAATTCAAAATATAATGGAATTCGTCTGCAATTCGTCATGAATGACATAATTCATATATGGCTATTCTCTTTGGTTTAGAGGGATATTGTACCATCTCCCAGTCTCCACTGGGATATGGTGGTTTGAGGTTCTAAATTTCTTAAAAATCTTTCTGAGTTTTTGAGCAATAAGTAAATATAAATTCATAACTGAAGTATTTCTTTAAAAAATTACATATTTGGCCTCTTGAAGAGTCAATCATATCAATAAACCATTTTTAATGAATTAGTCTTGTAACTTTTGTTTTACAATTGCAGAAAGTATTCAATCATTCTCAAAACGGTGGATATAATTTATACACCCGGTACGCTTTATGAAATTATAGGTTGTACTAGTAGGTCACCTCCTTCCATAGACTACCATCATGTAAAGGTATGTTATCTTACATTGAAGAGGGATCTAAAACAAACTATTTATTATCTAGATTTCCGTTGAGATGCTGCATATCAAATTGATTCCAATTAAAAATTGGACGTTTGTAATTGACTGAGTTTTTCAATTTAAAATTTATGCTTACATTATTATTTTTTCATAACTAGTGAAAAAGTTGTTTGAATTCTCCACCAAAATTTCTTGAAATTATATTTCTTTTTTTATGTGTTCCTTAAAACATCGATCGATATCAAGGATATCAAGTATACTAAATTTGAATCAATAAATGCTTTCTTTAATGATTCGTGAAGGAAGCAAGCATAGAAGAAAAAAATACATAACCCGTATGATCGCTACCTTCATAGCAGGCATGAACCATCAAAGAAATAATTTTATTGTTTATAATTGTATCTTCTTTTAATAACTTTATTTATATAATCATAAGAATAAGTAAAAGTAACCAAATCATTGTTAATGTTCATCAGTACGTTAGATAGGAGAACTTGCAATTTCTTCTATGCATGTGAATTCGAGGCTGGGTCATTTTGTGCAATCTGTGACTCTTTTAAGTAGCTTAAGTTTGGTTCTATCGGTAAACTGGTTAGAAATGGTTAGATTTCAGCCATGTTAATGTCCATCGAGCTATGAATCACACACGGCTTTCATAAGAAACAGAGGAGAAAATACTGATGTAAGTATATACTTTTAAATCTCACCGTTAAATGTGGCGTTGCTACTAGCTCAAAAATTACCATAGCAACAGAAGTTGTCTGTCCTACTATTGATGGCTCTTAATATCATCGCCAACATTAGAAAATGATTCCAAGATATCTGATAATTCCTTACAGCCAACAAAAATTGGACCAAGGGAGTTAAATTATTTCTTACAGCCAACAAAAATTGGACCAAGGGAGTTAAATTATTTCATTTCAATGTGTACCCCTTTTTCCTCTAGGTGTTTCTTTGGACCAATCCCTGACAGCATAAGGATCTGTGGCGAATTGACTGTTCCAGCAGACAAAATGACCTCCTTCTTTGCCATGATAACATATTTCCTGTTGTCTTTTATGAATGATACCCCTACTGCTTTCTTGTCTTCGATTAGAATCTAAAAAGAAATTATAGTATATATCTTTCTATGAATTCATTCATTACCATAACAAACATTACCCAATTTCCCAAAAATCATCTATATCAAATTCGTTATTTAAATCAATCAATATTTTGCAACAACAGATGAATCAAATCATAAATTCACTGATTATTGGGGGGGGGGGGGGGTTCTATATTTAAAAAGCCAAAAATTGGTTGTTTTTTTTTTATTGACTCGTTTATGAAATCAAACTTTTACCATCGAGTTCTGGCTTAAAATGACACCAATCTCCACCATCGGAATTTTTCATTAATACAGATTGTTGTGAAAAAAAAGTCGCCCTAAATTAGCTACTTATTCTAAGGATATCAGTTGCCAAGATTTTCAGATTAAAGATGAAAAATATGCAAATCATATCTGGTTATACGTGTAATGAAATGATATCATTATGGATGAATATATATTACATGTAATAATGTATTATTACGCAAGTTACATGTTAAGCAAAGTACATTATTTTATTTTATTTTATTTTTTTGTTCTTTGTTTTATTTTTTTCTTTGTTTTCAATGTTTTGTCAATTTATTATTTGCTGCGTTTTCAAAACTGCTAACAAAAACCAAATAAAGCAATATTACGCAATATAGCAACAATGTTGCTGCTAGAGAAGATAACTGATACATATCAGTCAAATTCATTGATAAAACACTTCTTTATTTTTTTTTACAGACGTTAGTCTTTGCCGAAAATGATCTTAAGTTATTACTTTATAAAAATTAAGGAGATACTACTTTTCCTCCTTCATTATATAATATCAAAGAATTATGCATAATATTCTTTTCGATTTATTTTTTGGTATTTTTGTTTTACAGATTTATTGATATTTTGTGTGCACAGTACAAGGTCAAATCAAATAATTTGTTTTCTTAATTTTGCCATACATAGATTGTATTTAAAACAATTTGCTGTTTCAACATATACATTCACACCTGCATTTGCAAACCCACCATCTCCATTCAAACCCACAGACATACAATTTCACAAATTTCATTTCTGACAGATGAAATTGCAAGATTTACAAATTTCTACAATTTTTAAAATCGTAATGTTATTATTTCCTATGGTTATTACCTTAGTGACAAAGGAATTCATGGACACGTGTAGATTTTTACGGTCCATGACAGGCCTAAGGAAGGCTTTCACTGTGCTGTCCCGCTCTCCATTTCTGGTTGTTTCTTGGGAATTGCAATAGCCTTTGCAAAGGTTAAGTAAACTTATATATTCAGCAGATAAAAAATACGATATTGAAAAAAGCACTACCTATTATAAAAGTTAAGCGTCCTTATTTTCGTACTTTTGTAAGTTTTCATATCGAACACGCCCATTTCGTTTTCATTGGCAGATATTGCATTATGCTTTTCTTTCAATATTTGACTTACATGTACTTGTTGATGATAATTGTGTTGCAACATTTACACAATGTTAATTTTATAACAACATACCTATTTGTGACTTCCCATTACAGTCTGTGAAAGGCAGGCCAATTTCTTTCATTGCCGGTGCATATGCATTCTTACTGAGAGGGGTTGACGTCCCATCGCTGACCGATAAATAACCCCCCTTTCCGTGATATTCTGTATCATAATGCATCATTATATGAAAATATATCTTTATTGTAGGTTATGATATTGTATTTGATATGATGGATGTTTTAGTTTCCACTTATCTTAAGGTTTTTTGACAGTGTGGTTTTGCAACACAAATTAGTACTTTAATGATACATGTAGTTAATGCAACAGGCATTTTGAATTACGCTTTTTAAAAAGCCTCTAGTGGATTGTTTTTGAAGGGGATGGTATATTTATTTTCTACGATTTATACGATAAATGAATATTTCAAATAACTATTGAATTGATAAGTTCTCTAACCTGAGTTTTGGAGCTCAGGGATCTGAATGTCCTCTGACTTTATGAAGTACGGGAGAACATCTTTGTAGCTCCACCCCTTACATCCCTCCTTGGCCCACCCATCGTAGTCATGGCGACTGCCCCGGACGTACTGCATGTAGTTCAGATTACTTGTACCTCCCAAGGCCCTCCCCCTAGGCCAGGCACTCCTCTGTCAGAAATATAACCAGTAAATAGATAGGTAGTTTTCATATTTACGTACATTATTTCTCTTGAAGGTATAACTCCCATTGTCAAAGATTATTTTTTTCGTACTTTTGAATTTTGCAATTGAGTCTTAAAATTTAAGCTTAGCTGCCAAGAAATAGGCTGTTGTTGCTTCTTTATTAGTTTTGACATTATCGCCAAAATATATGATTTGTAAAACAATGTTTTTTTTCAAAAGATATATTAATATATATTAATAGTCTCCTAATCTAATGTGCTACGCACTCAATACTATGAATAAACACCTTCTCATGCAATGCTAAGCAAGCCTTCTTTTGAGGTACAGTTTGGTATTTCCAATCTTGTTCCGTTTTCTGAAGCAATCCAGACGCGATTGGAATACTTATGTTAGAATTGTCATCTTCGGAACCTCCAGCTTCTATGAGGAGCACGGAAGATTCGGGGTCTTCCGAGAGTCTGTTTGCAAGAACACATCCTGCAGATCCGGCCCCCACTGTAAAAAAAAATGTAAGCAAATATTATTTGAAATCAGATATTTATAAATTAATGCAATTCGTTATTACATGCAATACAGGAATTTAACAGAAGTAAAAGAATAATGATAATTCTAATAAAGTTTCGAAAATAACATTTACGGTACTGTTGATTTCTACAGCAGCGATTCAAAGAAAAGCACAAGTGCTTGAGGACAGGACCGAACCCCCATTTCAAAATGTTGGTTATAAGTAATTTTGTGAAATGAATGTATACATTATTTATAAATATATCATAAAAGGATAATTTAATGAAAAAAATGAGTAATGTCCCGGGGTCTAGATACTTGGAGTGGGGGATAGAGGGGGAGGGGGGCTGGTGGTCGGTCCTGTCCTCAAGCACCTGTGAAGAAAAGCATTGTATTTCTGTATCACTAATAACACGATAAGATATCTTACATATTATGTAATCATAGGTAGCATTGAGTGAGGGAGGCTCGTCATTGCCTCGGTTGTATCTCGAGAAATACACGACAGCTACACCGATAGCGAGCACAATAATGGCGCCCTTCATTCCCATCGCTCGGTAGAAAAATATTCACTGCAAGAAATTCATCCTTGGTCAGATACAATCTAATTAAAATTAGATCTTAGATCGGCTCGCTTTGTGTAGCTAGTAAGCTTGATGATCTAACATATAATTTTAATTAGATTTAGTCAGATATTACTTTGAACGTAATAAAAAAAGCAAAAACATGTGATACATGCATGTATAAATGGAAGATGTTGTTTACAGTCGGGTAATGGCGAAATTTTTTTCACGAGATGATGATACATCTGTTTTGACATTACAGTCCGAGATTTTGTTATATAAGGTACCAGCTGCTCGTTTATTGCTATACTATCATGGTTCTCTCAATTAATATTTTCTGCAGAATGTTGTAGTTTGTTTTTGTTTTTTTTCGTATTTCTCCTAGTTGGTATAATTGAAATATCATAATTGACATGAAAACACAGATTATAATAATGTATTATGATAATGATGAAACAAAAAAAATGCTTGTACATGATTTAATTTAAATAATGTAATTCCAGAATTCAGAGTTGTTCAAATACACGTGTTAATCATGTTTTCAGTGTATCTTTTGTTAAAGTTTTATTGTACATTGAAATCATCATTAACATGTACGTGCACTTCAGCTCCATATATCATAACAGCTCTAAATTCTACTGAATTCTGCGAGAGAACAACTATAAGCGTTTAGTTGAACAAAGCTTGTCGTCCAAGCAATTGCAACATATAGACACAAGAAGCAGAATCAGGTAAAGTCAAACTGTCAGCGTGTAATGATAAAGTAATACAATGAAGAAGTATCAGCGTGTAATGATAAAGTAATACAATGAAGAAGTATCAGCGTGTAATGAGAAAGTAATACAATGAAGAAGTATCAGCGTGTAATGAGAAAGTAATACAATGAAGAAGTATGAGCGTGTAATGATAAAGTAATACAATGAAGAAGTATCAGCGTGTAATGATAAAGTAATACAATGAAGAAGTATCAGCGTGTAATGATTAAGTAATACAATGAAGAAGTATCAGCGTGTAATAATAAAGTAATACAATGAAGAAGTATCAGCGTGTAATGATAAAGCAATACAATGAAGAAGTATGAGCGTGTAATGATAAAGTAATACAATGAAGAAGTATCAGCGTGTAATGAGAAAGTAATACAATGAAGAAGTATCAGCGTGTAATGAGAAAGTAATACAATGAAGAAGTATCAGCGTGTAATGAGAAAGTATCATCATATAACGAAGAAGGATAGCGTGAAATGAGAAAGTAACTATTATTTACATTCCATTTAACTATAGTTAATCATTATGATAGTTTCACTAAGCATGACACTGTATTTATCAGATAAACTATGTTTTGCAATCGCAAAAGACTCATTTCCACTGTTAATTATAATTTACACTTCTGAAACATAGATGAAAGTTATCCACATTAGGCAGTAGGGCCATTTCATACAGTTATGACACGTATGTGATTTCGTATAAACTTTGACTTTACATGATCGGCAAACATTTTCACACAAGGGCACATGCATAAAGGCGTATCTTTGTTAGCATTATACAGCATGTACGTGCCTTCAGCCCTTGCTACGCATAACTTAAGATTTAATAATATATATCTATTTTTATAGAAAATATTCCTTGAAATAATCTACAAACGTTCGAACATAATTTCTTTCTGTTGCACGATTGTCCACTGCATTATCGCATTTTGGAACAGCGAGGCATTTGCTTTACAAAGTAAACAATATACCAACTTCATCTGGGGCAAACAAATAAAACATGACTCCATTGAATTGTTTGATATCATGTGTTTCATTTGATCTTCCATTAAATAATATGTATCATAATAGAGGTCAATGATATTGCTTTATACTAGAAATGCCAATCATTTTTATCAATGCCATGTCCTACTTATATTTAAACTTTTGCGACGAAATGCATGTGCAATGCAATGTCTCATATCTAAATACATGTATATTCCACTGATTAATTAAATATGTAATTTGAGTTGGGAAACTCAACACAGGATGAAACTGTGCCATTCAGTCAACTGAAATGAGACTGAAAGGTAACTGAAAGGTGACTGAATGGCATAGCTATGCCATTCAGTCACCTTTTAAGACCTTTCAGTTAACATTCATTTGACTGAATGGCATAGCTTCATCCTGTGCAAATTAACACTAGTCACAACTCATTCAGTTTGAAGACATCTTCAAAAGTAGACATATATATGTTTAATTATAGTTAATAATTTGATGCTCATATTAGCGTATCTATCAGTGCTTATTTTGAAGGGGGGTCTCGGGATCTCGATGGTACCCCCCCACCCCACCCCAGCTCCTTGTGTATCCACTCTTTCGCAATGTAATGTCAGTCCCTGACCTATGACCTACTTACATGTACTCTATTCTAATATTTACGGTATACATATAGATAATTAAACAAAATGTGTCTTTGTTGATTTTAAAAGACACTTGTGTTTAAAAATTAAAAAAAAAAACACAATTATTTCCAATATTTCAGAGAGAGAGACGGTATACTTACCAACTCAAAAGCGAGTCATGTGAGACAAATACATGTATATATGTATATTCAATGCAACAAATACATATCGCTTGCAGAGAGTGTTGAAAATCGTTCTGGCTTTTGACCCGAACTTAACGAAATACCTGTTGAGTAAATAAAGTGATGCCCCCTATATCAGATCAGCTGATCGGTCCATGCATGAATAGGTGCAGCAAAAACTGATCTTGCCTTGAAAAGCGAAAAAAACGATATAATCTTGAGTTAACGGCTGTCAACTCACTTTATGAACTTTTTCAGATTATGGAGGAACATTAGTGTATTTAATTTTTCGTTTGGTACCATCGGGCATTTCATTTTCTTGATGACTGCGTTCTTAAAACCGCTATATTTGTTACGATAGCCGGTACGTATATAGTACTAGTATTAGTGAAAGGGGGGGGGGGGGGTCAAACAAGATCAAACGTATAAATGACCCCCCCCCCTTTTAATTAAATTCAGGACAAGATGACTGCACTTAACGCCGTATTTTGGGTCCTCTCTCTCTCTCTCTCTCTCTCTCTCTCTCTCTCTCTCTCTCTCTCTCTCTCTCTCTCTCTCTCTCTCTCTCTCTGCATGTTGTCATTTTTTAAAAGTTTCAAAACATGCACATTATATAACACATCATATCGGCCGGTATAAGTAGCCATTGGTGATTAGAAACCAGTGGCTGATGTCCACAATTTACTTGTTCATTAGGCTTAATTACACATTAAATTTAATGAACCGGATCCTGATCATAACCACCAAAATACAATAAAAAATATGGCCGATGATATATGCACAAGACCGTCGTGCGCTTAACTAAGTAAATTCTATTCACAAGACCGTCGTGCAAATAGCTATTACTAAATGCAGTGATATACACACGACCATCGTGTGTATTAATTAATGAAAATCTATGTACACGATCGTCGTGTAAATAACTATTCTATGTAGCTAAGCTATATACAGGATATTTTTTTAGTGTAGGACGATATTATAAATGTCAAAGTTTATTTATGATTACCTATTCATATTAAATGGAATTTATGTGATCCCGAACCTGACCAATGTGCTAACATTCGCGCAACGTTTTACATGTGTAAACTGAAAAAAAAAACTGTTTGGTAAGTTATAACTGATATAACTGTAATTGTGTATAAAAATATAGACATCCAGGCAACACATATTTTTCTTTATTGACAAACTGAGCATATCCGAGATTTTCTTATGATTATATTTTTTATTACCGGAAAACCATACATTTCCTTCTTTTATATGTCTTGTTTCATATCCAATATATGTACATGCAGTGTACCAGACTAGTATACACCATGTATACAGACCTTTAAAAGAATTTAATCAAAAGCATTAAAAAAATTTTTAAAAAGAAGAGAGTTATATACAGTACCTTTTTGTGATAGAAAAAATCATCATCACTTAATCATAATATGTTAATTAAACATATATACACACTGTATAAGCATAAAATACAGTTTAATGTTAACATTGTACATTCAGAGATTTTATTCATCAACATTTTTTGACAAATATATAAATTGAAAGTAAATGTGGAGGAAAAATTAAGAAAAATTGTTCAACATGAATAATGGTAACTTAAAAACAGTTATCATTATGGTTATCTTAAAAAATCACAAAAGCAGACAAATGCCTCAATTATCGGTAATTAATGTTTTGGCTTGAATTGTACCAAATTAGTTGAAAATAAGTCAATTTATAAATGCTGGGTTTAAATATACATATATACATTGTACAAGTGCATTAAAAGTTACAAAGTCAAATATGCATGTGATTCATTCTTTGCAACTGAAATGTGTTTAATCATCTATCAAGGGCCCTCAAGGGTGGGGGATATACCAGGCACATTGAAAACAATAATATAATCGTTATCATTATTATAACAAAATATTGATGAAATACATAGAATGTCCAGATCGAATTACAAACTTTGTCAACTGAATAAAAAATGATTCATTGATGAAATATATGACTGTCAAAATAGTAAGAATAGATTATTATAACTGGAGCTATACATGCACTTTAACAAAAATATCAAGAGAAGTAATTATATTAATATTGTACTGGTTAAGTAAGCATAGACAGCTAACATGGGGGGGGGGTCTGATTTATAACTTATAAACTAGTTTTCCATATAACACGTACTAAATTGTCATACACATATACAAGAGTACACATTTATGCAAGTAGAAAGATGCATTTATGTATGCACAGTTGGTAATATATGTTCCTTCAAAACAATTAGTACATATATGTTTAAATTACTAGCATTTTTATGACAGTATTTTAGCTTTTCTTCATAATCAGAAGTTAATTTCAGTTGCTTAAATTTGCGTGGTCGTTTTTTTTTTACATTTAGTACAGAACCATTTTGAATTCACTTCTTCAAAGACCTTCTTTGGAATTGAAAGGCACGACTTGTGAAACCACTCCTTACATTCCTCACATTTCCCCATTTTTTCCTCTCTGTAGTTTGGTAATCTGCAATTTCAGTAAAGTGGGATCTTGAAGGACTTTGTCACCCTTTTCTGTACATTCCTTTCTTCTGATGGAAAAGGGCGCATCTCATTTGCCACTAAACATGACAGCAAACGATTTCTCATATTTTTGGGAAGTAATCTTTCCTGGATGGAACATTGCCAAAACAAAGATCTGTGGAATATGCTATTGAAAATAATCCAGAATCATATCCTCCTTTTTGGTGTTTGCAATTGATAACATTGATACCCATGGTCTGTTCTTGGATCATCATAATGCATGGAGCTTGCATTTTAACCTCCATGGAGACTGGCGTATACAGGGAGTCAAAGATGTCAACACAGTTATCATCACAAAATAGGTTTGATACTGTCAACCAGTGCAGGGCACCATCATGAAGAATTTGAATAAAATCTCCAGTTTCAATTGCAAACTGCAGTTTGCTGCCAAGAATGGTGTCTTGTAGTCCATGCGTCTTTGGAAATTGTTGTGCCAGTAATTGTTGAGAAGCATTGATGTGGACATCAGTAAGCATCTCCTTAGGGTCTCCAATCATATCTATTTCATCACTCCTACTGATATCTGTTTTATTCAGGCTTTCATTATTTGTTTCCTTTTTGTTTAACCGTTTTTTTTCCAGCAATCTTTTTCTTGATTGGAAAACATTTTCTTTTCCTTTCTGAAGCCTTACATTTCCTCTAACTGGAGGAGTTTTTGGTAGCTATATTGTCTTCATGTCCTTGAGTACTTTGGTTGCTCTACCTGTACTGCAAGTGGATGTTCTTAAATTATTTTGTTCTGTACAGGTAGTTTCTTCATTTTCTATTTTTTGAGGGGAAACATCTGGTGATAAATCTGTAAACAGATTGTTTTGAGTATTTTCTTGAACATCGCAAAATGAATTCAAAGTATTTTGTTGTTCCATTCATGTCGTTTTGGATGTTGTTTGAAGAGAGGGCATAGAATACATGATTTTGAACCCTGCTGGGGAAGGCACATGAGTTATACTTTTTTTCTGGAGTGTTCGATTCAAAAGAAAATGGAGAAGAAAGCATTGGTGTTAATTCTCTTGGATTGTCTTGAAGACGAGTTGGAGATAAAGGTTGTAATGACGCTAGTGAGGAAGGCCAGTCTTGGAGGGATTCACTAGTACAAGGTTAAGGCACCATGTTGTCATTACTGAGTGGAGATTCAGGTGATAATGGTGGCAGCGAATATGGGGAAGAAGGCAAGTCTTCTACGCTTTCATTGGTTTGAGGTGAGGGCACCATGTTGTTATTTTGGGACAGTAATGGTGGAGATTCGGGTGATAATGGTGGCAGCGAACATGGGGAAGAAGGCCTGTCTTGGACACTTTCACTGGTTTTAGGTGATGGCACCATGTTGTCATTTTTGGATGGAGATGGAGCTGAGATAATTGGTGTCTCTGGTGTCACACAGGGATAAGGTTCATCAGCTTCTTCTGCTTTAAAAATGACTTTTCCCCACTGAGCCATGCATCATACATTGTAGCAAGAGTATCCATTTTTTCATTGAACTCTTTTGTACACAAAGTAGATGCAAAGTCTGCAATAGCCTTGCATAATACCATGAATTCCTTGCATTTTTGGGTTATTGATGTTGGATATTTCTTAAATCTTTCGCAGGTGTTGACTGCTTTCTGGTGTTTCTTTATTTGTCCTTTTGTGTTTCCTACCTCTCCATATTTTTCTCTGGTATGATAGCTGCCACCTCTCTGCAACATCATCAATACTGAATATATTTTCTCCCTGCTCTATCCTCCTGGCGAAAACATGTCTACATGGCAAAAGCATGGTCTTCTTTAGAGAACAACTGCACATTTTATTGTTCTTTGATGTGCTGAGACGGGCTTTCTCTAGTTCTGCAATTAGGATGCCTGCTGCCTATGGTGTTATGTTTTTAACAATGTCATCTTTTATAACATCATCATCTCCTTGGCGGTATGCAGTTTTAAATGTATGGTTGAATTCCCTGTGAGTCATTTCATTTACTTTTCCTCTGTGCAGTAGTAAGATGCTCTTTACCGCCTCTGTGAGTGTCATATTTCTTTTCAGGATATCTGATTTTCTGGTTATGTGACTCCATTCTATTATTTGTTGTGTTTCCCAGAGGAGGCTAGAGGAGGTCCTTATGATAATTCAATTTTGTATGGTATGTAAATGAATCACAAAGGTGGCTTCAAACACTAAAAGTGATCTTAATTATCCGGATGCTAAGGCAGGTTTTTAAAAGATTTTAGAACAACCCAAATTGTGTAAGGGTCTTGGAGTTGGTTAACTATATATGCCCATACCAAATAGGACGTGCACAGTTAATATAACTATTGATGTGTAATAGCTTCAGACACAGAATTTGATATTGATTATCTGGATGCTATTGTCAGTGTAAATATTTTGAGTAGTTCAACAAGCATGTTTAAATGTTGGAAGAAAATGCCATTCTGACCAGTTTTTTTTATAGTTCATATAACTTAGTTTGAAATATAAGAATAGTTTCAGATACAGATCCTGATCTCCATTATCAAGGATGCGAAGGAAACCTGGTCTTATATCACCTTAACTTGTTGGATGAATGTGATTGTTAATATAAAATATATCATGCAATCTTATTCCTATGATATTGCATCATATGAACAGTATCATATTGTATCCTATGCTACAATGTTGTATCATAAAACACAATATTCTATTGTGTCATGATATCAAATTTTATTTCATATGTCGCTTGTAATGCGAGATCTGATTGGTTATCAAGCCGGGCGTAAATTTATGTACCACCTGCTGAAGCCGGGTGTAAATAAAATGTAACGTCACAATGCAATTCTTGTAGGTTTACAAGTGCACCTAAAGATCTTTGCGCAAAATAATGTAACGTTAAATGAAGTAAATGAATGAATAATTTGTCAAAATCCCTATTTCTTAATATTATATTGGTATGAATAAATGATTTTCAGCACAATTTCAATTAATGTTTATTTTTTTCTGAGTGATCTTAGACCAGAATTTCAACTTGCAAAACACAGGTAAAACAATTTAATTTTAAAATCTATATAACATAGGAAATAAATTCGTTATTGAGGTCCAATCAAGGGTGTACGCGGATTTATTCCGGGTTGTATTCCATACACCCTGAGGCAGGTCTGAGGGTGTATGGAATACAACCCGGGGTTGCGGCCTCAGGGTGTATGGAATACAACCCGGGTTAAATCCTTACACCCTTGATTGGACCTGGATAACTAATAGTATCACGTGGTATGATACTGTATCATCTGAATCATGATATTATATGATACAATTTTGTACAATATGACACAATATTATATCATTTGATTTTTATATCATTTGATTTGATATAATATGATACAATATTGAGTAATTTTATATTATTACATTAAAACATATGATTATTGTTATGATTATTTCACATAACAATACATTATTGTATCATTTGATATGATTAGATGTGTCATAACAATCAATGTGTTATTTTAATAATCATTAATTATGCTATTGAATTCATACAATATAATAAAGTACATGTAGTCTCAGAAAAGTGATGTCTCGTCTCGGTGAGCTCTGTAATTTTTTTATTACATATGTTTAAAATTATCTAATGTTATATAATTTGGTTTTAAAACTTTTATAGATTCATGATTATATTTAGAACCTAACATGCTTTCACCTCCATTTATACGTAAGTGGTGTTATATCAAATAAATCATGTACAATAATCTCGGTGATGATTGGGTCAAGATTCCTTCCAAAACATGGAGAACTGGACTAAATATCATTGAGACTCACAGTAACCTAAGACTTTCTAAAGAACAAAATATTAAGGAAGGGATACTAGGATTAAGGGACTGCGTGATTTTCACGTGATCTTCTTTTCTTTATACCTATCAGCCACAGGCACCCGACGTTATAAATTTTTCTCGTAATGAATAATATTATAAATACCAATTACCTAATAATTGGCACATTGTCTATTATTAGTTATAGGGTATTTATTTTTATTATGAGAAAAATTATAACGTCAGGTCCTGTGCTATGAGCAGCCGGGATGACAAAGAATGACATCAACAATTTTGTGAGCGCAAGTGATGGTGAAATGTCGACGTGTGTAGTTTTCCCACCGCTAATGCAGTCAAAAAATGATATTGAAATAGCCATGTCTCATCCAAATAAACCAGCATTACACAGATTTATGTACATTAATTTCTATGGCAGGTAGCTTTTATCTTAGTCCAAACTCGCGGAGGTACAGTTAATTTTGAAGTGCATAACGGGTAGTTGTATTCAAATAAAAATACAATACGCGATGTACATGTATTTCTTTCAGTGACTTTTGATCTAGCACACCCTTTACTCGTGTTTACATCTGTAGGTACTCCAGTGCAATCGGAATTTTTAAGTTATTTTCAAAATTTACGAGTATGAAAATAGGCTTAGGATCAACCACCCCTCTCCCTCGCGACTAAAAAGAGTAAAAAAAAAAAAAAAAAAAAAAAAAAAAAATATATATATATATATATATATATATATATATATATATATATATATATATATATATATTGAAAGTACGTCTCAATTAAATCCTCTATACGCCGAAACACGTCTTACATTGTTAATTCCTAATTTATAGACCTTCATTGCATTGCTCATTTCATAAATTGGGTTTTTGTTCCACAATTGGATATAAAACCAATTTCAATTATATAAGGAAAACCTGGCGTAGTTATATTCACTAGAATTTAGCAACATCGTTTTGTAACACAAAATTTAATAATTCAAGAAAAACTAAATATAGTCTATTTACTCGAATTAATAAAATACCCTAAATTGTTAAGACTTGGTTATTCTTCATGTTTGTTAAAATTATTTGCAATCTAATTAAAATTAGACGTCCTGAATCCGCTACCGTTTGAGAAGCGATAGCGGATTCAGAACGTCTAATTTTAAGTAGATTGAATTATCTGGAAATTAAAAAAAAATATTGTGCGCAATTTTATCTTGTTTTAAATTAGTGAAATGATGGATTTCTTTGGTTTAAGAATCAACAGATTAGGTATTCTTGCTTTCTTTTTTTGCACGTATTTTATTATTGATATTTTAATGTAGGTTTAGATGCGACAAGCGTTTTATGCGCGGATCCAGAAAATTTTCCCAGAGTGGATGGGGGGGGGGGTGAGTTCTGAGGGATAAACGTGTTTACTGGGCGGGGGTGGGGCTAAGGGAGGGGGGGGTGCCCGAAGCATATTTTCGGTAACTTTACGATTAGAATTTAAGAAGTTTGCATTTTCTTCCTGTCCCCGATCCCCACCCTCTAGACCTGGAAAGTTGAGAGTAAAACTTTAGCGTTAATCATGAACGTATCAAACTCAATTTTATCCGAATAAAAAGTTTTACAATTTTGCTTTGTTTTTTTTTATTTTCTGGATTATTCCCCTTTGGTAAACAATTTATCGTCTTTATAGAAACAATGGCTCCCTGCGGGAATGAATTGATAGAAGAACAAAAAGAAATCATCATATCTTTATCAAATAACGGTTTTTCAAGCTCCAAAATTCAGGAATTTACTAATATAAACAGCAGAACAATTCAAGAATTTTTGAAAAGGGTGAACGAGAGAGGAACTACAGAAAACAAGCGGCAAAGTGGGGGTAAGAAAAAAACAACACTTCCAGATGAGCGACTTTTGTTTAGACGTGTGAAAGGCAACAGAAGACAAACATTAAAAGATCTGACAAGTAGGTTTAACAACATAACAGGGTGTAGTGTGTCTGAAAGAACTGTAAGAAGAAGACTTTGTGATGGGTATAGGAGGCGTGTGGTTTCAAAACGAATCACTATCTCGCACGTAAATCGAGAGAGTCGGAAACAATTTTGTAGACAAAAATTAACATGGACTGTTTGTGAAAATTGGTCTAGAGTCATCTTTAGTGATGAAACGAAAAATATGTTGGATAACAACAACAAAATATGTCTGGAGGAAGCTTGACGAGCATCTACGACCCGAGTGTCTGGGTGAATTCGGAGACAAGGAGCGTTCCTGCCGGGTATCTGTTATGTTTTGGGGGTGTATTTCATACCATGTCGTAGGAACCCTTTCACCAGTTGATGGCAACATGAACACTGATAAATACCTTGGTGATCATTTATGGCCTGTGGTCGCACAACATTTCCCGAACCAACCCTGGATCTTCCAGAAAGACAACGCCTCTTGTCATGTGTGTCTGCTAGGGCCAATGCTTAGAAAATCACCAACAATATAAACACATTACCATGGCCAGCCAAAAGTCCAGATCTGAACATAATTGAAAATGTCTGGAAAACCTTGAAAATTCGCATACAGCGACGAACATCTAAAATTAAAAACGCCGAAGACTTGAAGTGCATTACGCTGGAAACGTGGACTGCATTACCTCTTCACTACATTCGCAGCTTATGAGACAGCATTCCACGGAGAATTAGAAGTGTGATATGCACAAAAGGACAAATAACTAATTACTAAACAAGAAGGTAAATGATTTATAATTTTAAGATCATATATCGGAGTTTGATTTATAGCAGACGAAGTTTGTTTACATCGATGACGTCGCCATTTTGCGAACTCATTCGTGGCCAAATACTGTACATCAGCATTTAGCTAAAGTGCTAAAGTATATGATCCTGGCTGTTACAGACCAAAGTCAACTGAAATGATCCGGTTGCAACTGTTCATTAATTAGCTAAACAGTCTGCAGGAAAACGAAAGTAACAGGACCTAGGAAACTAAGGCCTCTGTCAAATAGTTGTTTGCACACTTGCTAATGGTCATGTATACCAATAATATATACTTAATTTCATCAACACTTGGTATCTTCATGAGAAATAGATTCAAGTGAAAGGTATGAACTGTTCACACCAGCATATATTGTATACATATATTACATACATGTACTATATATCTCATCCGTTAGAAATCTAATTCTAATTTAAATCATTATCTAGAGTAACAAACCTGAAAGAACTTGGTGGACGGTTTTCCGGGGCTCTGGTGCTGGTCGCACCAAATAAAGATCTTGTGGCATCTCTAGGGGTACTCGGCCTCTTTGTTACCACAGCTTGCAGTCCGGTTCTGTTATTCAGAGATTCCTTTGCTTCTGTGATAATTCGTGAACTAGTTGTGTCCCCTTTCGGAAGGTAAAATGGCCGGTCGGGCTGCCTTTTTCTCTGAGCATTACTTTCCGTTGACATTCTGTTGAATTCACATTCCTGATTCAGTGCAAGTGTTCTGAAGTTATCAAACCGTCAACTATAATATATAATAATTTATCTCTCTTCCTGCAAACAAACATTAAGTCTATATATGTTATGAAAAAAGAACTTTGTATCCTAATCCTGGAAGCCTAAGTGACACTTCACTGATTAAAACCCTGCATTGACATGTTCTGATTGTCGTACGGCTGCTACGTTCAAATAGTGAAAATGTATCGAAAAAGTAATGGATAATTTTTTCATAATTTAAGTCAACCAACCTATCCTAGATTTATGTAGAAAATAAGTTATAATGGTGAAAACTAAACGAAGTTTTCATTGTTGCTGTTTTATCGGTTGGTTGGAGAAATGTATACATGCGCATGCGCAATTAGACATTAAACGCTTTTGTTAACTCGGATTTAATTTATTCGATCTATCCAAACTTTAAGGTTGTTCCAGCATGAAACATATTATTGCGGCTTCCACATAAAAAAAACCCGACAAGGTTTCCATAAGGCTAAACAAGAGAGATTATTTTAAATTTTCAATTATTTCAAATCATTTCAATTTGTTAAAAACTTAACTAAAGAATAAAACAAGTAAAGCTATTTTCTTCTTTTTAAAAATGGAAATAAATGTTATTAATTCTAAGCAAGGGAGAATGGTCGATCGACAATGCCAAATGTTTATCCAATTATGTTTTGAACTTAGTAAAATATAATGAAATAAACAAAAATGATAAAAAAAAATTGTAATTTATAAAAATCATCTTTTTTTTTCCTTTTTAAAAAATCAGCATGATTTGAACATACATAAACACATCATGATAAAATTTATTTCAATTCAATTAATGAAAATTGATCAAAAAAAAATATTTGAAAAAACAATACAATTACTTATTTTTTCTTGTTGATCTTTTTATTAGCTATTTGAAATTTATAAAGTATGTTTTTGGGGATCTCAAAGTAGGTTTGGATTTTTAATGGTTTTTTCATGTCTGCATATTCAATTTTTTATTTATAATTTACAGGACAAAAAATTCTAGGTATTGAAAATTTAAATTATATAACAAAGTACCCACACCCTAAATCACCAACTTTTTAGTTTAAGGATAGGGACACATAATTATTCAATTTTCACTAATTATACAAACGAAATTGAGAAAAGAAATGTACGTTTGACTTTTATTTCAATTCATTTTCATAAAACACATCATACTATACAAATTCTATTCACTTTGTTCAATTTGATGTAATGAACTATATCTTAATTTTTATCTGAAACAAGCAAGATTTTACTGTAAAGAAATTGTTCATACAAATACAAAATCATTCTAACATCGTCAGGGGATGTTTTATTTATATATATATATATATATATATATATATATATATATATATATATATATATATATATATATATATATATATATATATTGTATAAAAAAAAAGATGCAAACATTTTAAAAAAATGTATGAATTGCAATTTTTGACAAAAAATCCGCTTTGAAGTTTACACCCTTTTTAGTACATCACAGTCCTTAAGTAACCGACAAGACCTTGGATGTACGATAGGACGTAATAATTTCTTGCATCAAACCAAGTTAAAAATGACGTTTGTTTCGAATGAAATATGCATAGATTGCGTAGTCTTAGCTAAAATTCCCGAAAAATATTGCTGATTTCAAAGAGCCATGGCCGAGTAGCCAGCAATGAAATAGACAGGCTACAGTTACATTGCTGGTTGACACATTTAACTACCTGAAGTCCAAGCTCTTGTTAAAATGGTTCTGTCTGTATTCTAGACTCTCTAAATGTGTATTCAACTTAAGATTCTGATAAGTCGTTGGCCTATGGTTTAAGAGTAAATAAACCCAAAACTAACAAAAGCATCAAATAATAAATCGGATGTTTTGTTGTTATTCATTAATATTAAGTGATGGACATAATCATCATATTAAAGGTTGGATATAAATACCAGGTATATGCATGGTTAATGGTCTATTTAAAGCATCCGGATATTTTATGTAGTACATGTATATGCACACAAGACATTATTTACAAAAATAAAATAAAAACACCTTTTCTAATATGAACATTACCAGTGAACTCTGTTGCATCAATCAAATCCGTTTGAAAAATTTAATTAAGAATAAGAATTTAAATTTATGATGATCATCATCATAACCATAAAAAATCATCATCATCATAATTATCATCATCAAATTCATCATCATCATCATCATCATCATCATCATCGTCATCCAAAAGTTACAATTTATCGGTTATCTCTCTTAAAGATTTTACACTATTTATATTCCTTATCAAATCTGCTGCTTTTTCTGCGATCATTATCGTCGGGGCGTTTGTATTTCCTGAGGGCACATCGCGCATGACAGAAGCATCCACAACGCGAAGGTTTTGGATTCCTTTGACTCTAAAAAATTGGGAAAAAATGTATTATATCTAATTGTCTAAGCATCTACTGTACATGTGAATTTCAGAAGCGATTTTAGTTAATTTACCACTTAGTTTACATGTAACTCTATAATGCACAAGATATTACCAAATTTTCCCACCAGTTAAATATTACATGACCATTCATATTAAATTAAAATATGCATCAATTTTAATTTACTACTTGAGATACATGCAACATAGATCACTATATCATACTATGTGGAAGATAGTACCTAAGTTCTGGGTCTACCACAGCCGTGGGGTCATCTTTGGCCCCCATTCTGATTGTAGATGTGGAATGATAAATTGTATATGTGTAGTGCCTTATCCTGCAAATCCAATACTCGTCTGAATCTTTAGGGAAACCATCACAGTGTGGAGTATAAGCCTCGAGTGGATCCTGGGCAGATGCATCAATTGACTTAAAGGCTTTTGTATTACCAAGTTTCAATACCATCCGTATCCCTGTTTTTAAAGAAGTACGTATAATGCATGACAAGCTTTTAGAAAATGTTCTAATTGTGTGCTACCATGCAGGATCATTAAAATTAATTCTCAATTTAAAAAAAATGGACTGTCTGATTGTATTACCACATTCTAACTCAAACAATATGAAATTAAATTGCTGAAGACAATTTCTGACGAAAGCAGATCGCTGTACCTTTTAGCATAGTTTTGACATCATCTGGGTGATCCAAGTAATTTGGATCAATAAGAGGCGGATCAAATGGGTCATCACTCTGTAGGCGAATAGAACCCCTAGTCTTTGGATTAAGAAGAACTGGTAGAATAGTAAATGTCCCCATGTTTCTGTCTTTGTAATTTTGAAACTCTTGTCGTTTTCCTTCTGTAAGCTTTGATAAACAAAAAACTTAAATTAATACTAACCTTCAATCATAAAATTGACAAATTTCTGTACTTTGTTAGTTTTTTTTTCAAGATGGATAGTTTATCATGAAAAAAAAATATAAGAACAATCGGTACATTAATTGAATATTATTGAATTAATAGCAGGAATAGTAAATTTAAATTGTATTTTAGAACAATACCTTTGGATCAAAATTCAGTAGATCTATAAAAAGGGGTGCAAATTCTGGATCATACATCATGCTGGAGAAATGTAACTGCATATATGGAGGAAGATTATAATCATCAGAGATAAAAGCTGTTCCCTCCAGTTGTGACTTGCTCATGGCGCCTTATGTTTTTAAAAACGATTATGTTATCAATACTGAATGTGTTGGTAATCTATACAAGATACATGTAGCAAGCAAATCTGACGAATTTCAGTATAATACATACATGCATCAAATACATCACGTCCCTTATGAGTAATTTATCGTAAATACATACAGAAAAAAAACGGCTGCTATATGATGAAGTATTTTTTAATCCATAAGTAACTGGGTACAAGAGAATTAAGAATCAATTTCTTTTAGTAACTAGCCATAAGAAGTATATTAGAATTCATTTAACTGGTATCATTTGTAGTAAATGGCATCCTTTGTTGATACATTGGATAGTTGCTTAACATTTTCTGAAAATATAATACAAAATGTTTGCTAATAAGTTAGTAACTAAAATGAAATCGGCACAATTTTCTAATCATGAACAAAACTCATCTGTCAGTTCTCGTATTATCAATTTATTCCTCTGATGATTAATTTACTAGTAACTCATTTAGTCAGTGTAGATATCCCTCTTCATATTTGCTCTCCTGAGCTGTAAGCTCCAGTGAGATTTTCCGATTGTTGTTTAGCATCCCACCGTCTTTCCGTCTGTCTGTCTTTCTGTTACTCTATCATGTAAACGTGTCACATTTTCTACTTCTTTTACAATTTAGATTCCCCTTCACCTTGGATAGTCCGAAATATCTGACGTTTTCCTGGCTTTTTTAACGATTTTGATATTTCACATGCCAGGAAAACGTCAGAACCGGCGCCATTACGAAAAGTGGAACTTCGCCGCCTTCAACTGGAGGCGGCATTCTCGGCTCGATTTTAATTATTTAGGAGTGGAATCAAATGTTTCACTCACAACTAATTAATAAAACGATGATTTTGCTGCTCACTAATATCGTTTTTATGGATCCTTACATCCCATAAACAGGCTGTTGAACACATTCTATCGAACTGTTGAGATTTGTTTTGATTTCGTGCATTTTTGAAATCTCGCGAGAAAATAGGTCAACAACACTATTGTTTATCAGTGTGATTACCAAATTGTGCAATAAAATTATATTTTAAGCTGTATTATTTAGTTTAAAATATATCTATTTAAAATCGAGCTTAGAATGCCGCTTCCAGTTGGAGACGGGGAATTTCCAGTTTTCGTAATGGCGCGTGTTCTGACGTTTTCCTGGCATGTAAAATATCAAAATCGTTAAAATAGTCAGGAAAACGTCAGCTATTTCGGACTACACCTTGGAGTGCTTTATGCCACATGTGTATGAATTAACCTAGTGTAGAGAGAAGTAGAAAATGTTTACTTAAAGGATGAAATCCGAACGACGGTTGAACAGACATGTAACAGGTAGGTCTACATCAGAAAATCTCAACTGAGCACAAATCTGCGGATAAGCACTGACTATCTATTTAACATGTAAAAAATATAAATCGTACGAAAACTGAAATATGATTATCATACATGGCTAAACAATTATACATGTAATCCTTAACAGTAAATATATTGTAGTTATCATAACAGCAGAACGATTCAAGAGATCAATGCCATTCATAGAAAAGTGAACATGACAGACGCCACACAAACAACTCAACTCCTGACTCAGGAGCACAATCTGAGTTTTAAAATACTGAAAGAGGCACCCTTACTTATTATCACACGACTTTAAAATATCAGACAGATAAATGGAGGGGGTAGGCTTGTTGGATGGAGATGATTCCAAACAATTATAGCATTATAACATAAACACTCTCAACTCGCACTAACGCAGAGCCCTAGCCTCATGGGACATGAATTTCACAGTGCACAGAGTATAAATGAAGTCTAGATGCATCGATTATATCAATACTTTAAATGGTATAAGTTTTAAAAAGTCCAAGCCTTTAGTCAAAGGAAAAGATGAAATGCTTTTATTTCAAACTTCGATTGACGACGAACAACCATGGATAACATTAGATTAACTTAATGGCTCAAGTGACCTACTAGTAAATATTCTTCTTCAAATTGAAGTAGTTCAATTATTATTACTTTTAAAAGTAGGGTCTTTTTTTCTTAAATGAGACACTTTTTAAAGCCATTACATCCCTCAATTTGCTTTGGTACGAAAATGACAGTACTGCATATATAAATAAATATCTTTGGATTTACTGACAGACAGACATGATGACTCTTACATTTACAACAAACTTGTTTCCTGGATCACCTTTAGATTTGAATATTAATTTTCCTTTAATATTGATGAAAGGAAAATTATTGATTGCATAAAAATAAGAAGATAAAGCATTATACACCTTTCTTAAATAAAAGATACTGAATTAAGCTGGTGGGTGCCATAAGCTTGTCTTTTGTGATTGCGCTTGAAGTGTTGTCATGGAAGTCGATGAATGTCATAATGTGGTCTTGTAAATTATCACCAACCGGTAAATCAGCTACAACAGGAATCTACACAAATGAGAATAAGTTCATGTAATCGGTTGAAAATTATATTAAAATGGATTGCGAGGAAACTCAATAATGTTATAAAACTCATGTAATTTTACTCTGCCAAGATGTCAAAAATGATTAGTTAGTGATTAGTTAATTAGTTAATGGAGTTAGAAAAAGACTGTATCTTTGTCACCCATTGAACCAATAATAATAACATAATTTTCTAAAATGTGTGTTAATTGAACGTTAAATTTTATCCATCAGCCTACTGCAGGAATTTAGTACTTTTGTTCTTAAACATGATAATAAATTTTACGAAAAAAAGTTTATGAGTACACCAGAAAAAACAGAAAAGATATCTATACTTTCATTTGAAAGTTTAATTTATTGTGTACCCCCTTTTCCTCTAAGTGTTTCTTTGGACCAATCCCTGACAGCATAAGGATCTGCGGGGAATTGACTGATCAAGCAGACAAAATGACCATCTTCTTTGCCATGATAACATATTTCCTGTTGTCTTTGATAAATGACACGCCTACTGCTTTCTTGTCTTTGGTCAGAATCTGAAGATATTATAGAGAAAGTATAACTATTTATTATGTAAATAAATGCATTGTGAACATAGGCTAAAGAATGATTTACAAACATCTTGCATTGGAATTCAAACTAATATCTTTAAATATTTTAAAGAATTTAAAAGATATTAATGTAGACAATTCCAACAATTTTTCAGTTTCATTTGTAATGCCAAAGAATCTGCATTCATCATATTCATTCCTATTTATTAATAAATAGCAATTTAAAAAAAAATAATAAAAATAACAATAAATCATAATTCATTTTCCTTACTTTAGTTACATAAGAATTGATGGACACATGAAGATTTTTGCGGCCCATGACCGGTCTGAGAAAGGCTTTAACTGTGCTACCACGCTGTCCACTTCTGGTTGTTTCCTGCGATCTACAATAACCTGTTAAAAAGCTTCACAAGTTAATTATTGTGTCATTTATAAGTCATCTGAGAGTACATTGAGAGGTATGGTAATGATCATAAATTAGGCATGCTTTCGATAATATATCAGGCCATCTTAGCTTTAAGTTCACACAATCATGATTTACATTTGAATCTGTTCTTTTTAACATACTAATTCATTCACATCGTTAATGATTTTTTGGAGTTTTAAAAATGTAACATTTCATTCCTTGAACAAATGAAATTCAATAGTTTTTATACCTTTAGTTAGTTTATTTAATTATTTATACATGAACATAAAACATGTTTACCTATTTGCGATTTCCCATTACAGTCGGTGATAGGTAGACCAATTTCCTCCATTCCCGCTTCATACACATTCTTATTAAGAGAGGTGGAGGTCCCATCGCTGACCACTAGATACCCTCCCTTTCCGTGATATTCTAGACAATAAAGCGTTTAATTTAATTAAAATAAATTAATGAGTACAAAATATTGTTGTATACCTTTTAATGAGTGAAAGTGACTGACGAAAAACGACAATCTTCAAAACTTAGACAAAATGAGATTTGTTAAAGGAATCAGAACATATTTTGGTTCTCATTACTGTGTTGACTTACATGACATAGACTGGTTATGCAAATGTTATGTTTGAACTTGCAAGATATTACAAAAGTTGGTAGAGAAGTCTGATGAAGGGGAGGGCTGGAGGAGTGGAGAAAATAAGATTTGCATTAATTTTCAAATGACATTTTAAAAAAAATTAAGTTGGATTATCAATATAACACACCGTTAAAAATCACACTCTGTGAGATGGACAATGACAGACAACAATTGACCTAAACAATTCTCCAAAAAGCTCCGAGGAAAGTTATTTTTAATGTCAGAATGTAAACAATCTTCTAACCTGAGTTTTGGAGTTCAGGAATCTGAATGTCCTCTGACTTTATGAAGTACGGGAGAACGTCTTTGTAACCCCACCCTTCACATCCCTCCTTGGCCCACTTATCGTAGTCATGGCGACTGCCCCGGATGTACTGCAAGATGTTCAGGCTACTTGAACCCCCTAACACCCTTCCCCGTGGCCAGGCACTCCTCTGTGAAGCAAGACACAAATTTACTATTTAGTTTTCTTCTTTACGTATTTTTACTATAAATGAATTACAGGATAGAATAGAATAGATTTGCCAATCATGGACACGCTGGGTGCAAGGCATTAAAATACACATGTAATGTAAAGATTACAATGACATCATAAGATAATTAACTTAATACACTGATAATGCTGGTCATGATGATAAGAATTAAACAAGAGATTCAAACCCAGCAAGGATGAAGCACACAAAATTGTAGTATGTGTCAGGCTGTTAAAACGTATTCCATGCAAATCTTTGATGACCGGCTGGAACTGCTGCATAGCACACTTAGTTAACTAAATAGCTTTGTACAAATACTATACCTTCTCAATCATTGCCATGAAAGCATTTTTTTGAGGCACGCTCAGGAACTTCCAATCCTGTTTTGATTTCTGAAGCATTCCTGACGCGATTGGAATACTCATGTTAAAGTTGTCATCTTCGGAACCTCCAGCTTCTATGATGAGCACAGAAGAGTCGGGATCTTCCGAAAGTCTATTTGCAAGAACACACCCTGCAGACCCTGCCCCCACTACAAAGTGATTGTAATGAAAATGGTAAAATTCATTTTGAATGAAGTGAATGTACAGTAAAATTAATGAGGTTTTGAAAGTCCACATATGTAAAGCTAGTTCAAGCCATTTCAAATGAATGAAACAAATATCATTTATTTAAAAATATTATTAGATTTAATTTGTTTTTTAAAATATAAAAGAAAAAAAATATTACGATAAAGTAAATAAATTTATGATATCTAATTACATATGTTGATGATTTAATTATTAATCAAAAGTGCAATTACTTACATATGATGTAATCATAGATAGCATTCAAATAAACTGTCTCCTCTCTGACTTGATAAACTTTGGTGTAATATACAACAGCAACACCAATAATTAGCACAGATATATTCCATTTAAATCCCATATTATCCGTTGAAATTCTAATTCACTTGTATCTAAAAATAACAATGGTGGTGTCAGGGAAGGGCAAAGTGAACTTCACTTCACGCATTTAGACATTATAAAACACCCTCCACTTGCATTGCATGCACCGAGCAGGCACACACCAAATTTATTTTGCACTCAAACATACAAAAATTAAAGCAATTGATACAACACTGATATTAAGTAGCAAAACACAGTATGTGCATTCATAATACTAATATGATTTAAGCCTCTTCCGCCGTCCAAGAAAAACCATAGATTAAACACAAATATTTGAAAATCCTATGGAAACCTGACTATTCGCGGCCACTTCGGAACCTCACTCATATATTTAAAAATTATTTTAAATATTTTATTGAACTTTGAAATGCAAAACACACCTTCATATATAAATGATTTTAAAAAAAAGGACTTGCTCGGGATAGCGTGCGCTTGACAGTGAACCTTACTAATAACCCATAACTCTACTCTAAAACGTATTTTCATTGGCTGAATCCTCCAAAACAAATTAAATTAATTATAGGAATCCCAAACTTTCGTAATTGTTTACATGTCGTTAGGACAATTATGATTCTCTTTAATTCGTAATGCGATTGTTTTATAGTATTCTGACGCGGACATTCTACCGATGCACAGAAATTACACACTGGAACAAAGAGGTTTAATTTGGTTATTGTAAACAAACTAAAATCCAGTTCGATTATATTCATCATGTCCATTCCACGCCGCCTTACAAATCTTCGATGTTGTGTGCTTCTATAGAATGAGTAATTATATTAAATCCTCTATATCCATTATAGTAATTTCTAAATTGTAAATAATTTCGTATATTTTGATGATTATTATTTTTCAACACTACTTAATATACAATTGCATAAATTTTGAAGGTAAAATCGTCATATTCTCAAAGGAAAAAATAGAAAAAATGAAAGGAAACTCGCAAAACAAGAAAAAAAATCAATGCATTTGGAATTGAACATTTGCCATTAAAGCACCATTAAATAATGATATATGGATAGACTTGATAGTGCATGACGATTCGATAAGTCAATTATTCACTATTCATTTGACATGTTCATTTCACTCTTTCGCTAGAACTATGAATGATACGTAATAGCTTACTTCTTAAAGAATCCTTTATATTATGGAAGGACATTTATGTATTTTTTCTCCTAAATTTAGACCTTTAAACTTTTTTTTTTTTAAAAATTCCCGAAAAAACCCACTTTGAAACAGAATACCGTGAAATTATGTTTTGTATTTGTAAAACATCAGCCCCACCACTTATATGAGCAACATTACTGCAATCTGTGAGCTAAGCACTTACTATCGACTCATCATTGTGAGGAGGCTCAATATATAACTATTAAACATGAATTAACATCACCCATTTACTTGGTACATGTCTTGTACATAGTACTGTAGTTAGTTGTCTTACTATAAAGGTTTAAACTTGTTCGTGAAACAGTAATTGTTTTGCTACCCATGAACAATGCCCACCCCCCCCCCCCCCCCCCAAAAAAAAAAGAGACAAGAGAATTTCCAAATTTAGCACCATTTGTGACAAAAAATATGCGTTGTTTAAAAAACTTGTTTTGTTCTATATTACAATGGTGTTTTACCAGTAAGGTATCATGATCTAGTTGTTACACATATAATATCTGAAAATCATCTGCGGGTAAGACCAAATGCAAAGCTTTTAAGCAAAAAGCGGATTCAAAGAAATAATAAGAATGCCCATTCTTTTACAAATTATGTCTAGCTTTAAAAACCAAATAAATTTTGATTAATATTGCATGCCTGTTTTGTTAAGATAAAAAAAGCAATTTATTTTCACTTAATTTTTTGTGATTTTGGGAATGCTGATTATAAGTATCAGAAACCTTTTCAATGATTGACTTTTTGGCAATAGCTAGAGATGATGCAGCAATATTTGTTTTGAAAAGTCTACTTGCAATGAAATCTAATTTAAGCTTGACTATTAATATTCCCCAGTTTATCATGATTATATAGAAAATATCTTTTCATTATTTTTATTTGCATCATTCGATATACATGATAACATTTAAAAAACAAAAATTCATCAAAATGATTTCGTTGCATATTGTTAAAATATATTGGTGTTATTCTTCGTTTAATTCATGTTCCTTTTACAGAAGATTTATTTTCATATGCTTGGTATTATTAGAAAATGTGTAGTGTTATTAAACATACATGTATGTCGTATGTGTAGATTTTGTGGTCAACTCTCGGTAATTTTATTGCTAGACTTTAAACTTTTTATAAATCATCCAATAATATCGCATGGTTACTACAAATTGTGACGATAAGCTACATGTACATGGTATGTTTTTATGAATTATAACTGCCATTCAATGAAAATATTTAAGTACATCATATGTATATTTTTGTACGAGAGTTGTCCAAAGAGTTCGTGGACACAATTAATTTCATTCTAAATAACGACGCCATATTAGGCAAATATTATAATATTTAAATATAGACTATTATACATGCCATGTATGTGTTTAAAAATCAGAGCAATATATTACATTCTTTATTGGAGTTATCTTTATATATACTTTGCCTTTACAGGCCGCACGGCCCAGTCTGACTTCACCCATAAAAAGTGACAAAAAGTGACAAAAACAACTCTCGTATATTATATGACCAAAATGGTAATATCTAGCACCTACTTCAAAGTTAGGTGATAAAAAAAATTGACAATTTTGAGTAACAATTTTCTGTTCTTCTCTCCACGGATACACTTTGCAATCTCACATTTTTGTTATAACCTATGAAGTGTTTTAAGCATGTTCATGTGACATGTATACATCAATTTTCATAACAACAGTGTAGAACATACTTACAAAAATAAAAATACACATATCCTTATTATATATTTATACACAAAACCTGCTCACAACATTTTAACGATCAAACACTGTCATAAGGTTTTCATCAATCAACGATCAACCAAAACTTTCATTATTATCATCAACATCATCATTATCATCACCACAGAATTACAATTTATCGGTTTTTTCTCTTAAAGATTTCACACTATCTGTATTCCTTATCATATCTGCTGCTTTTTCTGCAATCATTATCGTTGGGGCGTTTGTATTTCCCGAGGGCACATTGCGCATGACGGAAGCATCCACTACGCGAAGGTTCTGGATTCCTTTGACTCTAAATAATTTGGAAAAATATCTTTGAATACAAATTGTTATCTATTTGCTTATATATATATATATATATATATATATATATATATATATATATATATATATATATATATATATAATATAAATAACTTGTTATCTATTTGTTTGTAAACTACCTGTAAGTTAACAAAAACAACATCGCTGTTTGAAAAGTAAAACAAAGAGCACTTAGTTATAATTGTTAATTTCTAGCGCTTTAAACATTTTTTATATGTATCATTATAATATGGATTTAAAGGATCATGAATAATGTCTTTGTATCAAATCAATAAGAAGTCAAAATATTATAAGTGTATCAAAAATAATTACACTATAGATTTGTTGTTTTAAATGCATGGAAGATGCATAGAAATTTCTGAGAAAGCTCTTATTACAGGATGCATCAAACTGTACCTCAGTTCTGGGTCTACCACAGCTGTAGGGTCGTCTTTAGCACCCATCCTGCAGGTACTTGTGGGATGATACACTGTAAATGTGTAGTGTTTAATTCTACAAATCCAATAATCATCAGAGTTCTACTGAAAACCATCACAATCAGGAGTATAGGCATCAAATGGATCCTGTGATGAGGCACCAATTGATTTAAAAGTTTTTGTGTCACCTAGTTTTAATAACTCTCTGATTCCTAAAAACATAAATATATTGATATACATATCTAGAAAAACAACAGTGTAAAGAACGTGAAATTGATAGCTACATGTATAAGAAATAAAAAAAAAATAGGATGTAGAAATAAGAACTTTGTTTTAAATGATTTAGTAACAATTTATTTCCTATTTATAGCTATTTAAATTCTTTTTTTATGAAAGAATTTATTTTTTACTAGATAAGTCAAATCAATGCATATGTGTTTAATTGCGAAAATAGTGATATTGAAATGTTACTAACATTCTACTTGTATTTTATTTGGAACTACGTGCAGTACCCTCCAGCAAATTGCTGAAATATCGTACATTGATAAAGAAACCCAAAAGATATACATTTAACTATAAATTATGACAACTGAGTTAAGTTGATACAAAGGAATTTTAAAATTTTGGAGATTTAACAGACTAAAGTTCGTTCAGAATTATACGAAATAACCAAAGAAATATTTATACCCATTAGATTTTACATTAACAGATTATTATACCTTTCAGCATAGTTTTGACATCATCTGGGTGATCTAAGTAATTTGGATCGATAAGAGGCGGGTCAAACGGGTCTTCACTCTGCAGGCGTATAGAACCCTTACTCTTAGGGTGAAGAAGAATCGGAAGAACGATAAACGTTCTTAAGTTTCTGTCTATGGTACTTTGAAATTCATTTCGTTTTCCATCTGTATACTAGAATTCAATATAAGATATATACAAAAACACAAACACATCATAAAATCGATTATATTTTTCTGTTTGGCAAATCATCTTTCTCCAAGCCACAGTTTACCTGTGCAATCATCACATATATCAAGCTTTGGAAATGAAAAAGCTTTTTTCTTTTTTCTTTAATAGATACATTTTTACTAACATTGCAAAAATAAAATGCATCAAATTAATATATAACGTAATAATTTTCGTAACTGAATACATGCAGATAATTAAATGTGACCAATACAAGTAGTCACTGTCAATATATAACCTGACTGCATCTTTGTATTAAACCTTGTTTTTTAAAAAAAAAAAAAAAAAAAAAGAGAAGGTAATCCATGGTATTACCTTTCGATCATAATTCAGCATATCAATATACAAATTGGTGAATTCTGGTTCATACATCAAACTGAAGAAATGTAACTGAAAATATGGAGGGGCTTTATCTCCGTCAGCCATGAATGCTGTCCCTTCCAGCTGGGACTTGCCCATAATACCTGAAGGTTAAAAGATTGCTTTATTTAATTTTGAATACGCAAATCACATGATAGTATGCGTTATCAGTCTACATTACAAGTACGCGCATATAGAATATTTAAGAAAGAAAATTGCACATTTACTTGTGTTATCCTAAAAGGTACAGCTGTTAAATTGTAAGCAAATGATGTATAAAAGAAATTTGTTTTTCAATTTTCAATGTTTTAGTTATCATATGCTTTAGCAATTTTCATGTTATTTGCGAGATTATATAATTATGTATCAAGAAAATTTTAAGAAAGAAAATTGGGCATTCATATGTGTTATCATAAGATATGCATTTTTGTTATTCATAAGCAGATATATGAAATAAATTCGTTATTCCTGAATCACTCACACTGCTTTCGCAATTCAAACATTTTCCCTGCCTAAATAAAATGAAAAACAGCGATATACAATCTTCATTTCTCAGCGATGTTTGATACTATTATATTTATTCATATGAGATACATGTATTTGGGATTTATATGGAAAGTTTAAATTTAAACGTATTTTACATTACATACCTACTATTCAACAAAGTATTTGGCTCAATGATATCACAAAATCGAGCAAGATATCATTAATGAAGATAAGGGTTTGGGCTAAAAGTTAGAATTATAAGTTTTATACACAAATCTCAACTTTCCATTTTTCCTTTTCATTCATATTTTTCCGTTACTAGTATATCTCATCTGGACAAAGTGTATAACTTTTAAAGATGATTAGATACAATTTCACAACTTAAATTCTGTTAAATTTTAATATAACACATGATTTAGGTTGATATCAATAGTTAGAGCCAGATGATCAAAGAACCTTAAAGAAAAGTTTACAAACATGTTCGAATACATGTATATGCACTTTAAACGTTAAGGAGAAATAAGACAAGTTATCTAATTTCAAAAACCTTAATATTTATCTTCCAACTGATTTATTTATCTAACACTGTTTACCCTTCGAAGAAATTAATAGCAAAATATCATAATACTCCTTAAAAGGAGCATGACCACAATTTAAGAGGAGAATCTTTACCCCCCCCCCCCCCCATATTTAATGTTTACAATACTTTAAAATATTTCTAATGCTCAATGAAAATTTGAATGCCACTTGTCAACTTTTTGATTTGAACATTTTTTTATCAATAGTAAACACTCAATTTGTATAGAACAATACTTCTGAGGTTTGTTTACATAACAAAGAATTAAGAGCTCAGGACTTGGATAATAACTTGATTACAGACATTAAAATTTTGGTTGACCATTAATTATATACCTTTATGAGAACATTGTAAACAAAACAATAGAAGAAAAGGGTGATATTTTTCAGTTAAGCTCATGACCAGTCTCCTTTAGACTGTGATCAAATCTTTATTTATCTTGCTTTCCTACATTTGTTCATATTATAGTTCAACCTTTTTATACTTCTACCGTACTGTTAATACACCGTGACGTTATTGTCAATTCAATGTCAACATCTCTTTTGATCTTGATAAATTGAAATGTAAAATAACATTTATACACTATTAGTATTATAAATATTTATACCTTGATCTCAGATGGAGAGAACTATTATAGGCTATTTTCGCCTGCTGTTCAATCCACATTCACTTATATACTTATATGTATATTTTTGAATAAAATATTTCTTAAACTGTAATAACATTTACACGAGATAGACAATCAAGAGTGGGACATCACCTTTCTTGAATAACAAGTACTTAATGATGTTGAAGGGTGCCATGTGCGAATCTTTGTTCAGTGCGCTTGAAGTGTTGTCATGGAAATCAATAAATGTCATAATGTGGTCTTGTAAATTATCGCCAACAGGTAAATCAGCCACAACAGGAATCTACAGATATTGATACAAAAAGCGAAAAAATTATGAAAAATTCAAGCAAACCTTATTAAGTCTGAAAAATCTACAGTAACTGTGCTTTTTTTCACTCAATCAGTTTTATCACGCTCAAACCATAAAATGGTACATTGGGTCATACAGAAGAAATACAACATAAGTCAGGGGGTATATATGGAAGACTCCAAATTCCGATAGTCACGCCCAAACCCGATGATCTTCGCAAAAGTCCGATGGCCTTGGCACGCCAAAGTCTGTTGCTGTCTGAATACGTGACACCGTTTCTACCTATTCAAAATCAACAACCAAACATGGACGATATGGAAAAAGATACGAGTGGTGACAGTTAATAATGGTAGCCTAGTAGGGGAAAGTCTTTACAGCGAAGAACTGCGGGAACAAAGAATGAAACATTCATGTTGTATTCAAATAAAATGTGTGTGTTGCGCAAAAATATGTCGTAATTAACAGTGTAATGAATGAATTAACAAATCAATGATAAATAAATCTAGATAATCAAACCAGATTTTTTTGTCTTAACATGAAGAGCTCCTTGAATTCAAAAACATAATGGAATTCGTCAGCAATTTGTTATGAATGACATAATTTATATATGCTCTTTGGTTTAGAGGGATATTGTACCATTTCCCAGTCTCCACTGGGATATGGTGGTTTGAGGTTTTAAATTTCATAAAAATCTTTCTGAGTTTTTGAGCAATATGTAAATATAAATTCATAACTGAAGTATTTCTTAAAAATTTTACATATTTGGCCTCTTGAAGAGTCAATCATATCACTAAACTATTTTTAATGAATTAGTCTTGTAACTTTTGTTTTACAATTGCAGAAACTATTCAACCATTCTCAAAACGGTGGATATAATTTATGCACCTAGTACGCTTTATGAAATTATAGGCTGTACTATTAGGTCACCTCCCTCCATAGACTACCATCATGTAAAGGTATGTTATCTTACATTGAAGAGGGATCTAAAACAAACTATTTATTATCTAGATTTTCGTTGATATGCTGCAAAACAAAATGATTCCAATTAAAAATTGGACGTTTGAAATTGAATGAGTTCTTAAATCTAAAATTTATGCTTACATTATATTATTTTTTCATAACTAGGGAAAAAGTTGTTTGAATTCTCCACCGAAATTTCTTGAAATTATATTTGTTTTTATTACTTGTTCCTTAAAACATCGATCGATATCAAGGATATCAAGTGTACTAAATTTGAATCAACAAATGCTTTCTTTAGTGATTCGTGAAGGCAGCAAGCATCGCAGAAAAAAATAGATAACCCGTATGATCGCTACCTTCATAGCAGGCATGAATCATCAAAGAAATAATTTTATTGTTTATAATTGTATCTTCTTTTAATAAATTTATTTATATAATCATAAATAAGAAGTAAAAGTAACCAGATCATTGTTAATGTTCATCAGTACGTTAGATAGGAGAACTAGCAAATTCTTCTATGCATGTGAATTCGAGGCTGGGTCATTTTGTGCAATCTGTGACTCGTTTAAGTAGCTTAAGTTTGGTTCTATCGGTAAACTGGTTAGAAATGGTTAGATTTCAGGCATGCAATTTCAGAGCTATGAATCATAATCGGCTTTCATAAGGAACAGAGGAGAAAATACTGATGTAAGTATATACTTTTAAATCTCACCGTTAAAGGTGGCGTTGTTACTAACTTAAAAATTACCATAGCAACAGAAGTTGTCTGTCCTACTATTTGATGGCCCTTAATATCATCGCCAACATTAGAAAATGGTTCCAAGATATCTGATAATTTCTTACAGCCAAAAAAAATTGGACCAAGGGAGTTAAATTATTTCTTACAGCCAACAAAAATTGGACCAAGGGAATTAAATTATTTCATTTCAATGTGTACCCCTTTTTCCTCTAGGTGTTTCTTTGGACCAATCCCTGACAGCATAAGGATCTGTGGCGAATTGACGGTTCCAGCAGACAAAATGACCTCCCTCTTTGCCGTGATAACATATTTCCTGTTGTCTTTTATGAATGATACCCCTACTGCTTTCTTGTCTTCGATTAGAATCTAAAAAGAAATTATATTATATATCTTTCTATGAATTCATTCATTACCTTAACAAACATAACCCAACTCAAATATCATCTATATCCAATTCGTTTTTCATATCAATCAATATTTTGCAACAACAGATGCACCCAATCGTAAATTCTCTGATTATTCTGGGCTTTTTTCTATATTTCAAATGGCTACAAATTGGATTTTTTTTATTGATTCATTTTAGAACTCAAACTTTTACACTCGAGATCTGGCTCAAAATGACACAGACCTCCACCATCGGATTTTTTCATTAATACAGATTGTTGTAAAAAAAAGTCGCCATAAATTAGCTACTTATTCTAAGGATATCAGTTGCCAAGATTTTCAGATTAAAGATGAAAAACATGCAAATCATAGCTGGTCATACGTGTAATGAAATGATATAATTATGGATGAATATATATTACATGTAATAATGTATTATTACGCAAGTTACATGTTAATCAAAGTACATTAATTTATTTTATTTTTTTGTTCTTTGTTTTATTGTTTTTTCTTTGTTCTCAGTGTTTTGTCGATTTATTATTTGCTGCGTTTTTAAAACCGCTAACAAAAACCAAATAAAGCAATATTACGCAATATAGCATTAATGTTGCTGCTACAGAATATAACTGATACATATCAGTCAAATTCATTGATAAACCACTTCTTTTTTTTTTTACAGACGTTAGTCTTTGCTGAAAATCATCTTAACTTATTACTTTATAAAAATTAAGGAGATACTACTTTGTCTCCTTCATTATATAATATCAAAGAATTATGCATAATATTCTTTTCGATTTATTTTTTAATATTTTTGTTTTACAGATTTATTGATATTTTGTGTGCACAGTACAAGGTCAAATCAAATAATTTGTTTTCTTAATTTTGCCATACATATATTGTATTTAAAACAATTTGCTGTTTCAACATATACATTCACACCTGCATTTGCAAACCCTGCATCTTCATTCACACCCACAGACATACAATTTCACAAATTTCATTTCTGACAGATGAAATTGCAAGATTTACAAATTTCTACAATTTTTGAAATCGTAATGTTATTATTTCCTATGGTTATTACCTTAGTGACAAAGGAATTCATGGACACGTGTAGATTTTTACGGTCCATGACAGGCCTAAGGAAGGCTTTCACTGTGCTCTCCCGCTCTCCATTTCTGGTTGTTTCTTGGGAATTGCAATAGCCTTTGCAAAGGTTAAGTAAACTTATATATTCAGCAGATAAAAAATACGATCTTGAAAAAAGCACTACCTATTATAAAAGTTAAGCGTCCTTATTTTCGTACTTGTGTAAGTTTTCATATCGAACACACCGATTTCATTTTCATTGGCAGATATTGCATTATGCTTTTCTTTCAATATTTGATTTACATGTACTTGTTGATGATAATTGTGTTGCAACATTTACACAATGTTAATTTTATAACAACATACCTATTTGTGACTTCCCATTACAGTCTGTGAAAGGCATGCCAATTTCTTTCATTGCCGGTGCATATGCATTCTTACTGAGAGGGGTTGACGTCCCATCGCTGACCGATAAATAACCCCCCTTTCCGTGATATTCTGTATCATGAAAAAATGACAATAACAAACCGTCAACCATCTCAAAAATCCATAAAACGAAATACAAATTCAAAGCAGAGCAACACGGACCTCCAAAATGATAGAGGTAGGATCAGGTGCCTAGGAGGAGTGAGCATCCTCTGCTGACCGGTCACATCCGCCGTGTGCTCTTTGTCGAAATTGGGGGAAAAAAACCCGGAAAAGTCCGTAGACAATTAGGTGATAAATTATTGTCTAACAATTAGTATGAAAAACGTCTGTCAGCATGCGACCCAGTGGATGATTGTATTTGCTGACAAGGTCGTTGTATCGACCATAGTACTTACGAAAAGATGACTTCAAACGAGCCTGTTGAAAGTCCTCTTTTATCAACTTGTTTGTCAGTAGCTTGCCCCGCCTTTGAAACTGTTCATACGAAGAGCATGCCCTTGTGTATCGAATTAACTGAGAGACAAAAACACCATATGCAGGTGATGAAGGTATATTGCTACATAAGTAAGGAAAGTTGACTATAGAAAAATTGAAGTCATCGCGTTTATCATAAAGTATTGTTGTTAAGTTACCATCAATGTCCATTTCCAGTAAAATATCCAAATATGAAACAGATGACGCAGACTCTGTGGTATCTTTTATTTCAAGTTCACTGGGATATATCGAGTCGACGTAAGTATGGAAATAACAATTGTTAATTGATAATACGTCGTCGATATACCCGAATGTTGAGTTGAAGGCCACAGCATGCATCATTTTGAAAATATATCTTTATTGTAGGTTATGATATTGTATTTGATATCATGGATGTTTTAGTTTTCACTTATCTTAAGGCTTTTTGACAGTGTGGTTTTGCAACACAAATTAGTACTTTAATGATACATGTAGTTAATGCCACAGGCATTTTGAATTACGCTTTTTTAAAAGCCTCTAGTGGATTGTTTTTGAAGGGGATGGTATATTTATTTTCTACGATTTATACGATAAATGAATATTTCAAATAAGTATTGAATTGATAAGTTCTCTAACCTGAGTTTTGGAGCTCAGGGATCTGAATGTCCTCTGACTTTATGAAGTACGGGAGAACATCTTTGTAGCTCCACCCCTTACATCCCTCCTTAGCCCACCCATCGTAGTCATGGCGACTGCCCCGGACGTACTGCATGTAGTTCAGATTACTTGTACCTCCCAAGGCCCTCCCCCTAGGCCAGGCACTCCTCTGTCAGAAATATAACCAGTAAATAGGTAGTAGTTTTCATATTTACGTACATTATTTCTCTTGAAGGTATAACTCCCATTGTCAAAGATTATTTTTTTTAGTACTTTTGAATTTTGCAATTGAGTCTTAAAATTTAAGCTTAGCTGCCAAGAGATAGGCTGTTGTTGCTTCTTTATTAGTTTTGACATTATCGCCAAAATATATGATTTGTAAACCAATGTTTTTTTTTCAAAACATATATTAATATATATTTATAGTCTCCTAATCTAATGTGCTACGCATCAATACTATGAATAAACACCTTCTCATGCAATGCTAAGCAAGCCTTCTTTTGAGGTACAGTTTGGTATTTCCAATCTTGTTCCGTTTTCTGAAGCAATCCAGACGCGATTGGAATACTTATGTTAAAATTGTCATCTTCGGAACCTCCAGCTTCGATGAGGAGCACGGAAGATTCGGGGTCTTCCGAGAGTCTGTTTGCAAGAACACATCCTGCAGATCCGGCCCCCACTGTAAAAAAAAATGTAAGCAAATATTATTTGAAATCAGATATTTATAAATTAATGCAATTATACATGCAATACAAGAATTTAACAGAATTAAAAGAATAATGGTAATTCTAATAAAGTTTCGAAAATAACATTTACGGTACTGTTGATTTCTACAGCAGCGATTCAAATATTCAAAGAAAAGCACAAGTGCTTGAGGACAGGACCGAACCCCCATTTCAAAATGTTGGTTATAAGTAATTTTGTGAAATGAATGTATACATTAGTTTATAGATATATCATAAAAGGATAATTTAATAAAAAAAAAAAAGAGTAAAGTCCCGGGGTCTAGATACTTGGAGTGGGGGGATAGAGGGGGAGGGGGGTTGGTGGTCGGTCCTGTCCTCAAGCACCTGTGAAGAAAAGCATTGTATTTCTGTATCACTAATAACACGATAAGATATCTTACATATTATGTAATCATAGGTAGCATTGAGTGAGGGAGGCTCGTCATTGCCTCGGTTGTATCTCGAGAAATACACGACAGCTACACCGATAGCGAGCACAATAATGGCGCCCTTCATTCCCATCGCTCGGTAGAAAAATATTCACTGCAAGAAATTCATCCTTGGTCAGATACAATCTAATTAAAATTAGGTCTTAGATCGGCTCGCTTTGTGTAGCTAGTAAGCTTGATGATCTAACATATAAATATAATTAGATTGAGTCAGATATTACTTTGAACGTAATAAAAAAAGCAAAAACATGTGATACATGCATGTATAAATGGAAGATGCTGTTTACAGTCGGGTAATGGTGACATTTTTTTCACGAGATGATGATACATCTGTTTTTACATTACAGTCCGAGATTTTGTTATATAAGGTACAAGCTGCTCGTTTATTGCTATACTATCATGATTCTCTCAATTAATATTATCTGCAGAATGTTGTATTTTGTTTTTTTGTTTTTTTTTCGTATTTCTCCTAGTTGGTATAATTGAAATATCATAGTTGACATGAAAACACAGATTATAATCATGTATTATGAAAATGATGAAACCAAAAAAAATGCTTGTATATGGTTTAATTTAAATAATGTAATTTCAGAATTCAGAGTTGTTCAAATACACGTGTTAATCATGTTTTCAGTGTATCTTTTGTTCAAGTTTTATTGTACATTGAAATCATCATTAACATGTACGTGTACTTCAGCTCCATATATAATAACAACTCTAAATTCTACTGAATTCTGGGAGAGAACAACTATAAGCGTTTAGTTGAACAAAGTTTGTCGTCCAAGCAATTGCAACATATAGACACAAGAAGCAGAATCAGGTAAAGTCAAACTGTCAGCGTGTAATGATAAAGTAATACAATGCATGAAGAAGTATCAGCGTGTAATGAGAAAGTAATACAATGAAGAAGTATCAGCGTGTAATGAGAAAGTAATACAATGAAGAAGTATCATCGTGTAATGAGAAAGAAATACAATGAAGAAGTATCAGCGTGTAATGAGAAAGTAATACAATGAAGAAGTATCAGCGTGTAATGAAAAAGTAATACAATGAAGAAGTATCAGCGTGTAATGAGAAAGTAATACAATGAAGAAGAAGTATCAGCGTGTAATGAGAAAGTAATACATTGAAGAAGTATCAGCGTGTAATGATAAAGTAATACAATGAAGAAGTATCAGCGTGTAATGAAAAAGTAATACAATGAAGAAGTATCAGCGTGTAATGATAAAGTAATACAATGAAGAAGTATCAGCGTGTAATGAGAAAGTAACACAATGAAAAAGTATCAGCGTGTAATGAGAAAGTAATACAATGAAGAAGTACCAGCGTGTAATGAGAAAGTAATACAATGAAAAAGTATCAGCGTGTAATGATAAAGTAATACAATGAAGAAGTATCAGCGTGTAATGAGAAAGTAATACAATGAAGAAGTATCAGCGTGTAATGAGAAAGTAATACAATGAAGAAGTATGAGCGTGTAATGATAAAGTAATACAATGAAGAAGTATCAGCGTGTAATGAGAAAGTAATACAAAGAAGAAGTATCAGCGTGTAATGAGAAAGTAATACAATGAAGAAGTATCAGCGTGTAATGATTAAGTAATACAATGAAGAAGTATCAGCGTGTAATGAGAAAGTATCATCATATAACGAAGAAGGATAGCGTGAAATGAGAAAGTAACTATTATTTACATTTCTTTTAACTATAGTTAATCATTATGATAGTTTCACTAAGCATGAAACTGTATTTATCAGATAAACTATATTTTGCAATCGCAAAAGACTCATTTCCACTGTTAATTATAATTTACACTTCTGAAACATAGATGAAAGTTATCCACATTAGGCAGTAGGGCCATTTCATACAGTTATGACACGTATGTGATTTCGTATAAACTTTGACTTTACATGATCGGCAAACATTTTCACACAAGGGCACATGCATAAAGGCGTATCTACAGTGTGTACATGTGCGTGCCTTCAGCCCTTGCTACGCATAACTTATGATTTAATAAAATATATCTATTGTTATTATAGAAAATATTCCTAGAAATAATCTACAAACGTTCGAACATAATTTCTTTCTGTTGCATGATTGTCCACTGCTTTATCGCATTCTGGAACAGCGAGGCATTTGCTGTACAAAGTAAACAATATACCAACTTCATCTGGGGCAAACAAATAAAACATGACTCCATTGAATTGTTTGATATCATGTGTTTCATTTGATCTTCCATTAAATAATATGTATCATAATAGAGGTCAATGATATTGCTTTGTACTAGAAATGCCAATCATTTTTATCAATGCCATGTCCTACTTATATTTAAACTTTTGCGACGAAACGCATGTGCAATGCAATGTGTCATATCTTAATACATCTACATGTATATTCCACTGATTAATGAAATATGTAATTTGAGTCGGGAAACTCAAATTAAAACTAGTCACAACACATTCAGTTTGAAGTCATCTTCAAAAGTAGACTTATATATGTTTAATTATAGTTAATAATTTGATGCTCAGATTAGCGTATCTATCAGTGCTTATTTTGAAGGGGAGTCTCGGGATCTCGATGGTACCCCCCCCCCCCACCCCACCCCAGCTCCTTGCGCATCCACTCTTTTGCAATGTAATGTCAGTCCCTGACCTATGACCTACTTACATGTACTCTATTCTAATATTTACGGTATACATATAGATAATTAAACAAAATGTGTCTTTGTTGATTTTAAAAGACACCTGTGTTTAAAAATAAAAAAAAACCACAATTATTTCCAATATTTCAGAGATAGACGGTATACTTACCAAATCAAAAGCGAGTCATGCGAGACAAATACATGTATATATGTACATTCAATGCAACCAATACATATCGTTTGCAAAGAGTGTTGAAAATCGTTCTGGCTTTTGACCCGAACTTTACGAAATACCTGTTGAGTAAATAAAGTGATGCCCCCTATATCAGATCAGCTGATCGGTCCATGCATGAATAGGTGCAGCAAAAACTGATCTTGCCTTGAAAAGCGAAAAAAAACGATATAATCTTGAGTTAACGGCTGTCAACTCACTTAATGAACTTTTTCAGATTATGGAGGAACATTAGTGTATTTAATTTTTCGTTTGGTACCATCGGGCATTTCATTTTCTTGATGACTGTGTTTTTAAAACCGCTATATTTGTTACGATAGCCGGTACGTATAGAGTACTAGTATTAGTGAAGGGGAAGGGGGGGGGGGTCAAACAAAATCAAACGTATAAATGACCCTCCCCCCCCCCTTTTAATTAAATTCAGGACAGGATGACTGCACTTAACGCCGTATTTTGGGTCCTCTCTCTCTCTCTCTCTCTCTCTCTCTCTCTCTGTCTCTCTCTCTCTCTCTCTCTCTCTCTCTCTGCATGTTGTCATTTTTTAAAAGTTTTAAAACATGCACATTATATAACACATAATATCGGCCGGTATAAGTAGCCATTGGTGATTAGAAACCAGTGGCTGATGTCCACAATTTACTTGTTCATTAGGCTTAATTACACATTAAATTTAATGAACCGGATCCTGATCATAACCACCAAAAAACAATAAAAAATATGGCCGATGATATATGTACAAGACCGTCGTGCGCTTAACTAAGTAAATTCTATTTACAAGACCGTCGTGCAAATAGCTATTACTAAATGCAGTGATATACACACGACCGTCGTGTGTATTAATTAATGAAAATCTATGTATACGATCGTCGTGTAAATAACTGTTCTATGTAGCTAAGCTATATACAGGATATTTTTTTAGTGTAGGACGATATTATAAATGTCAAAGTTTATTTATGATTACCTATTCATATTAAATGGAATTTATGTGATCCCGAACCTGACCAATGTGCTAACATTCGCGCAACATTTTACATGTGTAAACTGAAAAAACTGTTTGGTAATTTATAACTGATATAACTGTAATTGTGTATAAAAATATAGACATCCAGGCAACACATATTTTTCTTGATTGACAAACTGAGCATATCCGAGATTTTCTTATGATTATATTTTTTATTACCGGAAAACCATACATTTCCTCCTTTTATATGTCTTGTTTCATATCCAATACATGTACATACAGTGTACCAGACGAGTATACACCATGTATACAGATATTTTAAAGAATTTAATCAAAAGCATTCAAAAAAAATTTCAAAAAAAGAGAGTTATATACAGTATCTTTTATTGATAGAAAAAATCATCACTTAATCATAATATGTTAATTAAACATAAATACACACTGTATAAGCAAAAAATACAGTTTAATGTTAACATTGTACATTCAGAGATTTTATTCATCAACATTTTTTGACATATATATAAATTGAAAGTAAATGTGGAGGAAAAATTAAGAAAAATTGTTCAACATGAATAATGGTAACTTAAAAACAGTTATCATGATGGTTATCTTAAAAAATCACAAAAGCAGACAAATGCCTCAATTATCGGTAATTAATGTTTTGGCTTGAATTGTACCAAATTGGTTGAAAATAAGTCAATTTACAAATGCTGGGTTTAAATATACATATATACATTGTACAAGTGCATTAAAAGTTACAAAGTCAAACATGCATGTGATTCATTCTTTGCAACTGAAATGTGTTTAATCATCTATCAAGGGCCCTCAAGGGTGGGGGATATACCAGGCACATTGAAAACAATAATATAATCGTTATCATTATTATAACAAAATATTGATGAAATACAGAGAAAGAATGTCCAGAGCGAATTACAAATTTGTCAACTGAATAAAAAATGATTCATAGATGAAATATATGACTGTCAAAATAGTAAGAATAGATTATTATAACTGCAGCTATACATGCACGTTAACAAAAATATCAAGAGCAGTAATTATATAAATATTGTACTGGTTAAGTAAGCATAGACAGCTAACATGGGGGAGGGGAAATCTGATTTATAACTTATATACTAGTATTCCATATAACACATACTAAGTTGTCATACACATATACAAGAGTACACATTTATGCAAGTAGAAAGATGCATTTATTTATGCGCAGTTGGTAATATATGTTCCTTCAAAACAATTAGTATTTATATGTTTAAATTACTAGCATTTTTATTACAGTATTTTAGCTTTTCTTCATAATCAGAAGTTAATTTCAGTTGCTTAAATTTGCGTGGTCATTTTTTTTTACATTTAGTACAGAACCATTTTGAATTCACTTCTTCAAACACCTTCTTTGGAATTGAAAGGCACGACTTGTGAAACCACTCCTTACATTTCTTACATTTCCCCATTTTTTCCTCTCTGTAGTTTGGTAATCTGCAAATGCAGTAAAGTGGGATCTTGAAGGACTTTGTCACCCTTTTCTGTACATTCCTTTATTCTGATGGAAAAGGGCGCATCTCATTTGCCGCCAAACATGACAGCATATGATTTCTCATATTTTTGGGAAGTAATCTTTCCTGGATGGATCATTGCCAAAACAAAGATCTGTGGCATATGCAATTGAAAATAATCCACAATCATATCCTCCTTTTTGGTGTTTGCAATTGATAACATTGATACCCATGGTCTGTTCTTGGATCATCATAATGCATGGAGCTTGCATTTTAACCTCCATGGAGACTGGCGTATACAGGGAGTCAAAGATGTCAACACAGTTATCATCACAAAATAGGTTTGATACTGTCAACCAGTGCAGGGCACCATCATGAAGAATTTGAATAAAATCTCCAGTTTCAATTGCAAACTGCAGTTTGCTGCCAAGAATGGTGTCTTGTAGTCCATGCATCTTTGGAAATTTTTGTGCCAGTAATTTTTGAGCAGCATTGATGTGGACATCAGTAAGCATCCCCTTAGGGTCTCCAATCATATCTATTTCATCACTCCTACTGATATCTGTTTTATTCAAGCTTTCATTATTTGTCTCCTTTTTGTTCAACCGTTTTTTTTCCAGCAATCTTTTTCTTGATTGGAAAACATTTTCTTTTCCTTTCTGAAGCGTTACATTTCCTCTAACTGGAGGAGTTTTTGGTAGCTATATTGTCTTCAAGTCCTTGATTACTTTGGTCGCTCTACCTGTACTGCAAGTGGATATTCTTAAATTATTTTTTTCTGTACAGGTAGTTTCTTCATTTTCTATTTTTTGAGGGGAAACATCTGGTGATAGATCTGTAAACAGATTGTGTTGAGTATTTTCTTGAACATCGCAAAATGAATTCAAAGTATTTTGTTGTTCCATTCATGTCGTTTTGGATGTTGTTTGAAGAGAGGGCATACAATACATGATTTTGAACCCTGCTGGGGAAGGCACAGGAGTTATACTTTTTTCTGGAGTGTTCGATTCAAAAGAAAAGGAGAAGAAAGCATTGGTGTTAATTCTCTTGGATTGTCTCGAAGACGAGTTGGAGATAAAGGTTGTAATGAGGCTAGTGAGGAAGGCCAGTCTTGGAGGGATTCATTAGTACAAGGTTAAGGCACCATGTTGTCATTACTGAGTGGAGATTCAGGTGATAATGGTGGCAGCGAATATGGGGAAGAAGGCAAGTCTTCTCCGCTTTCATTGGTTTGAGGTGAGGGTATCATGTTGTTATTTTAGGACAGTAATGGTGGAGATTCGGGTGATAATGGTGGCAGCGAACATGGGGAAGAAGGCCCGTCTTGGACACTTTCACTGGTTTTAGGTGAGGGCACCATGTTGTCATTTTTGGATGGAGATAGAGCTGAGATAATTGGTGTCTCTGGTGTCACACAGGGATAAGGTTCATCAGCTTCTTCTGCTTTAAAAATGACTTTTCCCCACTGAGCCATGCATCATACATTGTAGCAAGAGTATCCATTTTTTCATTGAACTCTTTTGTACCCAAAGTAGATGCAAAGTCTGCAATAGCCTTGCATAATACCATGATTTCCTTGCATTTTTGGGTTTTTGATGTTTGATATTTCTTAAATCTTTTTCGTAGGTGTTGACTGCTTTCTGGTGTTTCTGTATTTGTCCTTTTTCCTATCTCTCCATATTTTTCTCTGGTATGATAGCTGCCACCTCCCTGCTCTATCCTCCTGGCGAAAACATGTCTACATGGCAAAAGCATGGTCTTCTTTAGAGAACAACTGCACATTTTATTGTTCTTTGATGTGCTGAGACGGGCTTTCTCTAGTTCTGCAATTAGGATGCCTGCTGCATATGGTGTTATGTTTTTAACAATGTCATCTTTTATAACATCATCATCTCCTAGGCGGTATGCAGTTTTAAATGTATGGTTGAATTCCCTGTGAGTCATTTCATTTACTTTTCCTCTGTGCAGTATTAAGATGCTCTTTACCGCCTCTGTGAGTGTCATATTTCTTTTCAGGATATCTGATTTTCTGGTTATGTGACTCCATCCTATTATTTGTTGTGTTTCCCAGATTAATTTGTTGGATTGTTTTATAGAATGCCCAATGTTTTATCTGATGTGGCTTTCCCCAGTTTTTGTTGTAATAGGCCATGAAACTCTCGGGTGCTGTGGCTGCCAGGTGACCTAATGCTCTTTCAAAAGCTGATTTTGATTTGGAAAACACAAGTGACTGAAAAGATTTTTAAAGATCATTTTTTCCTCTTGTGGTTTTGATAATTTTTGAATAAATCTATATACAGCTTGAATGACATGGGATTTACAAAGTTGGACTACTGCCCCTGGAATAACTTCTCTAACAGCAGCAATTTCCTTCATGTCTTTGTCTAATACTACAACTTTTATTTTTTCTAATTTGTGTATTCTTGAAATCTCTGTCATGACAGCTGAGAAGGTATGTTCTGTTTCATGGGTGATGAAAGCATACCCTACAGTTTACCCACTTCCATTTCCATCTTCTACCAAAAGGGAAAATAATGGCATTCTCAGCCTGTTTGTACAGTAAGTACAGTCACTCATTAGCATTTTGGGGAACATGGCAAATGTTTGCTTCATGTCACCAGTGACCAGAAGAATAAAATCCAATACTCCTTCATTATTTGCTTGAACTGAAATGACAGCCTCAGGGTCATCTTCAACTGCAAGTTATTAATTGATATTAATTTTTGATAGCACATAAAAATGCTTAACGAGTTTATAATTAAAATATTAATCACTTGATTATGGTTGTGAATCTCATTCATTCATCAGTACAATTAATTTTAAAGAAAACGTCAAGTTGAAATATTTCAAGCAAGCAATTTCCAGGTGGAGTAAATAAATCATTCTTCACTTTACTTAAAGAAACTAGTAGCATTGTAGCAACAAATATTGATAGTTCAATGTTGTGGCATAAAGCAGGATAATTAATCCCCGAGGACTTATTTATGTTCAACCTCTCAATTTGGCTGTGTAAATTCTTTAATTATGATGAAAATTCTTGATAATTCAAAATTATTAGACTTGTTGAGATACTGCAGATAAATAGTATCATAAATAGTCAGATAAATGATTTTATTCAAATATTCTTTCATGTCTGATAATCTACTTACAAAGCAACTTTAGTTCATCCATCAATAATTCTTCTTCATTCTTGTCTCCATTCTTTTCTCTTTTTGCTTTTTGGTGTACATTGTGGAGATCTTTAAGGGTGATGACATGGCGTTGTTTTGCTTCGATGTGTTCTTTCAGGTATTTGACTTTCACACCAATCAAGCATTGTTTCCACTTCATTTTTCTTTGCTTCACTTAAGCGCCGTTGTTCTGGGTAATGCTTAAATGCATTGCTGAAAAAAAATTAAATTTAAATACACTTTACTGCTCACATGTACCCCGTATATGTTATTTCATTTTAAAAAATAAATCAAGATGTTGTGTGTCAAGATTTGATTTGAATTGAAAGCTTATTTTGTTAATGTTTTACTTTAACTTTGTCAAAAGTGCAATCCAAATTAATTTATTAAAATTTAATAAACAACAAGCTTTGTCTTCTCTTTGTTAACAGTGAGAAAAGGTCTTGTTTGGCAATCTTAGAATTATGAAGTATTATTACCTAATCAAAGAGATTTTGCTGTTTTATTACAGATTAAATATTTTCATCTATTTTGTATGTGTAATCAGTCTTATTAAGTATTGAAACCGATCTATTGAACTGTCAATAGACTGCGATCTATAAGACCGCTGGTCAATAGCCTGGGATCTATTAGACCGCCGGTCAATAGACTGCGATCTATTGGACCGGCAACGTATTTTGAAAAATTTCAATTGCTACAAAATTAAAAGATCACTGTGTCATTATGTTTGTTTTACTATCGTTCTTAAAATTTATCATTTATGAAATCTTTCTGTTATATAGAATTGTGAACACAACATACTAAAAATGAAATTAGGTAATAAAACAATTATTTAATGCCTGAGCAGTCAATAGACCAGAATATTTTTTCCTTGGTACAGGGAACAGCTCAGTGTGTTCTATTGCCCGAGGCCGTTGGCCTCGGGCAATAGAACACACTGAGCCGTTCCCTGCACCTCGGGAAAAATATTCTGGTCTATTAACTGCTCAGGCATTGAATAATTTTATATTATTGAGCTATTAAAAACTGTCAAACAATTACCATGATAATTCTGACATAAAGTATTTAGATTAACATTCAATGTTAATGTTCTTTATATTCATTGGCAAATCATGTTATCATTTTGATAAACATTCCTCATTTTGTTTTAATACTTAATGAAGTAACCCAGTCAGCATCAACATGTTGGTCCAGTGTTGGTCCAACAAAGCTGATTTTGTTGGCCCTACGTTGTATGCCATCGTTGGTTCAACATTCTAAGTGCAAACTGGTTTAACGTTGGCCCTACATGTTGGCTCTTCGTTGTATATTGATGTTGGTCCTACATTGTCCCATCATAAACATATTGTGCTGGCCCAACATTTATATGCAACTATTGGCCACTTTGGGCCACTGTGTTTGACATACATTGGCCCAATGTGGTGGCCTACGTTGGCTCAGTGTGTGTCTATACACACTGAACAGGTATAACCATGAAAAAATAAAAATCTGATGTTAGACATAAAAAAAAATGCAAATTTAAGTTAAAAATATTTTTTTAATTTCTTTGTTCAACTGTACATTTTAAACAATTAAAATATGTCTCCACGTTTAATCAAATTGGCAAATGAAAAAAGTCAAAGATATCAGTTAAAAGTAATGTACGGATTCAACAAAGAAAGCTTTCATTTATATTACTTCGGTATTTAGAGTGGTGATGATCATATAGTCCAGATAATAAAGAATTCATCTTGAGAGATGTCATCATACAGGAACTCTACCTTGTCCTGTTCTATATGGTTTTGGGTGGCCGTTTCTTCTCCACACTTCTCGTTTGACTCCCATACCGATCACTTGTAAAGCGGAACCAGTCTTTTGTCAAATTACAAACCACATTATAAGTCATAAGCACCTTCCTCACAGTTTCTACAATAATAATATACAAGGACAAATGTATGCCTAAAAAAGTAATACTACAGAGATTTGTTCTCTATTTAAAATTATGCTATTTTCAGATGTCCAGGTGTTACGAAATAAAGCTGTATAACACTAGTAAAATATTTAAATACATGAAATAGTTATCAGAAGTTGAAGACGATTAAGGCAGCAAAATAATTTTAATCAAGCATGTTAATTATAAATATGTATCTAAAGATCAACATAAATTATGATGAAAAAATACATTAATTCATACTTGCATGATTGTTGGGTTAGAAATTCCTCAAATATTCACACAGATTTCGTTCGTTCTATGTTCTGCTCACAGTTCTCTTACAGGCGGGGAAATATCGTAGAGCAAGCGAAAGTCTTTGTCTTTAATTTGAACATCCCTCTCGGTATCAAATATCACACTTTTCTCCAGAAACTGGCCAGTCTCCCGCTGTTAATCTCATGACCTAATTGCATTCAGCTGAAATTGACAATGTGCTCTTATCTCTTATCTAGTGCTCAGTTGCTGACATAAACTTGGGGGTGAAATGTAACATTAATGTGTTTACCTAGAACTTATTTAAAGTAAATGTTGCATTTTTTAAAACTAAAATATATAAATAAGTATCACTTGTTAAGAAGAAAATATTTTAAAAGATAATTCAGTCTAATCAAGCAAATGTTAGCTTATACCACCTTGAACAGTCCAGTGTATAATAACTACTTTTTTAAATTATTCCTCTAAAAAGTTTTTGCAAATATGCATTGTGCCAACAATTTTTCATTTTGATTACCATTATATCAGATGATATCGCTCGGGCAACATTGGGCCTGAATAAAACTCCTAAAGTCATTTTGACTTTTATTTTATTGGTTGGTCTATATTGGGCTAACATTGGCCCAATTAAAATTTCTCAGCATCATTCTGACCAGTGATTAGCATTAAAGTGGCCCAACGCTGCACCATTGATGTGTTCCACCTCAATGTTTTCGTATCAATGAAACAAGTATGCTAACATCTGGCAAACAATGGCCAAACGTAGAATTCCTAACGTCATTTTGACAGGAATCATATATCAGTTGATCTACGTACGGCCAACATTTGCCCAGCGTTAAACTCCCAACATTATGTTGATAGGAATTATATCGGTTGGTCTTTGTTGGGCCAACAATGGCCCAACTAAGAATTCTCTACGTCATTTTGACTATCGATCTACATCAATTTACTTACGTTGGGCCAACAATGAACCATTGTTGTGCTCATAACTTAACGTTTTAGTATCACCTGCAAACATAATCTAACATATGGCCAACAAAGGCCCAACGTTGTATGCCCAACGCCAACTATCTGCCAACAGTACAACTATTTGCCAATATTGGCCCAACGTACATATGTAGTCAAGCTATCTGGGAAGTGAGTCAGGGATGCCTCCATTTTGTGACATGAACATATACTTCCTTTTGATATCCGGATGCTAAGGCAGGTTTTTAAAAGATTTTAGAACAACCCAAATTGTGGAAGGGTCTTGGAGCTGGTTAACTATATATGCCCATACCAAATAGGACGTGCACAGTTAACATAACTATTGATGTGTAATAGCTTCAGACACAGAATTTGATATTGATTATCTGGATGCTATTGTCAGTGTAAATATTTTGAGTAGTTCAACAAGCATGTTTAAATGTTGGAAAAAAAATGCCATTCTGACCAGTTTTTTATAGTTCATATAACTTAGTTTGAAATAGTTTCAGATACAGAGCCTGATCTCCATTATCAAGGATGCAAAGGAAACCTGGTCTTATATCACCTTAACTTGTTGGATGAATGTGATTGTTAATATAAAATATATCATGCAATCTTATTCCTATGATATTGCATCATATGAACAGTATCATATTGTATTCTATGCTACAATGTTGTATCATAAAACACAATATTGTATTGTGTCATAATATAAAATTTTATTTCCTATGTCGCTTGTAATGCGAGATCTGATTGGTTAACAAGCCGGGCGTAAATTTATGTACCACCTGCTGAAGCCGGGTGTAAATAAAATGTAACGTCACAATGCAATTCTTGTAGGTTTACAAGTGCACCTAAAGATCTTTGCGCAAAATAATGTAACGTTAAATGAAGTAAATGAATAAATAATTTGTCAAAATCCCTATTTCGTAATATTATATTGGTATGAATAAATGATTTTCAGCACAATTTCAATTAATGTTTATTTTTTTCTGAGTGATCTTAGACCAGAATTTCAAGTTGCAAAACACAGGTAAAACAATATAATTTTAAAATCTATATAACATAGGAAATAAATTCGTTATCGAGGTCCAATCAAGGGTGTACGGGGATTTATTCCGGGTTGTATTCCATACACCCTGAGACAGGTCTCAGGGTGTATGGAATACAACCCGGGGTTGCGGCCTCAGGGTGTATGGAATACAACCCGGGGTAAATCCTTACACCCTTGATTGGACCTGGATAACTAATAGTATCACGTGGTATGATACTGTATCATCTGAATCATGATATTATATGATACAATTTTGTACAATATGACACAATATTATATCATTTGATTTGATATAATATGATACAATATTGAGTAATTTTATATTATTACATTAAAACATATGATTATTGTTATGAGTATTACACATAACAATACATTATTGTATCATTTGATATGATTAGATGTGTCATAACAATCAATGTGTTATTTTAATAATCATTAATTATGCTATTGAATTCATACAATATGATAAAGTACATGTAGTCTCAGAAAAGTGATGTCTCGTCTCGGTGAGCTCTGTAATTTTTTATTACATATGTTTAAAATTATCTAATGTTATATAATTTGGTTTTAAAACTTTTATAGATTCATGATTATATTTAGAACCTAACATGCTTTCACCTCCATCTATACGTAAGTGGTATTATATCAAATAAATCATATACAATAATCTCGGTGATCATTGGGTCAAGATTCCTACCAAAACATGGAGAACTGGAATAAATATCATTGAGACTCACAGTAACCTAAGACTTTCTAAAGAACCAAATATTAAGGAAGGGATACTAGGATTAAGGGACTGCGTGATTTTCACGTGATCTTCTTTTCTTTATACCTATCAGCCACAGGTACCTGACGTTATAAATTTTTCTCGTAATAAATATAAATACCCTTTACCTAATAATGGGCACCTTGTCTATTATTAGGTATAGGGTATTTATTTTCATTATGAGAAAAAATTATAACGTCAGGTGCCTGTGCTATCAGCAGCCGGGATGACAAATTTGAATGACATCAACAATTTTGTGAGCGGAAGTGATGGTGAAATGTCGACGTGTCTAGTTTTCCCGCCGCTAATGCAGTCAAAAAATGATATTGAAATGGTAATGTCTCATCCAAATAAACCAGAATTACACAGATTTATGTACATTAATTTCTATGGCATGTAGCTTTTATCTTAGTCCAAACTCGCGGAGGTATAGTTATAATTTTGAGGTGCATAACGGGTAGTTGTATTCAAATAAAAATAAAATACGCGATGTACATGTATTTCTTTCAGTGACTTTTGATCTAGCACACCCTTTACTTGTGTTTACATCTGTAGGTACTCCAGTGCAATCGGAATTTTTAAGTTAATTATTTTCAAAATTCACAGGCCTAGGGTCACCCAACCCTCTCCTGCGACTAAAAAAAAAGTTATATATATATATATATATATATATATATATATATATATATATATATATATATATATATATGTGCTCACCCGGTTAACCGGGTACTCGATCGAACGTCCGAGTATCGAATACTAAAATCGGTACTCGGTTACTCGGATGTATATTTTTTAATATTTCTAAGTTTATTTAATAATGCATTAAAACATTGGTTTTAAAACTTAAAATGTCCATTGCACTTGTACATACCGTAATTAGGATTTCCTACGCCTCTAAATATGCTAAATGACCGTTATCGCCTTTGGCAGTGTTTATATAGTAATTATCGTGACGAAGCACCTGTTACCTAGCTTTTCTCACCTTTGGCTGTCTTCTACCTTTATTTTTGGCTTACTTTAATGATTTGTTTTCACTGAACATCGTTTATATAGTTTATTATATAAATTACACAGTAGAGAAATTGAACAGACCTAAAATGCCGCCACCGACTTCAAAGGTCTGGAAATATTTTAAAAGAACTGAAGATTCAAAAAACGTAAAATGTCAGCTGTGCGAAGTAAACTTATCCTATACGGGGGGAACGACAAACATGTTAAATCACATTCGTCTTAAACATAAAGAGGAATTTGACAGGCCAGAAACTCCAGAAAAACAACCAACTTTATCGAATTTTGTCAATTCTCCAAGAAGCCGTAAATTCTCGGGAAAAGAGACAGATGATATTACACGTGCGATTGTTGATATGGTTACGCGCGGTATTCAATTTGTCTGCACCGCTTGGTGTGTTACAGGACCGACGACATCCAAAAATAAGCATTCAATGCTTATATTTATATTCATACTTTGTTAATTCCTAATTTATAGACCTTCATTGCATTGCTCATTTCATAAATTGGGTTTTTGTTCCACAATTAGATATAAAACCAATTTCAATTAAATTAGGAAAACCTAGAAATTTAGCAACATCGTTTTGTAATACAAAATTTAATGATTCAAGAAAAACTAAATATAGTCTATTTACTCGAATTAATAAAATGCCCTAAATTGTTAAGACTTGGTTATTCTTCACGTTTGTTAAAATTATCTGGAAATTAAAAAAAAAATTGTGCGCAATTTTATCTTGTTATAAATTAGTGAAATGATGGATTTCTTTGGTTTAAGAATCAACCGATTAGGTATTCTTGCTTTTTTTTTTTGCACGTATTTTATTATTGATAATTTAATGTAGGTCTAGATGCGACAAGAGTTTCATGCGCGGATCCAGAAAATTTTCCCAGAGTGGGGGGGGGGGGGGTGAGTTCTGAGGGATAAATGTGTTTATTGGGCGGGGGTTGGGCTGGGGGGGGGGGGGGTGCCCGAAGCATATTTTCGGTAACTTTACGATTAGAATTTAAGAAGTTTGCATTTTCTTCCTGTCCCCACCCTCTAGATCTGTGCATGAGTTTGGTTATTCTCCACTTAATTTGTTCATTTAGCATTATGTACCAACTTTCATTATTACTGCCGTGTCGTGATTCTCGACGAAATTAATCATTTTGTATATTTGATTTGATAAATAAATTATTTCAGGAAGAACATTCTTATTAAATACTTGTTGATGTCAAACGTGTGTTGTTTCGGGAGGTGGGGGTCATGGCTTCAGTTCGTAAGGCTTCTCGTTTTTTAATTTTACAATTGAAAATATGCAACATAAATATTTGTCATCTTCATCCCCCACTATAGTATATAAAAATAATTTAAAAGAAACATACCTTTGATTTGGCCGTAATCCTCTTCCAGTTTGTCTCGGTACACCTCCGTGTTTATGATGAGGGGTAAATATTAGTGTATTAGTTAATAGTGATTTATATAGAGTTACAGATTTGAGAATACGCTGTTCAGACAGTTCAAGCTGTGTTTGGGTGATTAAGAATGGAGCAATGTCTAGAGTGGTCAAGTTTTATGGGCTTTTAATTATTGAAGCCATGGGAGCTATTGTTTGTCGAATTGGGAGCCAAGATCAAGTTGGAGTTCAGACAAGATGATTAGAATTTTATAGAGATAGATGTATAAATGGAGCTAGTTAATTAATAGATTGGAGCTAATGATTTGAGATAATCATCAATTGGAGCCGTAGTAGTATATATATAGAGTAGAATAGAGTAGAAGGTAGTTGGAGATTTGGGGGATTTGTTCTTATTTACTCAGTGCACATGGATTAAACATAGTATGTGATGTGACTATTCTCTGGAATAATGTGAATAGACTTGTAAATAGTTTTACCAGTCTTTGTGAATTTAGTAATTAATATCAAATATGTGTGATTCAAAAGAAATGCCGGTCACCTCCGTGACATTTACATCTGTACAACACGTTTCTAAACTTGAATTTCTGGTCAAATGTTTTTGATTTAGATGAAAGTTTCTTGTTGGCAGTCTCTACAGTTTTGCTGTGACTTTTTACTGTAGACCATTGTAATAATTTGTCCTGAAATTCCTGAAATGAACTGAATTCGTCCCCTTCGTTCATCCTAACATCTTAAAGTTTCCCGCTATAAACTCTAACTATATGCATTGAATTGAAGTATCAGTCTATTAAGAATAATTTTTTTAAAATTTCTTGTTTGTCAGTAGATATTTATGCGTGCATGCATTGACCAAAACTCCTCCTCTATTTAAAAAATGACCAATGACTAATTGTTAAATTCAATCATATTCATAGACTCGTCATTTCTACACAGTTGCATAGGGATTTCATCATGAACGACAACTGTTACAATTCAATTAACAGGGTTCATAGATGCTGCACATAATGTTTTACGCCAATTATATAATGAGCGGAGAAGAAAGGAACCACTTGACAACAGCAAAATCTATGTTGGTAACTGATTAAGAAACATGGAGATGAAAAGAAACTTCAAAGACGCAATCAACTCGACTGACAAATTTTATATTTTAATAACTTAATTAATGTGATTATTAAAAGTAGTTACAAAAAAGTTTTAACATTTATCAATTTAAATTTGTATATATAACAGTTTATGCTAACTGTTATAGATAAGTTTGAATTGATTGTACATGTTACACGGGTTCTTTGCGCCCATTAATGTACACAAGACAGCCATAAACTGTGGGAGCTTTGCAATTTAGTACATACTTGTTGGTTGTTTTGAAAGCACTTTCGTTCTTGCAAGACGTTCAAACTTGATAATCTATCGTTACTAATGTACAAATGGGAATCATTTATCACATATCAACTCTTCGTACAACGAAGAACATTTTCTACATCGTATTTGATCACCTCATAATATTCGAAGGATAATTCCTTATTATTTATATTTTGTATAATTTTCAGCAGTTGTACGATTAAGTATTAAATAGTCATTGATCTCATGAAATGTACTGGATTATGCATTACAAACTCGATTTTTAATGTCATTATAGACAGATACATGAAAATGTAAAAGTATATATAATGTACATGTATATGTTTTTAAAAAAAATCCCACAACCATTAGTGCACGCCATTTTAAAAAAGTTTCGAATTGAACAATAATAACTGTGTTTTCAATGGTTTACCCCTTATTTTGGCAGAAGTGTTTGAAAAGGTTTATTTTGTCAAATACAAATATTGGTAAAAATATACAATCATAATTAAAGTAAGACGCTTTTGAGATAAATATGAGATTGTTTATCACATTTGTATATCGGTTCAATCGGAAACACTTTCACGGTAGGAAATTAAGTTTTGAAACACTTTTCATCTTTTTAAAATATAAATTGTTCATTATATTGAAGTGTGAAAATAAAACATTTCTATTCTACGCATACAAACATGTAGTAGTAAAAATGAAATAGATACGAATCATCTCACGAACGGCATAATATGATTCCAAAATGACGCGGGAAATTCGGTCTTAAGATGTTTACAATGGCGAAGTCAACATTTTCTGTTTTTCTCTCCATAATCCCAACTCACTTGCATGTATTTAAGAACACAGAGCTTCAAGTGAGACTTAGCTTAGCTATGTAGCTAGATTTATCTATTTTAGCTTGATTGAATTTAATTATCAATCTATTTCAACTTGATTGACTATTTTGACGAAAACTTGAAAACATATATATAATATATATTACTTATTACCATTCATAACACTGTCAAATCAAAAGATATTATTGCATTATTTTAGCACTGTGTGAACATCACAAACAAAATGATAAAGCTGTCAACTACAATGTAGTATTCAGAATTTACTTGTTGCATTGTATAATTACAGGCAATCATACAGATACCTGAGAAAGTGCAAAGCTTTTCAATAACACAGGGTAACGTTAATTCTTCCAAATCTGAGGAATGGATCTTGCTTGTTGGATCAAATACTGGACAAATTTACAGAACAAATGACTTAGAGTCTAGGACACAGCTAAAACAAGCTCATCTGGAGTAAGTTGGTGAATTTATCCAACATATTGATGTAGATTTTTGTGTATACAAGTAACTGATGAAGTGATGATTATGATAACATTAGTTTAAGATGACTACAATTATCATTGTAACCGGATTGGAGATCCAATATTGATGGACCAGACTAGGATTCGAACCTGGGCCCCTTGAATCTCTAGTCAGATACTCTACCAACTGAGCTATCTGGTGCTAGTATTCAAACCTGTCTGACCGCCACATCATAAAAAAGAGTTATGCTATTTTCTTTAAAATAACATTTTGTGAATGGGGTAACAGCATATTAGTTATACCAGATATAGAATGTGATTTACTGAGGATATAATTTTTTTTCTCTGGACAGATATCAGACATCTTTGGAAAACCAGCAGATTTTTACCGATCTTTTGGATCCCCAGTCTTCAGACATTGACAACACAGAAGGACCAGTTACTGTTTCCCCCCAGAGCTTTGTTCACATCCTTACATCAGCCCACGTATTGCTCTCCCTGAAATCCCCCATTCTCGATGTTTGTCAGTCCCTAGGATTCGTTTTCGCTGTGATCAAAGACGATGACTCTGTGAAAGTGGAGAGTTTCACCAGTGACATCAGCAGTAAGTTGGCCAATCCACTCACCATTCATGTTCTACAAAGGAGGTCTTGTATACAGAATACTCGAAATTCGTTTCATCTATACATTTTAACCTGTGATTTGATACAGAGTCCAAATCAGGAGAGAAGCAGCACAACCATAGACTTATCTAATGAATTGTTCAAGAGTATTGGGGGTGAAGAGGTCACTCTCTGTAACTCCCCTCTCCTTCTCCTCACATCAGACGAGGGCTCAGTGTATTTCAGTGCACTGAGTCCTCATCTTTCATCACATGAACAGTGCTATTTTTCACTCTTATACCCCACCAGCAAACCAATCAGAAGCATTCAGTCAAGTAGAGTTGCACTAAAAGAAAAGAAGAACCCTAGCTCAGATTCTGCACTAGATCGGAAAGTCATCTATGGTCTGGTGATCTGTTCTTCCAATGGAGATTCTACAGTGCTGACTTGCGACAAAAAGTATGGTGTACAGTATGTTCCCTTTACCATGCCTTGTTCCATCAACGATGCTAAGATAGTTGGACATAAACTGTATGTTAGCAGTGGGGAGGACATGATGGTGGCTGATTTTGCACTGCTGGAGAAAGATGACAAGTATGATGTGGAACTGGATAAAATGACAAGTCTGAAATTTGCTGGTGCTCGGAAGATCCACTGTGTTTTAGATGTCAGTCTTGTTGAAGGTAAGTTTTTAATTGATTAATTGACCTGGGTTTTTTTTTATTAATATTGTAAGTAAACAATATATTTTTGAATGATCCATTTAAATCTTAATCATGAAATATTTTTATGTCCTGTGATTCATTTTAATACAAATTTGAAATATTCTGTATGGACATGTTTGTTACAGAAGCTTGAGTGATCAGAATTTTACTTACTTCAGAAACTGTTAGTCACATATTATGTGGAACAGAGTCAGGAAGAGTCTCGGAGGTAGATGTTGGTTTAAGACTGAAACAGCCTGCCGCACACAGAACACAAGAGCAGGGTCAGCACATTAAAGAGCTTCTATCAGCCATAGAAAACTGCCAGCTGCAAATCCAGAGGTTGAATTGTAAAGAGGACAGACAGAGGGAGTTCATCTCCCAATTAAACGTAGCTTCGTACCTGATGAACAGTGAAAGGCTATTTCAGTGTGAGTATAGTGTTTTGCAGAAAGTAAAGGGTGGGGATTTCTTCTTAGTGGTAAAAGCAACCAATCAAAGCGGTGTAAAGTTGTCATTTGACTGGAGCCTGTTGGTAAATGTTCATAAGACATACATGCACGAAACGTCATCTGGAAGTGAAAAACTGAACATGGGATTGAATCCAAATGAAAGTGTGCACATCCAAGTTGATCTTCCATCACAGGATGTGAAAATTCATTACAAAATTACTGTTGCTCTCTGTCTACATTATCCTGTTGACCTGGAGGAATTACCTGTTCAGAGCAGTGACAGCTTTTTATCCATTTTGATTGATCAAAAGACGATTGATATCATGTATTTTCTCTTTGATGAGAAATGTTTACACAGGAAAACTTTCCAGACAGGATTTAGCTTACGTGCTGCAATAACTGAAGCTGCATTGAGTCGACCTGTTCCAAGACCAGTGTCTGACACTGTCCCAACAAATAGAGAGGACACACCTTATCATATGAATCTGTTTAGATCAGCCACCTTACAGCAAAACCCAGAAATCTCAGCATATGGGCAAGGTGACTTCTACTCTTTACCTTTCAATATTTTAGATTATATGCTGGTGACGTTAAATTGAATTGAATAATCAAATATAACTATATACAGCCACATTATGCTGTAGTTTCTGCTCATGAATATAATTTGGTTTGTGATATCTTTGACTTCATATCATGCAGAATTCTGATAAGTTGAAATCAGTTTTTTGTGTATCAGACTTTGTTAATTAGTATGGAAAATCATCATGTTTCTTAACATCAATATGTAGACATGGATGCAGTATTGAGATTTGTAACTCAGCCATGTCAACAGCCTGTGAACATTGAGAACCATGAAGCAAGACTGGTGGACCCAACTGGTGAACCAGTCAAGATATCGATTGAGATGTTTGACACAGACACGGGCATATCAATGCTGAAGCTCACGATTATTTCAAGGGAGATCACTCTTGCTGCAGCTGTTCGTGAGGCTATATCCAGATATTTAATACAGGTGACGTTTGTGCGGGTGAAATAGAAACTCAATTTCATAAAAAGTCTAATTAATACCTTGCAGTGTAGCTTATAGTTTTTGCTTAACAAAAGGATGAAATCAAAATAAATAGCGTGTCTTCCAGAAAATGTTGGAAAAAATTTGTTAGAGATTTAACATATATATTTAAATTATACATTATTACTACATGTACATGTATTGTAAAAGAAATTTTCATGGCTAAAATTTCATTGATTTGTTATTGAAAACAGTTTTGGACCTAATATTGTTGTTGAAAGAAGAACCATACTAAGATATCAAGATAAAAATTTTGTCAGGGCTTTAATTTCTTTGATCATGTTGATAAATTTATGTTTTCAACAAACTCTTTGTAATCCAATCCCCAATGAGTATCTCTGTTTCTGCAGTATCTGCATTTAATTCGTTTCATTTTTGGTCTCATTTTGATGTACCCTTGTACTCTCTGTTCAGAATAGTATTACACAGTCAACAAGAAACTATTTATAGAAATACTTGTGAGCAAGAATATTTTTGTGTGACATTTGCTCAAATTGACAATTAAACCATGGAAGGAGAGTGACTGTGACGGCTAGTATAAAGATGTAATATACATTGTGTGTATATATATATATATAATATATATATATATATATATATATATATATATATATATATATATATATTGTACTGATACAATCAAACCTTGATTGTGATATCAATGTTTGAGACATTGGAGCATACTGTAGATTCCTTATTTTACTCGAGTACTTAATTCCGCGATTCAATCGTTTTCCAATCAAATCGCGAGAACATAAAATTGCGAATGCCGAATTTTCATCATAGTTCCATTAGCCTATATATGTCCAAAAAATAAAAGTGAGATTTTAAAATTTCAAGATATGTGCTCCTCGCAATTTTATGCAGGTATTGATTTCTCGTGTTTAATTAGGAATCTACAGTAACAGTACATCTTGTAATGTCTATATGCTTTTTCATGATATTGTTAAGTTTAAAGCCAGTAAAACAAATTGATATAAAGCTTTTCAATTTGACTCCAAAAAGTTTTTTTTTAGATTACTGATAAAGCTGTGGTTGATGAACATTTACCCAAAGAGTACTTACTCAAGGTAAAAAGACAACTTTTGGTGTTTTTAAAAATCAAATTTGGACAGTGATCATGAGCTATCGATAATTTCATTTTTTAAGTACACTATTTGTCTTCATTCTATGCATTTATGTAAGATATTTCATGAAGGAAACAATTTTATATTCACTCTGAGCTAACTCAATGGAGATGTTTTAAGAAATAATCTTCGAGTTATCCCAGAATTCAAGATATCCAGAGTAAATTACATGCAAATAAAAGAAACTGTTGTTGGTACTCCAAAGTCACTTTCATAAACAGCCAATCCTAGTTGTCTTGGAACTCCACAAGTCTGAAAAAAATGCTTCAAGAAATTTAGGCAAAAATACTTTTCAACAAAAGGTAATTTTTTGGGACTTAGTAATCACTTCAACATATCCACAGTATTCAAGATATCAGTGTTTGCAATAAACTGTACCGGTAAATGAACAGCAGTTCAAATTATATATATGTACATACTGAAGTTGAACTTCACATGTAAATTATTATTTTTGAGATCACAATTAACACACACAGATTTACAGTATATGTCAGAGAATTACTGTTGAAGACTTTGTTTGTTTTGTAGGGTACATTGCCCTCCAGTGACCTTTCTTCTGCATTCAGTTCATCTGTAACAAAGGAGGATGTTGTTAACGTCTACAGAAAGCTAAGATGTGGCCATGCTGAATGAAAGAAATTAGATAATTTTGTGATCAAAAGAAACTAATTAATAAATATAGAAATCTTATGTTTGTATTTATAACCATTTTAGAGACTTACATGAAGCAATAAAACACAAAAAATACTGTGTGGAATGATTGATATCTGAATAATATAAATCCCGCTGATTCCACTTGCAGTTACTATTACCGGTAGGAGAAATATTTTGAAATTGAATAGACTTGCTGTACTGTATTAACCTTTTTTTTCTGTGGGTGTAAATTTTTGCATATTTTAAAATTCCAGAATTGGATCGAATTTATATTTTTGCAGTTTCATTTTTTTGACCTGATTTTTCAATAATTAAACAAGAGGCCCATGGGCCACATCTCTCACCTGAGCAACAATAGACATTATAAAATCAGATTTTTGGAGTCTTATACAAAATATCTGAACAATGTCGTATAACATAGATCTTGTATAAAAAAAAATTCACCTGCATATTCTTATGTTTTTCATTGAGCCCCTTTGTAACAGGATGATTTTACAGTCGTATCACATATTGAGCATTGCAGTTCTCGAGAAGATGATTAGATTTAAACAACTGTTTATATATGGATTATAAACCTGCATCAAACTTTGAACCCCATGTGAGGCCAAAGAATTGTCCAGGGGCCAGAGTCTTAACAATTTTAAAGAATCAACAATATGTCAAAATGCTTGCATATATAAGCAAAACCATATTTAATAAAATTTGAGTGTGAATAATTTAAATGTTTTCCTTGGACACCCCCCCCCCCCCCCCCCCCACCTCCCTCAATGTGGAGCAACCCAACTCCTGGAGATTATGATTTTGACAAATTTTAATCTACACTATCTGAACTGACGTAAGGTTTTCTAGGCAAATTGTGTTTTAGAAGGTGATTTTTAAAGATTTTTCCCATATATTCCTATGTAAAAATTTGACCCTCCCCCCCCCCCCATTGTGGTCCAACCCTACCCCCGGGGATCATGATTTGGACAAACTTCGACTTCCCCCACTGTGGCACTATCCTACCCCTGGGGATCATGACTTTATGAAACTTGAATGTACCCTAACCGAGGATGCTTTCACACAAGTTTCAGCATTTCTGGTCGATAGGTTTCTGAAAACAAGATTTTTCTCTATACATTCTTATGTAAGAGTAATAGCTTTTCTGGTTGATCAGTTTCTTAGAATAAGATTTTTAAAGATGTAAAAATTCGACCACCCATTGTAGCCCCACCCTACCTCCGGGGATCATGATTTGAACAAACTTGAATCTACACTACCTGAAGATGCTTCCACACAAGTTTCAGCTATTCTGGCCAAATGGTTTTTGCGAAGATTTTTGAAAAATAACAACAAATTTTCAATGATTTTGAATTATCTCCGCTTGAAAGAAGGCGTGGCCCTTCATTTCAACAAACTTGAATCCCCTTTACTTAAGGATGCTTTGTGCCAAGTTTGGTTGAAATTGGCCCAGTGGTTTTGGAGAAGAAGTCGAAAATGTAAAAAGTTTACAGACAGACGGACGCCAGACAAAAAGTGATCTGAAAAGCTCACTTGAGCGCTCAGCTCAGGCAAGCTAAAAACAAACATTTTTTTGGAAGTTGCTTTTTTTGTGAATGAGATTAAATTGCAAAATTTCACAAAATGTAGCTCCCTGATAAAAAATCAAGTTATACCAGTACAATATAAATGTCTCCATAAATCCGATATTCTTATAAATCAGCATTAGGGAGAATGAACATAAAGCCAATGCATGTACGTTTTCATATGTTTTGTGAATCTATCACAATGTGCATGTTTAGAGTAATTTCCTGGTTCCAATTCTATGCATCTATCCAATTCTATTTTATCATTGTCTGCCTTGATACATTCCCACAAACTGAATACATGTATGCTCTTTGTCCAGTTGTTGGCAAAAAGTTTGTTTATAGCTGAACATGGTCTACTCAAATCAATTGTAATGTCATGATCACTTAATATCATAGAATTTCACAATGAATGGGACAGTATTTGATTTATTCTTTTTTTTTTTTCATAATAATTAAGGGGGATGTGCGGCCATCTTGTACATTTGAAGATAAAAACGTAAACATTTCTTGAACTGGCTTGTTTCTGCCGAAACTGCATAAATTGCATACAGAACAACATGTAGAACCTCATATTTATTGCTTTTTTATATTTTGACAACAGTTTTAATCCGTTTTGGGCAGAAATGTTTACATTTTTATCCTCAAATACAAGATGGCCGCACATCCCCCTTGAGTTCATGATTTTTTATATTGTTCATGGCATAATTGAGACAGGAAAGCAAAGTTACCGAAGCATTCGGTTTAAAACACCTTTAATAATGGTAAACATTTTAAATCTAAAGAACAAGTCAAATGGCATACAACAAGCCAAGACATAAATATATATATATATATATATATATATATATATATATATATATATATATATATATAAATAATACAATATGGACTGTATACAATGTATTTAAATTATTTGTATCTTGAAATATTTAAAAATAGATTTGGGACGTTAACACGTACATAAAGAGTTCCAAAACATTACAAATTGCACTTAAAATTTTTTACCATTTTCAAGTCTTGATATGAACATATTGCAATCAAAAGAACTGGATGATTGGCAGGTCTCAAGTACAAACAAGAGCATGATTGAATCAGATATTGTTCACAATAATAATGACATCTATCTATAAGATACACATACCAGTTAATGCATCTATAAATTATGGATTTAATCACAAAGAAAAACAAAATATGAAAAAAAAATGTTTGTCTAAATAAATAAAATTTCTTGATTTAAATGAGCATGAATAAATCAACATACAATGTACATGCACTTATGATTAAATGGAATGATGCAGTGATGTAAAAATGGAGTCTGATTGGTAGAAAAAAATCTTTTGATTTGGTGTAGACTTTTGAAACTATAACTTTTTGAAGAAATTTTATTCAATATTTTTGTTGATTGTTTAAAATATGATCAACCAATTCAATAATACTAATAATAATTTACAGCAAAATAATCCTTGTTGAAAAAAGCAAATCAAAATGTGAAATAAAAAAAAATCTTTTTTTCAAAGTATAAAAATTCACAACCCATATCAGTCACCATCTTCACCTCAAATTGAACAGATCTCTATTGAAATTTTCTTGAATACAGTTTTTGTATAAATGTTGTAATTAAAACAAAAACAAAAACAACTTGCAGATCTAAAATTTGAGAAAAGAAATAATAAATAAAATGTGGAATCAGTTAAGTTTTTAAAAGATTCTTTCCCTAAAATATAAAAATATTTTTCAAATATAAACATATTTTTCAAACAAAAAACACACCACTATAATTTTTGCATCCATGTAATTTAAGGTATTTACAATACTAAGCAGACTTCAATTTTCTTTTTAAAAAAAAAAATTAGTTCAACAAATAGTAAAAGAAAGAACCCACTTAAGGTGGTATGGGACATCTGTCGATATTAATGTGGATTAAGGTATATTATAATTGAAATACTTTCACCGGTTTAGAATTTTCAAATTTTACAATATTTAACCAAAAAGTAGCTTTTAAAAATATTTGGAGAGGTAAAAATTGTAAAACCCCCAGCGGGATTAGAACTCATGACTTACAGATTCGAAAACCTTAGATTAGAAAACCTTCTAATCCACTGTGCTACGCTGTTAGGTGACAATGTTGGGAAAGAAACTACATATATAATTACACTTCATTTTATTGTTTATTTCGATAAATAATGCGTCCCATACCACCTTATGACATTTAAAAAGTGACATAATGCCAGTGAAAGTGTTAAAATACACAAAATCATATTCTAATATATAAGTATGGCTGTATGATAATGAAGAGCAGGCTCACAAGAAAAACATTACTTAAATGCTGTGACTATAGCTTAATGTAGCCAAAATTCCCATACAAAGGCAAGAAATTTGACTTTATAAGCGATATAGTATTCACCGATTCAATATTGCACCTATATGACAAAAAAAAATCTTATAAATGCTGTAAAATGGACATTAATTGTGTCATCATGGAAATAAATGAGTATTCCTATACATTTTAAACAATTTCAATAATCAATTTTATATAGAAAAGGGTATAATGGTAATACTCTTGTAAAAATACATTAAATATTTCACATGCACATGCAGGTTAAAAATACATACATATGGATAACAATGCCTTAATGTTAGTTATAAATAAAAAAAAATCTACCTTTCAAATTTCTTAAAAGAGAACATAAAAATCTCCACATTTTATTAATTAAATGATTATTATGTATGAACTTTCAAGATTCTAAAAAATATACAGGCAATGTATACTGCGGATACCATAAAATACTCTTGATTTGAGAGCAAGCTTATTAAATCGGCATGATAAAGCCCCGTAAGCCATATTTTAATAATAATTATATATAAAAGTGACATTAAAGGCTAACTACTAAGCTCTTTCACTAATATTGAAAACAATTGGGTACTGCACCATCTATCTCGTGTTCAATCTACAGGCTGATTGATTTTTAGTTTCAAATTCATACCAATTATCATTTTACGTAAACCTAACAAATCCATTGGAATTTTAAAATTCATAATTTGTCAGTCCTAGTATGAGAAACAAAATGATCAAAAAGAGTCCAGATCCGACTGCAATATAACTGACGATGGCCGCTCGTCTGGCCCGCTTCTGGGCTAGTCCGTAAAGGCCTTTCCCATTGTACAGTTTGGCCTTCCAGGCCTCCCTGTTAGCAAAGACTCCAAAGCACAAACAAAAGACCACACTCACATAGGAGAGAAACAAGACTTGGTTGAACGTTTTCCAGGGTCGAGGGGTGAGGTCATCTTCAGGGACTTTTTTGACCATGTGGGGTAGAGTCACAGTTGTTTCCCTGTATGGATTCTCTGAGGTATTATGGTAAGTCGGGTCTATGGCATAACTTTTTACAGCGTTGTTTTTACTCTGGGAGGCCTGCTGGTTTTCGATTAGTAGGGAGAGTTCTACTTGCTCTGCATCTTCGTGATTTGGTTTTGTGTCTGCGGGCGTTTCTTCATTTAACTGTAATGGCTCTGTTTCAATCACTACGGAGTCACTCTTGGCCGTGCACGCCATGGTTTTATAGGTTGTTCTCAACAACTGCTCTGTGAAAGAGTCAATATTGTTCCATGTATCTACACATGTATATATATCAAAATACAACACATATCTTTCTTATAAAAAGATTTTATGTCATAAATATCATAAATATATGCTTATTGTACAATCATTTGGTTTTGCCCCCCCCCCCCCCCCCCCAAAAAAAAAAAATTACAAAATAATGAAAACAACTATTTTTATTAAAGCCTTAAAGCCCCCATATCTGTGTTGTTATAGTATAAACCAATCCCAATGAAAACAATATAAATTATGTGATTTACCTTCAAATAAGTAGTTATCCTTCTAAAACGCAGAATAAACAATATGGTGACTCACAACTGATTCCGAGCCCGTCCTATGTACTTTCGATTTATCAAAACAGGAAATTTATGTTTTTCGGTGCGTCTCTTTACCCAAATGGACCCCATGATCAGAACAGTACCTGTACGTAGAATTACCGAAATGATCGGGGTTTATCGATATATGTCCATTGAAAACACGGAAATGCCCTTCTAAAATATGAGTAGTTCCTTATAACTTCATGAAAAGTTAGAATACAACTGTTCTTACATGTATGTGTATAGAAAGGGATTTAGATGTATATTTCAATCATATTTATTCACCGATCTATATTAATGAAATCCAAGAGCGATAACTCTTGAAAATATCCACTTTTTTGAAAGCAACCAATTTAGAACCATTTTAAGAATTTATCACAGAAACAAACACTGTTTTTTTTTTTTTTGCTGCCTGTCTGCGTTTTTGTATCCCAACAATGGCCAGCTTCTAAATACAAAAAAAAAATGTGTCACTGCTGGTGGTTTGGAATTTAGCTAACACGTATCTCGCAGTCCCGCCCTGTACACTCTAAATCTTATACATGTAAGGAAGTCCCGCATAGTGCAGGCATAGACTACTTGAGGTCTGATCATTGATGTGTCAGAAGCACATCTTCATGGTGTCGGGAACAGTTTGGAAAATCCCCCACCCCCGAGAAATTTATATGAAATATGAAGTTCGCTTTCTTGCACAAGTTTATGTGGTGGTTCCAGCTAAAGTTGTTGCTCATTTTTTTTCTCCCAAAATCTGTTTTTCTATTCACGTAATAAACGCATCAAGATTAATTAAATCTAGATCTTTGAACACTCTTAGAATTTTATTTTGGAATATACATAATAACTTGCATGGAGTAAAAATAATAATAGGATGTTATCATGATACCGGTATATTATTTAAGTAGTCATGCAGTGTCCACAGGGGACCCTCCCACTCCCCCACCCCCAACCTAGCTTGATTTAGACCCCGGGGTAGTTGACGCTTTTTTTTTTATAGAAATTTCTTTAAAGTCATGTACACAACATGAAATTCATTTAAAGTAATGTACAATGTACGTAAACGTTAACGTAAAACACCCCCTCTTGCATAGAAAAAGAGGACCTTTTTATATGCAGCTTTGTTTTTTTTTTAATAAATCGTTTATTTTCAATTAATTTTCAGTTATTTGATATGGAACATGTCGTGTACATTGTACATTACTGTAAATGAATTTCTATCAAAAAAGTCAACTACCACCGGGGGGGGGGGGGGGGGGGGGGGGGGACTTGGTCCTGTCATCAAGCACCTGTGGTCAGTGTCGAAATATCAACAGATCCGCACAGATAATGCCGAAAGGACCATAGCTCTTAAAACGGCAGATTTTTTTTTTTTTTTAGATAGCTTAAACCTAATGTTTTCAAGAATATGATATAGGCTTATCAAGCCGTGTTTATCATTTTGTTGTTGATAAAAATGCCTATAGGTGGAGTGAATGAATGTCTTTCGAGATGCATCGAAACGAAAGACCTTTGGAAGTAACGTAACAATGGTAAACAATGGTCGACATATAAGTGGAAAACGTCCAGCACACGTGTTACAGATAAAGCGTTTTAAATTAAAACTTTAGAAAACCAATTCTTCGGACGAAAACTCTTAAACAATGAGGTCCAATGTCACTGTATCGAAGAGTGAAAGCGCCGTGGAATCTTTATGAAAAATGTGCAAAAAGAAAAAAAAAGGATTCTACCCTTATGTATTATGTAATTACCTTTTTACTAGTATTTATAAAACGTCATTGAAACAAAATGGCTTATTCTTGCTACAACACCAATACGAAATTAGTAAATGCCATAATTCAACCTATAAAAAATCTAAGTTTATTCTAAGTTTATTCATTTTTTTTGCAAACGTTTACATATAAAAATAAGTTTGATTGAGGCACATAACAATATCGTTAGTTTCTACTCATTTTATTTTTATTTTTTTGAATACACTATATGAGTATAACTTTCTAAATATAGATTGCCTTGTCCGTTAAACAGACTTTATCTATGTGTACATAAAACAAGATATAATTTTTAACTTTAAAAGATCACTAGGGTATATATAAGCATTATGTATTCATGTACAAACTTGTTTGTTATCCGATCCTATCCGTGAGATAAACTATTGTTTCAATTTAAAAAGATTCTTATATTGTTAACGATGATCATGAACGTTTTTTTTTTAAAGTTAAAACAATAGATTGTAAGAGTGAAAAGACATTTAAAAATGACAGCGCCATTGTAATTAAAAAAAATGTTAGGTCATAATTTTTGAATTGAAACGCGACAGAGAATCTAACTCATTCGAAATATATAATTTAAACATGGTCGTCCATTATAGATGCACCGCTGTGATTATTTCTATGCTAATTGCCACATCACATGGATGTAAGTTATTAATCATTTTATCTTAATAGGAAAGTTTTGATTTAAATATCTACTTAAATTGTATATATGCAGATTACACAATACCTACTTCGGAGCAATTTTAAGATATATAATGTATAGTCCAATACATTTTACCAATGACTGTTCATATTTGATCGTTCAACTGCTGAAAATTATATAAATATAAGTAATAATAAGAAACCATTCTCTGAATATTATGAGGTGATCAAATACGATCGGTGGGTGATCAAATCTATTATGAGGCCCTTTTTGCTTTATTGGATTTGATCACCCCGACAGTATTTGATCGCCTTATAATACTCAAAGAATGATTCCTTATTCCTTTATAATAAAAAATCCATCGGCGAATATTATTCAGCATTTACATTGAAATCTTATACCAATTAGACATGGTAAATGCTAAAATTTAATATTCAAAACGTATAGCTAATATTTCTGATAAAGTTATTTTGCATTAAAACCCATCCGCAAAAATTGTTCAACATTTACATTGAAATCTTATCCCAAGCAAACATGGTACTCAACCATAAAGAAGGCTTTGTTTGTGATTTTGTAACGATCTAAAAAAGTATGTACTCCACTATTGTACTTCTATTCTTTAATGGTGATTTCAGCTTGTGGCATACACCAAATGCTTGATGTGGTCGTTTTGTACGACGTATCATCGAGTCTTACTACTGCCGACTTTGATGATCAGATATCATTCATATATAACTTGGGATTTGAACTCTACTTGCATCCTGACCACACAAACATAGCAGGAATAGGGGTAGACAACTCATCCCATTTCGGCTGGGGTCTACGGGACTACACGAACACCAACGACCTCTGGTTTGGAATGCTAAATAACGCTAACCATACAGGTGGGGGGTCGGATTTGTCGCCTGGCATGGATATGGCCTGGAACAACATATTGTCCTCAAACACAAGGTCAGGGTCAACACGATGGTTGCTTGTGGTTACAAGCACGACTGTTATGTCCTCCACAACAAGTCTGGACGCCATGAAGGCAGCAGGTGTCAAAGTAGGATTTGTATCTACACAACCTGCGACGTCTTATACAAGTTTAGCTTCCGATTCCAGATACGTGTTTGATGGAATGACGTGGTCCTCCATAGCAAGTTCTGCACCGACTGTCGCTGTTTCTATGTTCTGTCCTCCCTGTAAGTTTTTCTAAGACAAAAAGCAGACCCCAAGACCATTAATTACCCAAGAACAGACTTAAGGCCAAATTGAATATTTTGAATATCTTCATTCATTCTAGATATAATTTGAGAAAAATAACACTTGTTAATAGATTTATTTTTAGAGTTTAAATAATTTGAAATCTTGCCTGTCAGCTAAGACCTTGATGCCATATTTACATATTTTAAACCTTTATCAAAAATAGATAGCTTTATCTGTAGCTGATATGGGTTTTTGCCTGAGAGATATAAATGTGCTCTAAGAATAAGATATAGTCTCTCTAATTCTCTTTCTTCTTTCTGTCAGATTGTGAAAGTTTTGTATTTTACTATGACCTTCCTAGCTCAATGGCTACTACTGCTGACACCAATTCCAGTAAGTTTCTTTAGAATCAATTCAAAATTATATTAAACAAAGACGTCAAATTTGGCGTCATTTTATAACATGTCTTTATTTAAACACTAGCATGCTTTCTTTGGTGATTCATGCGGATTATGAAGGTAGAGACATTGCATAATTGTTTTCTGCAATGATCGCTACTTTCATAACCGCTTGAATCATCAAAGAGAGCATTTTATTGTTTTTATTTACATCTTTCTATTAACAAATTCAATGAATTGATTGTAAAGAGTGAGTAAAGGTTATTATATTAATGTTAGTGTAAATTAGTACGTTAGTTTAAGAAATAACCAAGTCGTCATCTATGGGGATTTGAGTCGGACATCATCATGATTATTTGGTGCAGTCCCTGATTTTCCTTAGGTTTCGTGTAGATTTCAGTCCTTATAGTTTCTTTGGACTATGAATTACAATCAATATTCGTAGGAAATAGAATGAATCATACTTAGAAGATGTGATTTTTTTTTAGGTGTGGAGAGTATATCAAGTGCTTCAATTAAATAATATTCACGTCATGTGCAAATTTCTTCCATGTTTCTTTACATTAAACATTGATTATTACATGCTGAGACTTCAATATAAATATCAGGACAAGTAATTTTCCAATACAAATCATACTTCCTTCATGATTATAGACATGCATGTTATTTGGCTTATTTCGATTTCTTTTTCCTGAACTTATTTTGTTGGAACTTATGTTCTCAGTATAGAAAGTCACACATTCATTTATAAGATATAGATTCTTTCTAATTAGTGTATACTATATTCATAAACAAAAGTTCAATAATCCTCGCCATTCTCTTTACAGACGTTGGATACTATTTAATGCCAGAGACTTCAGGACCAAGTGCCTACAACATCCACTGCTGCGGAGCACTGGCTTCATTGGAATATAAAGCCGCAACATCCGGGTCTTTTGTGTTACAGATCTGGAGAGCTGATATCTTGGCCTATCAGACGACAATTACTGCCAGTGGTTAGTATGATTACTACAGATCCCTCCATTTCTACTTCTCGAAATACATTCAATCGAAGAACACGAGCATGATGCATAGAAGAAACAATGCCAATATCTAATCATGTTGATAAAGTTTAAAGTTTGGCTACCGTATATATACCGGTATTTTGCTACATTGAACAGAAAAACTCCACAAGTAATCTTTGTAAAAACACATATAAATACCCTATATGGCTAAAATTCAATAAAGATCAATGTCAAATTCGTCGAACCGTTTCATCTGTGTATTTTCTTTAACAGTGGGTCATCAAAGCTACACATTTTCACCGAAAGTGGCTATTGCAATGGGGGACGTCCTTGGATGGTCAGTTTTTCATTAAAGTTTTTCAATGATGAAAAGTTTTTTCTCCTCTGAATATTTTCATATTGAGATGGATGTTATTATACTGTAAAAGTGGTTTTTTACTCGTGGGGGAATTTTACACTAGTTACACGGTAAGCTTAAAACGTGTAACGCGTAAAATACCCCCGCGTATATGGTTAAAAAATCAAAACTCGCGAGTGATAAATCACGCATCCGCGAATTTAATACCCACGTGTATTGTTTGACTCCAGAAAACGTGTACTTTAGCACCAGCGTAAATAACCACTTTTACAGTAATCATTTTATGAAAGTACAACGTAAACTGACATGAAATGAAGTTATTGTCCGCTTTTGATATTGCTTTGCTGTTTGTTTATTCATACTGTAAGTAATTAATAATTCTAGAAGTATTTTCTTGATTCAATATTCTGCAACGTAACAACAATAGAGATGAAACGAAGCCTAAGTCAGTGAACGTACTTTTTTAAGGTACTCGCCCGGGGTGAATCCTATCGGGATAGCGTCTAACTGCTCAGGAGATCTGTGTCAGAAAGAGATACGACAAGTTACAGATATGGGGTCGTTGGCAGTCGGAGACTATTACGACTGGTTCTCTGCGTATGCGATGCCAGATACAGCTTTTGCCATCAAGTTTACGGTGGTTAACGGTGAGAACAAAGATTATTTCTTATACTATTACACTTCATTTTCCGTCCGTCGACGGTTTTTTTAGTTCAATTACAAATAAAATTTCAATAACGAATTACAGGCACAGTTCCTACCTTTTCCGGTGGAGACGCGCCGGTGTCTATATCAGAGAGCCTGCCCGTGGGGTCAAGTGTCGCAGTCGCTAGCCTTACTGATGACCTTGGGGAACCACTCATGTGGTCCGATTTAGGCAGTCCTTACTTTGAATACAATCAAACTACAGGTACTTAAAAGCAAAACATATTTAGAACTTTGTACAATGATTACACACGCACACAAATGTAAGACACAGGATCTATTACCTGTATCATGAGATACTTGTAATTTGAAATTAAAATCATCATAACGATTCTTTTCCTGTGTAATGGTATGTTTGCTTTTTCTTTTATTTCTCTCCGTTTTTTAAGAAATTTTGATATAAAAACATAAAAAACAATAAACTTCATAGTTGTACAAGAATCAGAGATGTAATTATCACATTGTTCTCAACAATTTTCTTCTTTGGATTTGGAAAACAAAAACAAAACACAAAAACATCAAAACAACAACAATAACGACCCCCCCCCCCCCTCAAAAAAAAAAAACAACAAAAATGAACAACAACAAAACCCCAAAAACCACCAGAATACATTTCAAACATCTTTCTGTAAATGGCACATAATTTAACCTCACATTTATTTTAGGCTTGATCAGCTTGATGACGACACTTCCGGTCACTGGCGTAGAGACGCCGTACTTCTTAGCGTTGTCAGTCACAGACTCATGTTTCAGCTCCGCCTCTGTTGCTATCAACATCACTACTGTCGTCGTGGTAAGACGATACTGTTCTGTGCTACAGCTGCTTAAAACAAATTAACCATCGGACCTACCTTAAATTTTCAGATATGTTTTTTAAGCTATAAAATATTAATATTATATCGTAAAGAAAAATTCCGTAAATTTAAGCTTTAAAATTTGAGCATTTTCCAATATCTTTATACAGAGGTCTTTTTCTCAAGGAGATTAAAAAGTCTAAAATAGCCACGGCCATCAAGCCCTTTTAAAATATCATATAACTTTATTTTCATTTTATCAACATAATTTTACTTGTCAATTTCTGCTTGCAAATATGCATTGTTACTTTATTTTCAGCATTGAAAAATAATGCACTTAAAGAGGCTGGATGGTCAACAATTTAACCATCAGATCTTCCTAAAATTTCAAGATATGAATCGTTAAGCTATTAACTATAATTTAGTAAAGAAAAAATCCACATAATTGACCTTTAAACTTGGGTATTTTTCTATATTTTTATATGGAGCTCTTCTTTTAAAGGAGATCAATAGAGTATAAAAATGGCCACGATTATCGAGCCCTCTTATTAGCCACTTGTATTACCCTTTTAGTAAGCATTCACTATTTATTGAGTTTCCAAAGATCTTTTTCTTAAAAGCAATCTGCAAAACATGTAGACTGGGGATTAAACAATTCACCTGTCAGTTTGTTAAATATTAAGTAAGGAACTATTTTGTTTGACTTTGGAATAACTATACCTGAACTAGATTCTTTTTGAAGTACATACGTACATTTTTACTTTTTTCTATCTTTCAGTAACTTCTGTTTTAAGTCTAATATTTGTGTAATTTGTTTCGACATTCAAATTTTGAATTGCAACTAATCTTTTGAAAATACTTTCATTATCGAAAAGGATTTGCATGAATATCTACGCTACATAAGATAGTGTTTTATAAAATGGGAACTGTTGTTAGCTTATTTTTTGTTTAAATAAAATATATCAAAATATCAATTTTAATTGCTTTAGCATTATTATGAATTATACCGAGATAACAAATTAATTTTTATCTCTTGAAGCCCCTGACGATCAACAATCTACCGACAGAAGTAGAACTCGGTGATGACGTCACGTCTGAAACTCTACTAATCGTCATCAATGCAACTGATCCAGCTGCAGACAGTATTTCCTGCATGCAGACCTCCATCTTGCCAGAAACAACAAACTTTAGATTGGATGACTACTTGAATGGAAGTATGTATCAAATTGTTCCTTACCTTTTATTTCTGGTCTGGAAGTTTTTATCACAACTTGCTATATAATATATATTTTTTTTTACAATGAAATTAGCAAATTGTACTGACAAAATAGATACAGATGCCATAACGCGTGTGATTACATTATTAGTAACTATTGACTACTAGTATTCATCATAAGCCAGAACAAGTTTATTGATTATGTATAGATGGCGCTTATCCGGATATAAAAGCATGGCGCCACCAATGAGTTGATTTCTGAATCAGATTCAAACTGAATTGTTTTCTTAGCGGCTGGTGTGTTTCTGAATGCTGATGCCGAGCTTGACTTTAAAACAACAGAAGAATACAAGATGTTTGTTACATGTACAGGAACTTCCTCAATGGAATCATTCCTGACAATTAGAATCTTGGACAAATCTGTTACAACACCGTATACAGTGCCAGGTATGACCCTCAAGTTGTTCACCGTATTGGTATCTTCATGCGAGTTTTCTTTTTCAATACAGATATTCTTTAGCGATAAAATGAAATACTAAATTAAATGCATTATTGGTTTTCTGAATTGTCAAATATATTGCAAAAGAAAAATGAATAATAACAACAAATTCGCAAATTTTGCAAACGGTTCTCGGAATTTAAAATTCCTGTGATCACTCTGTTTTGTGTTTTAAGAGATCAATAACATTGAACTAAAGAAAAGCTCAGCAAATAAAAAACTGCAACATTGAGTTCGAATTGAGTTATTTTTGTAACATAATCGGTAAAGAATTCAGTTGAAATTACACAGGTTGGATAACATTAAATAAATACGCACCAACTGAAATCAACAGAATTTTTTCATTATGTTGAGAATTGAACAAATATTTGGTAGACTGAGAACGGTTCTTCCCATATTCTGGTCCTTTATTTAAATGTTTCTATCCCAACACTTGACATTTTGATAAACTTAATTAATCATTTATTTCAGCGTGGGCGGCGGGTGCCATCGTTGTTAGCGTTGGATCGGTGGGCGTGGTCCTTGCTATGGTTTGCTTCCTCATTGTTGTCATCCTGGCAACCACGGATGAAGCTGAAGTGCTACCACCTGTAGAAGAAGACGAGAACGCCAAAAAGCCAGTGGACGATGCTGCACAGATGTACAAAAAGGTGGATAAGAAAGAGACATACCGCGAAGGATTTGGAGAATTTTGAGAAAAGGACTGTTGCACAAACCATGCTTTTAAAACGACTTCTGATGTTGTGTTGTTCACTTTCCTTTCTTCGCTGCATATTTTTATGACAATTATGACTGTCTCATCTTGCATGTTGTAAAAGAATGTTGAAAGCATCACACAGATCCAAATAGATAAATATTGCCAATGATGTTCATATTTTACTCATAGTTGTTATCACAAAAGACAGGTTTACAGCGGATAAATGGCCTATTTTTGATAAATAATGATTAAATAATTATTTTTATAAACAATATTCCGTCTTTATGCTCAGTTTAGAAATAACAACAGGAATACAGGATTTTTCAGATTTATAACAATCTTAATTATGATTCTATTCTGAAGTAGCTATATGTGATGATTGATCTGGTGACAAATTTGGATCTTGAGATAGATCTCAGTAGTAAGATAACTTTAAGGAAATGGCTTTTGTTTCAAATCGTATATATATTTTTTTTCACTTGCGCATTGTTCATATATTTGACAGTTTGATTAAACATACTGCTAAACAGAACTATCCTAGCTGTGTATAAAACTCTTCTATAAAGTAAATACTAGCATTTATATTTCTGATCATTTTGCAATCAATAATAATTTTGAAAACCATAAGAAAGGAAATTTCAGTTCTAGTTTTATTTACGTATTCTTGCTGTTGTCTATTTGCGTGACATATAAAAAATTGAATTTTTAATGTATAAGACAAATTTCAATTATACCTGTATATATAATCTATATACCCGGTCATTGACACTAAGATTAATTTATAACTGTTATATGATTGTTTTTAAAAAAAAAAAATCAAATTACAGATTGTTTTTGCCTTTGCTGTGACTTTGTTTACCAGATTCCTGAAGTTAGACAACTCTCCCACCTTCTAAATAAATAAGTAAATATAATAGCTGAAGAAATTTAAATGTAATATAAAAGAAATTTAAATGTGCTTTGTTTATAATAATGGTATCAAAATGAAAGTCAATTTAAATTTAATAAAATAGACATCATTTTACTATCCTTTGAAATTCTATCAAACACAATCTTGGCTCCATGGAGTGAAATACAGTGGTTTGTGTGCCTGTAAATTGGCTACTCTCGATTTGCAAGTAATTAATTTTATATTTATTGCACGTGTACATATTCATTTTCCGAGGTTGGTTAGCCTGTTTAAGGGAAAGTGTGATGCATATAAAGCAACGACATTGGTACATGTAACAAGAATTAGGTGGAATTGAGTCTTACCACAGAGGTATTAGGAAATAAACTTTCTGTATTTATGAATTTCCCATTTTCAATGTTTTATTGATGTTTGGACAGCGTATCAATGTATTGTTGTTGTTGGGGTTTTTTTTCATTGTAATATATATTTGTTAAGTATTTTCGAAACGCAGAAAACAAACTTTTTGTAAAATTGTATTTTAAGAACTCGATACAGCTCATCAAAAACATGATATATTTAAAACCATTTACATTTGCTGAGCACAGAATTAAGAATCAATGGGTCACGCGAAGTGGAAAAAAAATCGATGATAATATTAGATTTGGTAAAAATTGTACAATACATTTAGTATTACCGATGCATGTAACTATATAGAAGCATATGTATATGTTACGGAACACCGCAATTACAATCATTTTTTTTTTAATTTTCAATTTTTAGATAAAATTTTACAATGTTTTAAATTTTATGTTGCTTTTATTGCTTAGAATTGTCACGATGTTTTACAGCATACAAAGAAATAAAAACAGATACCAATGAATTTTAACAAGAAGAAATATACTTGAAACTTTTTCTCTTGATCTTATTCACAGTCGCTCTAGATAATTAACTAAATGAGATTTAAACAAAACAATAAAAACGCTTGTTTCAACTGATGTGTATTGACAATATAAGCGAAAACAATTCCCGTGTTTTGAGCAGCAATGGAAAGAGAATGCAAAGTACGATTGTTAAGTCTCTAACATTGTTTTGAGTTTAAAGCGACGAGAGGTGTGTGAATTTAAACTCTAGAGAACCACTCGTCGGAAGAAGATCATTGTTATTTTAAAAGTAGCAACAAGTTTCATTGTAGAGATAAAATACTGATTTCCCTTTATGCGAAAAAAATCAAGAATCTTTTGATGTATATTAGAATAAATTATTTTATTCTCAATCGATACCTTTCTTTTGTGTGCATTAAACGTGTTGCTTCTTTTGAAAAGGAAAGCACGTCTATCAAAGCGTGATGAATTCGCGTACAAATGGTGCTTACCATTTAATACCTTATTCTGAAACAAGATACTTTTTTGGAATATTTGACAAACTACAAAATCTTGTTTTGAACTCTTTTGATCACGAACCATTTCATTTAAACATAAGCAATCGCCACTTGAGGTGAAAAGACATTTAAACGTGGCTTTGTTTTTTGTAAATGTAAAATAGGTTAACTATTTGAATTGTTATGCGAAAAATTGATCTGCTTGGAAACATTTAAGAGACACAGAGGGAATTGATCATGGATAAGAATTATCTATCCACCGCAGTTATAATTCCATTTTTAATTGTCACAGCCTCAGGGTGTAAGTTTTATTTTTTTTTCGATATCTTAATAATAATTTTGATATAACTCTCCAGATTCTGAAATTTGTAATGTTATTTTACTTGCATAAGAATTGATTACCTTACCTTTCAAGGCAATTAAATCGAATGAAAATAATAATATCGTTAGAAAGGTCAATACCAGAAAAAATCCTGATATGATATGAACGTTTAATCTTGTCATTATTTCAACATAATTTCTTGTTATTTACATGTTTTCTAATTTATTATAATAATTATTATTAATGCGCCATAAAGAAATTATAAATTGATTCAGCGCTTTGTGGTTTCAGTTTGCGGTGTCCACCAGACACTTGATGTGGTTATTCTATATGATGTATCTTCGAGCATGACATCTATCGATATTGCCGATCAAGTTAGTTTCATACATAACTTGGCGGGCAACATATACTTGCATTCCGACCATACAAACATAGCAGGAATAGGAGTAGGCAATACAGCCCATTATGGCTGGGGTCTGCGGGATTACCTAACGACGGATGATCTCATGGATCGAATGCAAAATATATCTCGGACAAGTGAAGCATCTGATATATCGCCGGGCATGGATATGGCTTGGAACAACATACTGTCTAATAACACCAGATCTGGGTCTACAAGATGGGTTCTTGTCTTCACAGACACAAGTACTATGTCCACTACAACAAGTCTGGATACCATAAAAGCTGCTGGGATTAAAGTTGGATTTATATCAGTTTTATCAGCTACGTCTTACACTAGTTATGCGTCCGATTCGAGATACATTCTTGGTGGAATCGACTGGGCCACATTAGATTCAAATTTACCAACTGTCATCTCTATGATCTGCCCACCTTGTGAGTAACCGTGTATCATAACATTTCATTCAAATCATTTTGTCTTAAAAGTTTCAAATTACGAATTTTGTACAAACGTTTACACAACTTAACACTTGGTGAAATTGTAGACATAAAACCCCAGTTTTTAATTTGAATAAAAAGCATTAATATATCTTCTTTTTTTTCAACATCGAAATAATATTTTGTTTCAAACTTTCCTTTTTTAACAGACTGTGAAAGTTTTGATTTTTATTATGAACTTCCCAACTCCATGACTGTTATTTCCGACACAAACTCTAGTAAGTATATTCAAAATTAATTTTTGAATCGGGCTTCGTTAAGAATAAAAAAGGTGTACAAAATTAATTATTCATTCTTATTTCTGGATCAAAAGATTTTTTCAATATAAAATATTCTTTTTTTACAATATCATTTACAGTCATCCCAATCTTCGATTGATTCATAAAATCATTTACCTGCCAACGAAAGATATTAATGTAATTTGTAAAACTTGTTTATCAATCGTTGTAAAATAAATAAAGTACAATTTAATTTACTTTTGAATGCTTTTTACCAGGGTTTTTTCCACTCATTCTTCATTTTGAAAAGAAAGCATATTTTTTTTTAAGTTTGGTTTTAAAACATACATAAATGAACATTTTCAGATCAAGTAATTTAAATTTCGAAAGTTTACAGCATATGAGAAATAAAGAATAAAAGTAAATGTTATTTATGTAAGTGGACAATAATTAAATAAGAAATCGACCATAACTTTAAAAGCACATTTCAATTTTGATTTATTTATTATATTATACTTATATATTATATATAATTTATTATATTATTATTTTATCTATTATTTCATGACCTTAGCCCAAAGAAAATACTTTTCATATTTCTAGCTATTACAGATATCAAGACAACAGACAATTATGATTCAGATATTTACCCTCATATATCAGTATATATACAAAACCAAGTAGATTTTTGTTTTTGACGTATTTGTCATGGCTGTTTAATCAAATATGCAAACTTTAGATGAGTACATGAATATCAGATAGATATCAGGCAGATATATAGTACACGTACATCAGATAGATTTCATACATGTACATTGAACTCGACATGCGCCGTTCAAACAATATAGCAGCATATATCAGATATATATATATATATATATATATATATATATATATATATATATATATATATATATATATATATATATATATATATACAATATTAGAAATACTCTCTTGACCCGAGGAGCCTGGAAAAAACAGTGCCCCACGGAGACAGTATTCTAATCAAAATTATGCATTTTTTTGCCACCGATTCAGGGAACAGTTAAATTTAAGAGGAAGAGCTTAGCACGCATGCTCCGAGTCCAGGAAATGTAGAGTTATCACCCTTGAATTAACAATACAAGAGTTATCGTTCTTCCCCTTAACATATGCATAATTGCATGAAATAACAGGTTTTATCCATATTTGATAAACCTAATTATATAAATTTCACCTTTCAGTATAGTCACATCTATCCGAAAATTTAATTTATGATATTTACTTTACAGACGTTGGATACTATTTAATGTCAGAGTCAACAGGACCAAGTGCTTACAATATTCACTGCTGCGGAGCCCTGTCATCATTAGAGTTTAAGGCATCAACATCCGGGTCTTTTGTGATACAAGTCTGGAGAGCTGAGTACTTAATTTATCAGTCGACCATTTCAGCTACAGGTAGAAAACATCAGTTGGACCCTGTAAACTTTTCTAAATACATTAAATAAATGAACACCAGATTGGTGTGAAAAAAGAATAAATTCATTTCAAATAAGAGTTAAAATGAAAAGTTTATTACACGCATTTCTTTTATGAATTGATATTTATAAAGTTTGACTCAATAATTGTGAATGGCTGACATTTTTTACAGGAGGGTATCAAACGCACACATTTTCACCAAAAGTGGCTATAGCTATAGACGACATAATCGGATGGTTAGTTTTGCTCTAGTTTTGCTTTATGTTAATGGACACAACCATATATTGTTGTAAGTGTTTTCATGGCTATACTTCATTTTATGACAATACACATGAACCTTTGGATTGTTTTAGCACGATCAATGCTGACTTTTAGTACATTTGAACTCATCGTGCGTTTTTTCTAATCATTTGTTGCCCATCATCATACTGTCTGTTTGACTCTTTACAAGTTTAGAAGTTCAGAATTAATTTTGTTCCAACCATGCCCTCCTCATCGCCAAATTATCAAGGCTAAAAAAATGAGATGAATAGTATAGGACTATATGTTAAATCCAATATAGTCATAAAAACAACTTACTCTAGCACTACATGTATGCCCTACGTCGGTCACCTGAGCAACAATTCGAAGTTTAAAATTACTTATCATGTCAATTGTTATTTCACAATTGACTTCGAATTGTTGCTCAGGTGACCGACGTAGGGAATACAGGAAGTGCTAGATTTAGTTGCTTTTTTATGATTAACATATCATAATTCTTTATTTCAATATATAACAAAATAATAAATTAATCCTTTTTCATCATTTAATTCTGCATCTGTGTATCAAAAGTATGAATTAAAACACGTGTACATATTTTAGGTATTCACCTGGAGTGAATCCGATCGGGATAGCCACTAATTGTGTAGGAGATCTATGTCCACAAGATATCAAGATAGTTACGGACATGGGATCGTTATCAGTTGGTGACTTCTACGATTGGTCCTCTGCATCTCCGATGCCAGACACGGCTTTTGCCATCAAGTTTACGGTCGTCAACGGTCAGTATCGAGTTTAGTTGTTAGTGAATAAGTTTCCCTTTATTGCTAATCCATACATAATTTCTTGGAGAAACAACTTCGGTCTGTTGTAATTAGGGTCTTCCGTCTTCAGCGGAAGACCCTTCTATTATTCTATTGTTTCTTTTTCACTTTTCTTATTATTATTATTATTATTATTCTTTTTTTGTCTTACAAATTTTGTGCAGGCGATTTTTCGGAGATGGCTCTTTCGATTTCCTTCAAATTTTAAGGGTTGATGTGTCGTTATCTGAAGTTTGTACCGCCGTTTCAATTTTTCGATATTCACTTCCGGTCGGAAGTTATCGTCCTAAAACTTTTTTTAAAAATCAATTTTGTCTGCGACGTTTCTCAAAAACAAGTAAAGATAGAGGGCTGAACTCTTCAGTAATCATAGACATCCCGTTCTACTGGTGCAGCATGGTCATAAAAACGTCCGCCGTCACTTCTGGTCGTCACCGGAAGAAAAGACGAAAAATCGATTTTTTCAACTTTTTGATTTTTTGATTTTTTTCTGTAAGTTTGATAGTGACCCTTTTACTGATTCAGAATATGTAATTTGTTTTAAAATCGATCAGCGCATTCTCGAGATATTAAGCATCAAAGTCTTGAAGCGAGAGTCCGAGTAGCTCAGTCGCTAGAGTCGTGGACATGGCCCAGGCGACCCGGGTTCAAGCCCCGAGTGACGAAATTTTTCTTTCCACCTTATGTGCTCAAATTTACGTTTTTATCTTTAAAATGATGGATTCTGTTCTTTTCCGTTTTAATTTTGTAAAAGAAGGTACAATAATAGCGCTTTTCCCCGTATTTGTGTATTGAGATCATTAGCTGTGTATTCATACTGAAATAAAGTGAAAATGTTGAGAAAAATCAATAGTTACATCTTTAATACAACGCTTATACATTGTTCTAACATATGTATTTCATTTAGTAATTGTGTAATATGTAATATTTAGAATTTAACATTGTACGTTAAATATAGAAGTCATCACCACCACCCCCCCCCCCCCCCCCCCTCCTGCCCGATTCACAAAATCATTTAGTTTTTCTGCCCTGATTTTACTTGATCTTTGATCTTGGACCTTTAATTTCAACCTAGTACCATTCCAGATTACTGTACTAATTACCGGACCAATTCCTTCAATTTTAACAGAGTTATGAATTTTTTTGCCATTTGAGTTTCAATTGGCGTACTTGACATGTACTGTAGAAAAAAATTTTAACTCCCGAGCCCTTCACTCAATCCTAATGAAATTTCATGTAAATGTACCTCGGACCCCATTCTTATTGTCTGCCAAATATGCAGCGGATTGAGCAATTAAGAAGAAATTCCTGAGACCAAGCGGCGCGTATTGCCTATACGGGGAATTAAAATTTACATAGTACACACACCGAACCCCCCCCCCCCCCTCCCCGATTCACAAAATCATTTAGTTTTCCTAGCCTGATTTTTATTTGATCTTTGATCTTGGACTTCTAATTTCAACCTAGTACCATTCTAGATTACTGTACTAATTACCATACCAATTCGTTCATTTTTAACAGAGTTATGAATTTTTTGACATTTGAGTTTCAATTGGCGTGCTTGACATGTGCTGTAGAAAAAAATTCTAACTCCAGAGCCCTTCACTCAATCCTAATGAAATTTCGTGAAAATGTACCTCGGACCTCATTCTTATTGTCTGTAAAATATATAGCGGATTGAACAATTTACAAGAAATTCCTGAGATCAAACGGCGCGTATTGCCTGTACGGGGAATTAAAATTTACACAGTACACGGGATGTAAGCAGCCTTGTAATATTTCTGTTGCTTGTATATTTCCTGTTTTCCGTTTAGTCTGTATCTACGATAGCGTGTGAACTACTTATGAATGTTAGAAGTGTGACAATTACTGTCATCGATTTTTTACCGAATAAATTTACATGTTGCCGAGTTCGTTATTTCTACATTTATATAGATTGTATCAATCCTGTTCAAATAAAACAGTCAGACATAATAGTAAACGACACGAAAAAAATTCTCAACGCTGAAATACATGTGTACAATGCATCAGTCATTGTTTTAGGACTTCCCCTAAATGTCGTTAACCAAATATCCGATTTATTTACGACGAAAATCAAGCTCGGGCCTATTCACCCCTCTCCGGAAACAACATGCATCAATATTTCAAATGACCTCGCATTGTTACAAAACCTGAATAGTCAGACATCTTACACGTTGTTTTTCATCTCATACAAAAATTCAGCTCCTGTCCCGGGCGGAAACGCCCCAAATTCAAAGAGAAATTCGGGAATTATTTTGCGTCAGCCATGTTTTGACGTGAACTTTCGGTGAAATATTGTTATAATACCTGCAAAAGTTGTGTGTTCTAATCTCACCAGAGCCAAGATTTGTTCTTTCTCTCTTTCTCTTTCTCTCCATTTTTTTTATATTTTTTTTTTTTTGATTTATTAACAAAAATATTCTTCACAAAGGGGTTGTTGGAATGTAGAACAAGTTGAAAAACACTCTTCCATTTAGATTAAGACAAAAACCGTCCTTATTTATTAGGGTCTTCCGTCTTCAGCGGAAGACCCTTCTATTATTCTATTGTTTCTTTTTCACTTTTTTTATTATTATTATTATTAGGGTCTTCCGTCTTCAGCGGAAGACCCTACTATTATTCTATTGTTTCTTTTTCACTTTTCTTATTAGGGTCTTCCGTCTTCAGCGGAAGACCCTACTATTATTCTATTGTTTCTTTTTCACTTTTCTTATTAGGGTCTTCCGTCTTCAGCGGAAGACCCTACTATTATTCTATTGTTTCTTTTTCAATTTTATTATTATTATTATTATTATTCTTTTTTTCCTTACACATTTTGTGCAGGCGATTTCTCGGAGATGGCTCGATCGATTTCCTTCAAATTTTCAGGGATAATGCCTCGTTATCTGAAGTTTGTACCCCCATTACGGTTTTTGAGAAATCACTTCCGGTCGGAAGATATCGCCGTTAAACGATTTTAAAAAGTCATTTTTGTCTGCGACGTTTCTCAAAAACGAGCAATGATAGAGGGCTGAAATTTTGAGAGGTGATAGATCTACCGTTTTCCTGGTGAACCTCGGTCAAGCGAATGTCCGCCGTCACTTCCGTTCATCACCGAAAGCAAATTTAAAAAAGTAAATTTTTCAAGTTTTTTGTTTAAAAATATTTTTCTGTAAGGTTGATAGTGACCCTTTTACTGATTCAGAATATGTATTTTGTTTTAAAATCGATCGACGCATTCTCTAGATATTAAGCATCAAAGTCCTGAAGCGAGAGTCTGAGTAGCTCAGTCGTTTAAGTGGTGGACATATGCCCAGGCGACCCGGGTTCAAGCCCCGAGTGACGAAATTTTTGTTCTCATTTTTTGCTTAGATTTATGATTTTTATCATAAAAACGATGGATTTTATCTCATTGATTCAAAAATCGGACGGAAGACCCACTCGTTGCTCGCAACGAGAACCATCTAGTTATTATTATTATTCTTTTTTTTTTTCTTACAAATTTTGTGCAGGCGATTTCTCGGAGATGGCTCGTTCGATTTTCTTCATATTTTCAGAGATTATGCCTAGTTATCTGAAGTTTGTACCGCCGGGACAATTTTTCAAAATTTACTTCCTATCGGAAGTTATCGTCGTTAAACGATTTTTAAAAGTCAATTTTGTCTGCGACGTTTCTCAAAAACGTGAAATGATAGAGGGCTGAAATTTACAGAGTTGATAGATCTCCCGTTTTTCTCGTGTACCTCGGTCAAAAGAATGTCCGCCGTCACTTCCGGTCGTCACCGGAAGCAAATTTAAAAAAGTGAATTTTTCAACTTTTTTGTTTTAAAATACTGTTCAATAAAGTTGATAGTGACCCTTTTACTGATTCAGAATATGTATTTTGTTTTAAAATCGATCAACGCATTCTCGAGATATTAAGCATCAAAGTCCTGAAGCGAGAGTCTGAGTAGCTCAGTCGTTAAAGTCGTGGACATATGCCCAGGCGACCCGGGTTCAAGCCCCGAGTGACGAAATTTTTTTTCTCATATTTTGCTTAGATTTACGATTTTCATCATAAAAACGACGGGTTTTATCTCATTGATTTAAAAATCGGACGGAAGACCCACTCGTTGCTCGCAACGAGAACGATCTAGTTTTGAATACTAATTTTGTCTGTTTCGGTTGGTTAAAATCTAATTTTATTTTGGACACAAAAAACTCAAAACTCAAATATATATTGCGCTAAACACTTGTTAAAATCCCCTTTTGTTTATTTATATAAGAAGCTTTTTAAAAGAATAAAGCAAAATACAGAATAAGATTTTTTAAAGAATAAACAAAATACTGAATGCATTAAAAACTGTTTTCTTAATATCTCTAAAAAATGAAGCATTTTGATTTTTATCCAATGTAGTTAACTTGATTGTTTCGGTAGTAAATATGATGCGCTTTTCTCCTGAAAAACGTAATCCGAGTTGAGCGAAAAATAAATCCCATTTGGTAGGTAAAATAGGTATACCATTCAGGCATTTAACCACCAAATGTGACTCAAACCACCGAACGGGGATTGGTGCCCAACCTGATAAAAATTATTCCTAAAGAATTGTTTAAATCTTGAAGAAAAATTATTTATCTTTTAGGATATTTATTTTTAAAGATAAATATCTCACTTGTCAAGTTGTCAGGTGAAACACTCTAAACAAAACGTACAAAACTGTACTCTTTTATCAATGTCTATCTTTCGATATGTTTGGGTTTTTACGAAACTGCATGTTAAGTGGATGCAAAAATTCAACGTTCGTCCTTGCATAATATCAGACACAATATATGAATTAGAGCAAGATTTATTTCATTTTTAAGGGGAATGATGTCTAGAGAGAAATAATTGGAGATAGGAAGAATGGAAAATCAGACCTTATTGAATGTTTAAAACATTATTTACTGTTATTCATTACAGGTACAGTTCCGACTTATTCCGGTGGTAGCTCTCCTATATCTATATCTGAGAGTCTAACTGTAGGATCTAGTGTTACAGTCGTGAGTCTTACTGATGACTTTGGTGACCAGTTTATGTTTTCTGATTTAGGGAATCCTTACTTTGAGATCAATCAAACTTCAGGTATTCAAAAGTTATGAAAATCAGGGGTTTTTTTACACGTTTCTTTAGCAATTACTTCTAAGACCTAATTAAAAGAGTATGTGATTTTTATTTGTTTTCTGAATTCTAAGATAATATGAAATATAGATATCCTTCTATTTTTCTTTCTTTATGTTTATCATATGAAATAATAATAATAATAATATCTTTAATTCATTTAGAAATGTTACCTCTGACTTCTGCTATTTTTTTTGAAAGTAGAAAGGGAAAAAGACACAACTACGATTTGACAAAATATTTGAACATATATGTTTAATAGGCTTAATCAGCTTGATGACATCACTTCCTGTCACTGGTGTAGAAACGCCGTACTTCCTGACCACGTCAGTCAGTGACTCCTGTTTCAACACTGCGTCCATTGCAATCAACATTACTACTTTTGTCTTGGTAATGCACACGTATTTATCATATCAAAAATACTGGATGATCATGGGCATTTGAACGATCTATTTATATCTTTTATTAGGAGAGCTTTGAATAATGATATATAAAATATTTAAATTCTAGAGGTAAAATATTCGGAAATATTCTTTACGTAATACGTTTTAGTAATAGTTTATGGCAAAAAAAGAGTGAATTAATGTTTAATTCATTGACCATCCAGTTTCCTTAAAACATTTCTTTTTTCGAATATGTATTCTTCAGCCTTATAACATATTGTGGTAGATGCTATCTAACGAGTAAGTTAGTAGAAAAATGAATGCATTTCATCCTTTTGAAGCCTCTAGCGATCAACAATCTGCCGACAGAAGTAGAAATCGGTGATGACGTCAGTTCTGAAACTCTACTAATCGTCATCAATGCAACTGATCCAGCTGCAGACAGCATTTTCTGCATGCTGAGCTCTATTTTACCAAACACTACAAACTTTAGATTGGATGACTACTTGAATGGAAGTATGATTGATACATGTACAATTTCTTAATTCTATTAGTGATGTTTTTATTTCCTTAGCAATTTTGATAAATTTATAATCAATATGTTAATTCTTAAGCCATCTTTTATACTTGATCGTTTCTTTTGTAGGCTTGAATAAAATCGAACTGTTTAAGATAAATGAATCCTAAGTCCTTACAATTTTGAGTTGTTTTCTTTCCATTTTGTATGACTTATAACTACTGGTATATAATATTAACAAAAACGAATTCAAAATGTTATGAGTCCAAAAATGTAATTTTACTTATCATGTATAGTTAGTCCATGATTGGATAATTAATAATAAGCCAATATTGTTTGGACTTGATAAATCTTTTATTAATATTGATACAAAATATTTTGATAGCTGCTGGTATATTTCTAAATGCTGGTGCCGCGCTAGACTTCAAAACAGCAGAGGAATACAAGATTTACATTACCTGTACAGGAACTTCGTCAACGGAATCATTCCTGACAATTAGAATCTTGGACAAATCTGTTACAACACCGTATTCAGTACCAGGTATGCCTTTAATATAAAGTTAAATTTCCAAGCATTGCGTACATGGGGAAGAAAAAAGATATAAGATGTGTTTTGGCTATACGTTTTTCATACATGTATGCATGGTCTTGTTGCGTTCGCATTTTGTAGCACTATGTAAGATTGATTTTAAACGAAATTGTGTATTTTGTTAATGTTCTATGCTTTTGTATACTCTGTGAGTTTATACCTATAAAATTATGGTAATTAGATGCAGTATTTAATTCATTTCTAATGACCCTTAATCTGACAATATGATTTTTAAGTTTCCAAATTTTGGTTTTAAATAATTTTATGACTTTAGCGGAACCTTTTCTTTAAAGTCTAAAATGTTGATAAACGAATACTTTTTTTCAGCGTGGGCGGCGGGTGCTATCGTTGTTAGCGTGGGATCGGTGGGCGTGGTCCTTGCCATGGTTTGTTTCCTCATTGTTGTCATCCTGGCAACCACGGACGAGGCAGAAGTAATGCCACCTATGGAAGAAGATGAAAAAGACAAAAAGCCACTCGACGATGTTGCACAGATGTGTAAAATTATTGATAGATGGGAAACTGAACAAGAAGGAGTCGGGGAAATTTGATATTTTTGCGCATTTCCTAATTCCTGTCACCCAAATGAGCGCTATTTCCTGTCTAGCATGTTTTTAAGTCATATCATATGGTAAAAGGCATATCAAATGTTTTTATTTATCATCAATCGGTTTGTTTCAAATTTTATTGCCCATATTTTTTTCACGCGGAAACTGTTAACGGTTTTGTGAATATCATGTGTATTATTGGGTATTATATATCCATGAATGAAATTTGTTCTGGTAGGTTATCGAAGATGCAATATTATTTCTGAAAAGAACCCTTGCGATAATCTAACCTGTTTTATTTATATGTCAAGAACTTATTGTATAATGGTATGTGGCATTAAATATAAATAAATGTTAGTAAATATCTGGGCTGTTTTTTTAATTCTAAAAAATATTGTTTAAAATTTCTGAAATTCATATTTCAATTTATTTAGGAAGGTTTAACTTAAATACAATAACAAAATAATAATAATAATAATTTTGTATATCAGTTTTTAGATCATTATAATGTAATATTACATATTTATAATAGGAAGATTGTTTAATTACTAAACATGGAATTTTTGTCTTATTTCAGCGAATCGTTTACTGTTTATTGCAGATTATAATAAATAGACGCTATTGAAATATTATAATGATATTTCTTTGATTTTGTTGTCAAAATAGAGCTTTTACATGTAATATATCGCTTAGAGCAAAATATTTTTTCAAAGTACATAGAGGTTTTGTTGAAAACGAAGAATGTCTTGACAAACACGTTAAACTTTTTAATAGATGTAAACTGTATCAATATTTCTGTGTGCTTTAATCAATATATATCATTTACTTCCTATTCAAATCTTTGCTGTAGCGGCAGTTCATGATATGACGTATATATACATAGCTGTGGTAAATACTCTGTGGAGCGATCAAAGGGTTACTATAGTGCTTGTATACAATAGAATAGGGCTATAGCATGCGCGGATCTAAAAAGTGGGTGGGGGGGGGGTCGGGGGTAATGGTCCAAATTTATTAAATTCAAATACTAAAATTACTGAAAATAGGCCACGTGTCCCCTAGAAAACAAAATCATCTCTTTGACCCCCCTCACCCCTTGGAAAAATTTTCTGGATCCGCACATGCATATATAGTGACCATTTCTCTTTTTATTTTCCAAATGAAAACAAGAGCAGTTTGAATTCAAAACTCTGATACCTTTTTAGAGTGAGCTACTGGGAACAATTATATTGGTTTTGTCTTTTTAATAAACCATTTTAAGATAATCTTTTTTCAAAGTAATCTGACTATTTGTTACTTTGAAAAAAGAAAAAAAGGATATGTAAGGTTAAGTTTCCGTTAAATGTTTTAAAGAATGCATCAGATGTACAATCATAAAATATTCAATGCTATAAATATTGTTACTTATGATAGCATTTACGAATGAAAACGAGATTTAAAACATATGAGAAAATTTCATCTTTTTATATATGAGTGCATTTGGAAAAAAATCATTTTTATTTCTAATAAGAAAAAATATCACCACAAAGCATAACAATGATATGTGGTGATAACGAACAGTGTTCAAATTCAAAAGTCCAAAGAGAAATTACAAAAAAGGAGCAAAGCAAACACGGACCTCTAAAAAGATTTTTGAGGTAGGATCAGGTGCCATGGAGGAGTAAGAATCCTCTGCCGACCGGTCACACCCGCCGTGCTCCAAATGTTTGAACTTAAAATACCATAAATACGCACTGAATAAAAGCTTAGTTCTGCTATAGTAATAGAGATAAATTTTTTAAACTTTCTACAAGTACACAATGAACTGTAAACAATACCTTATTTCAAAATGTTTGATTCATGTTGACAAAAATAATTATTGCTTTTACAGATAACGCTTGGTTTAAAATTCTGAATAGAGCATTGAATTCTTGATAACTACGCATGGAATAAAAAATCGTAAGGCGATGTATTATATTTCATTCATTTCGGTGGAATTGAAAAGTGATATATGTATAGAATTATTACCGCTCCAATTAAAATATATTTTTGTAGAGGTATTGCATAATTGACAAAGGAAGACCTATTACCGATAGTTTACAATAGTTTTTTTTTAAAATTATTATTGAATCATTGAATTGATTTTCAAACAAGAATCATTAGGAGGTGAATTATGTCAAGAAATAAAAGAATTTTCTTTGCTTTATAAAATAGCTGAATGCAGTGAACATCTGGCTTACGTTCCTTTGTTTACTTATTCTAAGTTCATATGCACTTTATCTTAATGTTTTTCGTATGACCCAATTCATGTCAACCTAGACAAGTCTCAGAAATGCTTTGTGCATAAAGATCTCAAAAAATATTGCTTTAAAGCTATTTGTGATATATCAAAAAGTCCATTGTCTTGCTTTTGACTGCAACAGAAATGCATATAACTTAATATGGTTATCAACAAGTCCCTTCCAAATGTGAACGTGTATATCTATATCACGTAACACAGATAAAATGATAAGAATACAGACCCAGAAACTACTCGACAATGGCAGTTTTCAACGTATTAATATTAGGTAAGATCAACAAATGTTCATTTAAAAAATGTTTACATCTTTTAGTATTTAATATTTTAAAACAATAAAAGAAACATACAACTAAAATATTTTATTGTAAAATTGCACTCTTAAAGAATGAACACCAATAACGTTTTCACAATTTTACTATTTTTATACAAGCAACCAAGTTGATAAAACAGGACTATCAACAGTCTCGTTTGAAGTCATTTTTTCGTAAGTTCTATTGTCGATACAATGACCTTGTCAGCAAATACAATCCTCCACTAGGTCGCATGCTGACTGACGTTTTTCATACTAATTGTTAGACCATCATGTTTAATTTTTGTAATTTTCCTTTGGACTTTTGAATTTGAACACTGTTCGCTATCACCACATGTCTTTTTCATACCAAGATTTATGATTTTTATCCTTGATACAACACACTGTAAACCATTAACAGTATTAACCCACATTGCCAGGAAATCATAATATATTAAACCAATATTAAATGTAGAAACAAAATTAGATATATATAGTCCTTTGTTTGCAAATTATGTCTTTTATTTGGTAAATGATCCTATAGGTTATAGTTTTCAACCAATACATCGTAAGTTTACATAACAGTGTTAAGCCTTGGTGCTGTCCATCGGGCTTTGACACAGACCTGCGATGACGTGGATAGTACCGTTTGTCAGATGTTCCGTGACAAGCGGGATATCTGTGGGGACCAGTGTCTGTCCAAATTATGTCCAAGAACATGTGGCACTTGTCGTAAGTCATACTGTAATTTTTTTGTTTTTAATTTGCTCTGTAAGACAAATTTTTCACCCGTGCGATAAGCAAAATTCTAGAGCAAAGTTCATGAGGTTACCCGTGCGATAAGCAAAATTCTAGAGCAAAGTTCATGAGGTTAAGAAGTGAATGCTTGTGCAAATTTTATCGTCGCGAACCAGTTTTATAACTATGAGATTAATAAAATGACTACTTCCTCGCAGAAATATAATTCAGTCACAACAGTCTATTCGAATACGCAATCAAATGATGGTTCCCATAATAGTCGTTTAGACGAGGTTCATATTACATCTAATGAAAAAGTTTATTACACTGTGATAAATGATTTTTCTTGTTTTCTCAAGCTCTGAAGTGTTACGACTGTGATTCAGTCGCCAGTGTGAATGATTGTAATGCTACCATGGAGTGCTCGACCGGAGAAAAGGTTGTTTGATGGCTTCGTCGTACTAACTCTTTGCATAGAGTATTCCATTTTTGAGATGCTTATTATTTTTCATGTAATTGGAATTTCTTTTATATTTTTAAAGTGCATAGTAACTGAAACTTTGGCAGCAGATTTTACCAAAAGCTATCGATTAGGATGTGCAACAAATGAAGTAAGTATTCCTACGTATTCTTTGAATCTAAATGAAATGCGCTTGCATGGAAGGTGTAATGGAGAACAAAACCACCATCAATATTCATTGTTTTCATGAACAAAAACAGAACTAGATAAATATTTCTATCTATGTGTTTTATATTTGACGCCTGTGATATATCTTATTTTCACCGCTTGTAAGATTTCGTTCAATTAACAATAGGTTTGTACTCAACTATTTGGGGCTGTTGGTGGCTCCTCTTTAATGATTGGAAGAAGGTCAGATGAAAAACGGGCAAATCTTGATGGAGACTGCTGCGACTCTGACCTGTGTAACCAACACACTCCATCTCCTGCTACAGTACGACGTCAGAGCAACGTCACAATCACATTGGTGATGACATCAACAACAATGGTGCCTTCACCAGAAACAACAGGTAGAAAATTTCAATATCGAACATCAAGGGTTTAAACATTCATCTATTGTTTGCGTCTCTATGATTTACCATAAACCATCTGAATGCGGTCTAAAATTTGCCAGAAAAAACATTTATATGAAATTCATGATATAAATGAGATATACCTTGTTGAGATATACCTTTCTGAGATATACCTTTCTGAGACATACCTTTCTGTCTGTGATATTTCATGTTACTCCATCTCCACCATGCCGTCAACTTTAAGTAATGTTTTTCCTACATCAAAACAACTCCTTAAAGAGTAACGGAAAATTTTAAAACATTTTGGCATTGTTGATATGATACTTACGTTCTAAATCAACAGAGCCGGCAAATTCCAAATGTTCTGACATCGACACAGCTGGCTGTCAGAGACTGCTCGGTGCTAACAAGGGCATGTGCTCGGATCCTTGTGTAGTTCAGGCTTGTCCAAGAACATGTGGAAAATGTTGTAAGTACTCCATAAACACATTTGTGTGCGATGCAATACTAAAGAACGATTCCTATATTGCATTAATTCGTTAGAGGTTAAATCATATTTGGGAAGTTTAAGTTTTATATAGTGAAAAATAAAATTTATTAGATAAGTAAGCGTATCCATTTATACTCATTTATAAACTTATTGATACCCATAAGAAAAATACTATTACGAGTTGTTCTGTATTTGTAAGTCAAGAGCCAGTTCCGTACATAAAATATACTGGTGAAAAAATCTCGAAAGAAATAATAATCCAGTCGGATTCGTACTGTTATTTGAAATGCCATTTTGAACAAAGTTTTAGCTTATAAATGTGTATGGTAAATTTGATTTAATGTTTTGTATAATTGAGCGATTTTTGTTGGTTTTCTTGCCAGCTGAGTGTTATTGGTGTAACCATATCAAGAATCCTGAGCAGTGCAACCAGACCACAAACTGTGATATAGGAGAGGTCAGCTTTAATACTGTATTCAATACAGGCCTGGTGATGAAAATGATAAAGAAAGAATCGTAGAACTTAGTAATACTCTCATATATGACAGTATTGAATACCATCAATTTAAATCATCTTTTTTGACAGACATGTTACGTTTTGGAGACCTTGTCTAATGGTGGACAACACTCTTACAACGTGGGCTGTATGCATCAGAGTGTGAGTTTTCTTATATCTTCTCTCTCTCTCTCTCTCTCTCTCTCTCTCTCTCTCTCTCTCTCTCTGTTTCTTTAACACGCATATGGACAAAAAGGTTCTTTTTAATTATATCCTACATATACAAGGGTGTATAGAAACGAAACAAACTGACGAAGAAATATGATTTGATTATTGGAAGTACCCATCATAATTAATGTGATGAACATACTTTTTTTCTATGATTACCCGCATGCTATTGACAAAGCCTTCGCAAAGACGTTTTCTTGTTAGGTTTGCAACCAATTCCATGCCCAAGCTGCACATATATTTGGCAAGAGAGCAGATCCGGTAGAATTGTCGCTAGATGGCGACTGTTGTTCCGGTGACCTTTGTAATCACCATGTGCTCGTCCATGCGTCAACTACCACCACCTCCTCACCAACAGACGGTAGGGTTAATCATTGTTATGACAATCGCCATTTAATTAATTAGAAAAATACAAATAAACATCATAATCATTCCGATGCCTTAAGTTTTACTAAGTACTTAAATATGTCAGAACTCGTTAATAAGTGCATGTTTAATGTAAAATGATGTCCTGGCATGAGTAAGGACATAATCGTATCATAACTAATCTTTTTAAGTTACAAAAATAACTAAGTACTTTTTGAGAAATCATGAAATGTTATCACCGTGGAATCAAAACGACTTGCAGTACATTATTCTCTTTACTGAATAGGTTTGTTCCATACCAATCTAAAAACGACGATAATGTAAAACTGAATTTAACCACCTATTTGCATATCGATTTGTTATGATAAAGATTTATGATTTAAAATAGTGATATTATCCAAACATGTTATAGTTTGGTTATCCCATATACGATGTTTCTCTCAGTGTTGGTATTTAACAACACTGAAACCATGTATCATGAAATGTGCATGTGTAAGTGCCTGTCACACAAAGTAATGTTCTCCTGGCTGATTTGCTATGAAATTCTCTCAATTGAGATCATTTTACTGTTGATAATTAATTTTCAATTACAATACTTCACTGTAAAAGCACGCAGCGTACTTTTAACGGTCTGTTTGTTTGTTTAAAGTGTGTGCATACACAGCTGCCAATCACCATTGTCCTACTAATTTCCACTTAGTGGACGGGAAATGTTACATGATTGGGAGCAGCTCTCTTACCTTTAACGACGCTATCGTGAGTTTAATCAAAAGATGGAATCTGTTTAACTTTTTTTTATCAACAATACAAAGTATCATCAATTAACACCATCCTTTTATGTTAAATCAAAACTTTATTTGAAAAACACTAAAATTTTAACATAATCTTTAAGTTGAACATGTTTTGTAATTTATTTACAGGGCTATTGTCAAACTCACTGTTCAAAACTCGCTGAGAACCTGTCTCGTGGAGACTTTAGAGGTCTTTCACAATGGGGTAAAAGAAAATTTAATTTATTTCAATAACATCTTTTATAGAGAGCATTTTAATTTCATTGTTTTCGTTTCTTTAATCTACAAGACTATCAATAATCCAAACATTCGCAATCAGCCAGTTGTTTTCATTTAACTGTTGGATAGAAAAATCACATTTCATTTACAAATATCTTTTCCTTAAGCAAATCTAACTTGTCTCTTGACTAAGTTTCAAATGTGTTTTTTTTATTTTGTTTACGGTCAAAACATTCTATATTAACCTTTCATATGTCATCTTTATCATTGTTCGATCTTATTAGTGACTGAAGAATATGTATATATTGGAGCTAAGGATACGCATAGAAATGGAGAATTTACTTGGATCACAAGCGGCAGACATGCCGCTAGTTACAGCTACCCTGGGATGATTTTGGGGTTTCATAACTCAAAACAATGCGCCAGTTTCCATCGCGGAAGATTCCATGCTGGGGATTGTTCAGACACATTAAAACCACTGTGTCAGGCCCCAATGAAATAAAGAAAAATTGGCAAAAGCACTGCGTATCGTTTGCTTTTTATATTCTGTAGTTGAGAATTTGGCATGTTGGGGTCAAAACACAGGCACATTCTAGTTTAAGGTAGTCTATCCATAACAAAGGCGATTAAAACAATTTTGATTGATTTATACTACATCAAATACGTATTTTAAAGCTATTATGAGGCTGACATAAACCAAACTCGGGTGTATGTATGTAGTCAATTAAATGAACTTTTTGCACTTAAAACTTTTTGAAGAGTTATCTGCCCCTTTAGGAAAATTTAAAAAATAATTTCCTGAAAATATGTATGGTAAACTATGAATTATTTTAGCATATTCGAAGAATGAGAAAGCTTTTGCAACTTTTTACCAAGAGAAATATGAGAAAATTACTTGTACTAAAGAAATATATTTAAAAATGCATTTTCCTCATAGACTTCAATGTTAGCTTTAACATATGATAAATTTATAAATATTAAATTTTTTAAAGATTTTAAAGCTGAATCTTTATTATTTAATAAACTCCTTAAAATCACACGAATATTTTAGTGATCAAACTTGCAATCTATTAGATATGAAATATGATAGTTATGGATGGACTATCTTAAGTGTGGTAATAAAATGGTTTTCCGCACTTTTTTTTTTACTAAGTTTGAACACGAAATCATTATTCGTTAATTCATTGTGAGGGAATTTATTTCAATCCATATGGGAATTTCAATACAGATACAGTCATTCGGGGTATTTTGAATCACCTCGCGTATCGTGTTTTCGAAAGTTTGATGTGTCGCTATGCAATGTACAAAACACCAACAAAAGAAACCATCCTATCAGGAATATATCAGCTATCTATAAACAAAATTTAAAGATAAAATTTCGAATATATCAGGCTTACCTACGGTAGCTGCTATAGGACATAGTCTTGAGATATTTTTTTAATTCGTGACCACGAAAATTAAAATCGTTCCAACGGAATAAAATTCATGGGCATGAAATAAAAGTTGTTCCTATGAAACAAAATTCGTGGCCACAAAATTAAAGCCACGAAAATAAAAGTTGTTCCCACAAATTAAATTTCGTTGCCACGAAATAAAAGTGGTTTCCACGGAATAAATGTCGTTCCCAAGAATATATATATTTAAATGAAGGAATTTGTCCAAAACTACATCCAAAGTTCCATTTTTAATACCCTACACTTCTCTTCATTTCAAATATGAATTTGAATAGAATTGAAAGGATGTATTTTTCATATTTTTCAACAAACTGTTTATTCCTATCTAAAGTTCTTAAAGTAATAAATGCAAGCCATAATAAACACATAAGATGCAGGGTTCATAAAAACAGATAACTTGTAGGTTGACCATCTATACTGATGAAATATATGAAAGACCTGTTTCCTGACATGATCTCCTTTCTATATATACCAAACAACTAATTATAAACATGTGCTTTACATATTTTGCAAGCAAGTCATTAAAAGTTATTCGGAATTCCCAAAAATGACTGTATCAAAGATTATATTGGGATAATGCAAACATTCGAATGACGTGAGAACAAATCGTGATAATTATGCTGTAACCATAAAACAGAACAAATATTTTAATCGTGCGCTTTTTAAGTAGAGAAACGATATTCCCTTGAGTGTAGCTCTTATTTAAGTATAAATGAAAACTTGATGGACATTTTTAGACTATATTAATATTCGTATAAAGATATAGGAAAATATATACACATAGAAAAATTAACATTCTTGTCCCAATCTAAAGGAATGTCATTAGGAACAATTTAAATTGATGAAAAAAGTGAAAAGCAAAAGAAATAAATGCATATGATTGATTCAGTATGAACTTCAATTGTCCTGATTGGGGAATATTTTCAAAAGAAATAAGAAGTAAAAACTCATTACTAACCGATATATATTTATAAACTTGTAAATACGGTATAGTACATTGTTTTTTGGAAGAAAGATTAATTTTAGTATGCAAAAAGACAACTTTGAACCATTATTAAGAATCTTGAAAGTCTAAAAGAGGGCGTAGTCATGGTTTAAATGGGGATGGTCACGATTTTGATAAAAAATTATTTATCGATGTTTATGTTTACAATACTTCAGTGTGGCATTTTTATTAGGCAACCAAAATTTGAATGTCATTCGTTGAGTTTTTACTCTGTAAACAAAGCTTTTGTTTACATTTTGAATGTTGAAGTGAAAATTCCAGTTTAAGACCTAAAATGAATGTGTTAAACGTTAGAAACAGTTTATGTTTATTTATGCTTAAAATGAATAAGAACATAGACAAATCAGCTTGAAAAAAGTATATTGAGCCTCTGTAAACAAAAATAGGTTACGAGCCTTGTTTACATGACAAAGAACTGTTAGCCATGTGTCTTGCTTACAATACTACGATTGACTCTTAAATTTCATTTGATCATTAGAAATGCATTAATGCATTCCTAAAGCATTGGAGATGATAAAAACAGAAAAATAGAATTCAATCAATTTAACAAAATATCCTGAAAAATAAATAAATGATCAATAACATTTTTAATTACAAAATATCGCAGTTCAGTTGCGTCAACTTATAAATTATATTACTAACGCTAAGATGATTAGAAGTAATTACAGATACGTACCTCAAAAGAAAAAAGAAATGTGTAGTTTTATGATTTTAACCGCAACTGAGGTTGCTAGAGTGCACATGACCATTTTATACCCAAGAACCAGTTTCCATAACATTTCCACAACTTGTTAACTTTCTTAGTACCCATGTGACTTGCCCTCATGTGGTCCGCATGTGATCAGTGTTTCATAATCTTAATTAAACCTAAACCGTCTCCAATTTCTTATTTCATGACCCCAATATTAGAATTGGCGTAAAATAATAAACTTGATCAAAATTCAACATTCTTATCTTTATTCAAACAGTGATCACTTACATGAAATTATTGGTGTGTTAACTAGTTATCCAAGTATTTGGTCCAAAAACTAATTTGTAATCAAAGATTAAGTAACATGTCGGCCGTCTTTCAATAATGACCACCTAGAATACAAATATGTAAACAAAGATAAAAAATATCTCAGTTACAAGAAAACAGAGGAATTATCACAGCATACAGTCTGGCTATGATGGCGATTATATAAAACAAGCAAATGCTCATTTACATTTAGGACTACTTATTCAGGCTGATGGAACTTGGACTAACCATATAACAGATATACATGAAAAGGCATAAAAAAATTGAATATACTTAGATAATTGAAACATGTCATATATAGAAATTCCCTTATACAGATCTATTTTGCTTTATTCGACCTATATTAGAGTATGCTGACATAGATAGAGATAATTGTACACAAGCAAAGTTGCTTGAAAAGTTCAGGTAGAAGCTGCAAGAATAATTACCGGGCTCAGAGTTAATTCCTCTATATCATGTCTGTATGATGAACTGAACTGGGAACCTTTACATCTTAGAAGATCAAAACATAAACTACATTTAATGTATAAGATAGTTAATGGTATAGCACTATTTGTATGAAGTAATTCATCCATTTTTCCCAGTTCATCATACACACAATTTAAGATCAGGATTTTAAAAATACTGCATGCCAATTTTTTAAACCGTATCATATTGTAACAGTTTTTTCCCTTCAACTATTAAAAGTTGGAATAATCTTAGTGAAAATGTTAAAAGCCCTCCTTTATTTTCAATCTTTAAAACAAATATTTAAAGCTTGGGAGTTACAAGTTCTTGTAAATATTTCAATGTTGGTAGCAGGAAAGAAAATATTTTACATTGTCAACCTAGAAATAATGTTAGCAATCTTAATGCCCACTTAATAAGTCATTTTTTATCAGATGTACACCTATTTGAAAAATGTGGTTATTGTATAGAAGACACTAAACATTATTTTATGAAGTGTCCATCTTATAATTTTGAAATAAATAAATTTGTAAATAAACTAAATAATATTTGTGTTTAATTTGAACTTGAATCTCACTTAAGAGGGAAAACCCAATATTCAATTGAGCTGCGAAATCTTTTCCATTGTCCATGAATTTATTAAATCCACAAGGAGATTTCAGTACTGTGTATAGACTTAGTTTACGTTATAGTTTCATTGATTATGATCTGTATATTTTTCTTATTTTTTATATTGTTATTTAATTCTTAAGATGTTTATAACGTCTTGTTGTATTCAAACATTATTCATATATTTATATACATTCAATTCACTAATATTAATTTCTTATTAATTACATGTATATAACTAGATCTGAATACTATAATTTAGATACTCATAATTTGTTATAGCTCTACAATTCACTAACAATATACTTATGTTATTTTTCAAATACATGAGTATAACTAGATATGTATATTATACTATATACTTATAAAATTTATGTAACTTGACCTCTTGTACAAGGAGAGGATATACATAGGATATGCCTGTTGTCCAATCCTATTGAATTTATTCAATAAAATATGTTTAAATTAACAATATCTCAAGAATGATCAATAATTTATGTAACATTTGACCTTACACTGGATATAAGAAATAAGACATTTAAATCAATGAATTAATACTATGAACTATTTCTATATTAGATCTTCCATCACGCAGAAAGATCAGTAGTTTTAAATAATGTTTATCAGGATCAGGTTGCAGAGATGTTTTTTTAAACATTTTTTTATTTCTTATTTTAAATTACGTTTCTTAGATAGGATATGTCGAATTATGTAATAAAATACAATTGATGTTTAAATGAGACTTGCAAAGTTGTACTTATTAATTAGGTATGGAAAATTACGGAAAACAAAAACGACAACCGGAGACCCTGGCTACTTAGTGTATTTAAAACAGCTTTAAAGAGTTTTAAGGTGGAATAACACACCTGGAAAAAGCCACTCAAATAAAAAAAATCAAAAAAAAAAATAAATAAATAAAAAAATCAATTCAGAAAGTAACAACAAAAGGCCATAAGGGATTCGAACTCGGGGTGTGCGGATCACAAGCCCGACACTTTATCCACTCGGTTATGGAATTACATGTTGTCTTCGATAAAATCCTTTTAATAAAACGAAAGGTCACTTCGATCAGAGGTCAGCCATCTTGTGATGATGTTATTCCACCTTAAGTTAAAACACTTTGAAGTATCAGGATATTTGAATGATGTTATCACAACTACCTGCAACAATGGTTTCCTTGAGTAGAGAGGTTAAAAGATTCTTTTATCACTTTTATAATGTGAAATTTTTCACCCTTCTTCAGTACCTACTTTGATCCATAGTACATAGCTTAAAAACGTCAAATCTGCAGAATATCAAAATATTTCGTAATACATCGTAACATAACAGACTGTAGCATTGCATATCTTAGAAAGTTTAATAAAGATAGAGAAGATGAAACATCTTTTTTTTATTACCACATATGAGTTTCAATTTTTTACAAAATATCTTAATTTTTTTCCAGAGCAAAATATATCATTTGCAAACTTTGTCAATTAAACGTATTGTTTACATTAAATAAAAAAAACTGTGGATCATTTATCTCATGCGAGTACTTTGTGTTGTGATTTCGTCGGTATGAAATCGTGAGAATGCAAAATCGCTAACGCCAATATCTATTTATTTTTTACCATTATCATGGCGGTTTTATTGGCTAACACCAGGAGACGAATTTGTAAATTACAGGTCTTTCTTTTAATCCTCTTTTTGTACGTTGATTTTATCATAAAACATTTTGGAAGAGTTTCGAATTGCCCAAACGTGAGGTTCACTTGCGTACACGCAATGTGAAATGTTACGCGAGTTTCACTATCATAGCTATTACATACATTCAGTGGGCGCTGTGCTGTCCTTGTACATAGTTCTCTGTTGATAAGAGGACTGGAACACGCTTCAACATGGCCAAGATAATCGGTAATATAACAATACGATTCATTGTATATTGAAATTAGAATTTTGGGGTAAATGACAAATATACTCCAATATTGGGCAAGAAATATTATCATCTTTTCAAATACTATATAAAGTATTCCTACCCAAAAGACCTCTTTTTTTTTAATTTTTCATACTCGTTTAAAACTATGATAGATTAACAGCCATCTTTACTGGTTTTAGAATATCTTAGATATTTGTTACCAAAAACTTCAAATAGATTGATTTTCATTTTTTCAGGTGTGTTTCTTCTATTTGTTGGATGTGTCTGGGGATTAGACTCTGCATGTGATGACATAGATGCCGATATTTGCCGAGCGTTTAGTTCCAAAGTAAATGTTTGTGAGGACACTTGCCTCAGCAAGCTGTGTCCGAGAACCTGCAACAAATGCCGTAAGCAATTATTTTAAAACAGTACCCCTAATACTAGTAATTGATAAGTTAGGGGATAAAAACATAAGTACGAATATTATTTAATATTTGATTACTGATATTTATATTGTTTAAGACGCCTGCATCAAGTACGTATGTTGCCTGCAATTTATTTTTATGTTTCATTAATGCAATTGTGTGCCCCCTCAATTTTCGGTCAAATGTAAAGAATATTGAGAAAAATTCACCATTCAGTGTCTTCCTGGAAAAAAGTTTTATTTCAAACTCCATTTTACAATTATGTAACGAAATTTTACAACGAACATTACAAGATTACAGAGAATAAACTAAAGTATAAATATAGCGCTAAAAAATATATATATATATCAATTCAGGTTTACATAATGCTAACAAAATGAAAAGTCTTTGACAAAAAAGCAAACAAATAAGAAAAATGATACATGCGTATACATGTATTTAAAATCTATCTATTACATTTAACCGAAATATGTTATAACTGTTACAATATTTCTTCAATTCAGAATTCAGATATATGCGAATACATGTTTAACACTTCTATTGCCTGTAGCCAGAAAATGTTACAGCTGTGACAAGGTTTCTTCAATTCAGGACTGCAACACAACACACATATGTCCAGATATGAATTATGTAAGAAAATTCTTTGTACTATTTCATTAGTGAAGGAAAATTGATATGTGATTAATTATTGAATATCGCAATGATCTTTGGAGCATAATTGATCTATATCAAATTAAGGCATCCTCTGTGTTAAGAAGGCTGGATGGTAAAAAAAAAAAGAAATTACACATCAGATCTGGCTTAAAATTTCAGATATGATAATTTTGCCGTAAACAATCGTTAAGTAAAGAAAAAAAAACAAATATTCGGTATGAACATAATTATTTCCTATATCTTTGTGTAGAGCTTTTTATCTAAAGGAGATTGATATAGTCTATAAATGACCACGACCATCCAGCCCTCTTAATCCGCTTAATCTTTAGAGACAGCCACATGTATATTAATGAATAGCGATTTTATTTCTAGGAATGTTTGATACATATGGGCATCAACTCTGACTTCACTCCATTCTATAGACTTGGATGTGCATCGACAACTGTTAGTAGTTTTATCTTATCATGAGAATGTAAAATTAAAGTTGATAATAGAATACCTAAATATAAAAAGTTGTTTGTTAATTGACTTTACTTTTCTAAAGAAGATATTTTAAAAGGAGAAACAAATGAGCTAATATCGTAATATTTTGATCTTTATACAACTTTTCTGTTTGGAACTCTATTTGGCTGGCCACCTCTCAAAAATTACTAAACTAAAACTAATGAAAGTATAAAATACAACTCACACAGCTATGCAGAAGGTATCCATTCAAATATTTCTATTTTCTATATCATTTATATTTTCCTGTGTTTATGGGAAAATTTCATGGTGAACAATGTTCTGTGCTAGTTTTGTTTTAGAGAATCAATTGTCGTTTATGATTATCAACGATACCAAATCCAGATCAAACCCATTTTTTCCGATTTTCCAGCAACCACTATAACATTAGTGCATATCAATTTAATTACAGTAAAACACGCTTATAACGAAGTGCCAGGGACGGGAGAATTTACTTAGTTATAAGCGTAATTCGTTATATCCGTCAATTTCACAACATGAAATAAAGTCACGGGGAATGAAAATCACTTCGCTGTAAGAGTCAATTCATTATAAGCGTGTTCGCTATAACCGTGTTTTACTGTACAACGTATTTTTAAATGTCTTGTGCACATTATGATCAAATTGTTAAATATTGTTGTACTTCTAATTGGTTTAATGCATGGAGCATTTCCCGATCAATCGAAATGTCGCAATTATCCTAAAGCAGCAGATATTCATAAAGAAATGCTCTAACATGACTAAACTAATTTTAGGAAATAAAAATTGTATTTTTCTTCTAAGGTATGCGTCAGTCTATTTGGATCTGGGACAGACGCAGGAGTTCCTACTCTGGTGGGCAGGAAGAAAAGGCACAATATTGAAGGCGACTGTTGTAATAAGGATCTTTGCAATAGGCATGAACCCCATCACAGTCATAACAAAAAAAGACAATTTGACCTCGTTTTAAATACTACTCCTACACAAACAAATACAACAACAATGGAAACAACAACACAAACAATTCCACCAATAACACAAACAATGCCAACAACAACACAAACAATGTCTGCAGCAACACAAACAATGCCACCAACAACACAAACAATACTGACAACAACACAAACAATGCCAACAACAACAATGCCAACAACAACAATGCCAACAACAGCACAATTACCAGGTATGAAATTTCTTCTTTCGTAACCAAATCTTTTTAAAAAGGAAAGAATAACAAATACTAGTAGCACATAAAATTTAATTTTGGATAAACGGATGGTAGTAACGATTGGCTATCGTCTGTTGCAGTGTGCGCAGATATCGACACGGTCGCCTGTCAGCGGCTTGCAGCGCTTAAGAAGGATATGTGTCACGACAGCTGCCTCATGAAGGCGTGTCCTGCAACATGTGGGAAGTGCTGTAAGTAGGATCAGAGTTTTTGTGTAATTTCTAATTTTTATTTCCTCCACATTTTCCTTTTAATTATCATTTTGGTTCATAAACTTGTTTTAGCTGAATGCTACAGCTGTCCCTTTGTACATTTTCCGAATCAGTGTTTTACAAAGACCATGTGTGATCCAGGAGAGGTATGTATTGTTCATTACTTTTTTTAAATATGCGCCCCTTACAACCATTCTTTTTTTTCCATGTTTGAGCTTGTCATCTATCACACTCGCACGACACCCTCTTTCTAAAATTTATTTTCTTGATGTTTTAAATCTTGGGGAAAAACTATTTAAATACTTCCTATTAACCCATATTTGTTGATATTGACGTGCCATTACCAATTAAATGATGAGTGTGTATGATATCTTTATACCTATATCATTGTTTTTTCCGTCTTAAAGTTTACATGACATCCACGCATAATTTCATAACCCATCAATTCCATAACACAATTCAAGTGGTAACCTTTACATCATTTCATGAAATGATAATGTCATATCATGAACTAAGTATACAATTCTTGGCCTAATTCTTATCTTTAAAGTTTGCAATAAACGTACCTTTGAAAAGGTTGACGTTCAATAAATAGTTTCTGAAATTGTGTTTTTTATCTTTGTCCTCATGCACAGTCTCCATAGCTTCCAATCGATCGTTTAGATCAGTAATTTAGGTAGACTTTACACAAATGAGTGCGAACAGGATTTAAAAAAACATCCAAATATTTATCCTTTATACACCGTTCAAATCGATCCTCCATTTAGACAACATTTCACTGATATCTGTCCATCCATCCACCGACATTTTGACATCATAACCAAACTTAATGTATAAATTGATGTTTAATTTTAGAAATGCTATGTTCTTGAAGAGTTTATGGATGACGGTACACATGGATATAGAGTAGGATGTCTCCAGGAACAAGTAAGACAACTTCAAGGAACTTGTTTCACCTTTCTTGTGTAGTTATTTGTCCAAAAATATTAAAGAAATTGGAGCTTGGCATATTAAAGCTCAAGTAAATAAGTGCAACTGAAACGAGCCTGTTGACTATTCGTTAATTGATCAAGCAGTTGATAAATAATGGATTCTAAGTCTTCGTCGTCATGTTTTATTTTAATTTTACTGCAGCTTTCAATTGTTGTCAAGGCAGGCAAGTTATAGACGTACTGGTTCTGTGGTTCTTTTTAAAATAAGATAAATAAGTGTAGAGTACTATAATTCTAATTTGAAAATTCAGTATGCTTTTAGAATTCTAATTAATTTGATGGCTGGTAAACAACTCTGGTTTTGCAGTCTTAATTGAATAGTAGAAAGAAGTAGGATTCGAACTCGCCTTTTGACTGAGAAACATGTGCCCATTAATTTGGAATTTAAAAATCCCTGAGTTTTGAGATACCGCAACTTCTTCCTTCAGAACAACTGCTATTCGTTGTGGGTACAAGCTGTTTAAGTTGTTTGTAGACTATGAAATTCCTTTACAGGCATCGATGGCTCTGTACAATATTGGTATATTAATTGTAGACTCACACATATTACAAAAAATGATTGTTATAAAGTATCGAACGTTTAAATGAAATTGTGTTCTATTAGATGTAAATATCTAAACAAGTAGCCGTAGTATTGGAAACAGGATTTTAAACTTAATCATACCCAATAAGGTCTTCATTTTTTATTTTAAGTGTAATACTTACTTCTTTACAGGATTAATTTAATCGTGTGCAATTATTTCGTATATGGTCACACAATTTGTTTTATATAAAATTAATCTGTTCAACCACAAAATATACTTATATGATGTGATAATATATACCAGGTATGCACGCGGTTCCAAAGTCAAGCTCACACTATTTTCGGGCGGAGAAGCGACCATTTACTTCTGACTATGGATGGAAACTGTTGCGACGGTGACCTGTGTAACCACAAGCCTCTCATCCACCCAACCACTTCCACAACTACAACTACAACCACCACCCACGCACCTACCACAAGACCAACAACCACCAAAGCCACTACGCATAAGCCGACACACCATCACACGATTCCTCCAACGACAGCCTTTAAAGGTATTGAGCACCATTATTAGTATCAGTTTGGATTAATGAATTCTAATTAATAATCGTATTGGTTCTGCCGCCAACTATATCTTAAAAAAGGAATATGCAATACTTTAAAAGAATAATTTCAAAATGTTAATTAGGTGCTTATAAAAGCGAATCATTGAAGGGCACAAATTCAAAAAATCGTAACTTGTATATTTCGTATATTTAGATAGAAATGTAAAGAAAGTTAAAAGCTATCTTGACCAAGCTTCCTATTAATGGGTTTCTACTGTTTTACAGATGGATGTTCGTATATAAACGGCCACCACTGTCCATTAGGATTTGATCTTGTTAATGGGAAGTGTATAGCATTAACAAATCGTCCCATGACATACACAGAGGCACAGGTAAAGTAGTGTGTATGCATAAAAACTTATCTAAACCTTTATTTCAAGAATATGTGACAGTTTTGTACGCTATGTTACTTGAGAGTTTTGATAAAACAAAGCTTCTTGTACAGTAGAATCTCAAAAAATCTCTCAATAGAAAACGATCATCTACAACTGAACATATGACTGACAGAAGTGAACTAACTTAGCTGTTTTAACAATTAATACTAAGCATTTTAATGCCTTAACGGGTGCTATTATCTCATAATTTAAGAACAGATTGTCAAAGTTCCTTCTAGTTGTGTAATCATTCTTAAAAGGAGCAACTGGTATCCAATTAAAAAATGTGAATAGGTTGAAAAAGTATTTTGTTCATTCAATATAACATCTTTCAATGAATTGTTTCAATACTTTTCCGATTAATTATATTCGATGGTTTGTTATGCTATAATGAACTAAGAATCAAATTCAATGCTTAAAGATTTCAATGCTATGATATGATATTTCAATGCTTTGCTATGCTATGGTGTATTATGTTAAGATATGCTTCAATTGACTGTAATTCAAGAAGCAATAAAACAATTGGTGAGTTTACACACATCACCACAGTATTAATTTACATTTTACATGTGTTGAAAAAAAACAAATATCGTAATGATTTAAGATATGTATACTAGTATTTTGCCAGTAGATAATTGATTCCAAATTCGTTAGGGACAAGTAAAACATAAGCAAGTTTACCAAAGATATTCACTTTAAAGAGATGTGAATTCAAAAGATTAGAATTCAAATTTTTCATTTGGATATCAGCCACTGCAAAGTGAAAAGCCTGGTGTTATATCAAATTTAGTTTATTTATCTACTTATTGTAGTGCCACTTAAATTATCAATTATTTTCAATCCGGCAGGGTTCAAACAATGTTTTATTCACACAATTATCATTTTCATAATTTTGCTCAAGATTATAAGGTCTTCCAGCATCATTTTAAAGCTGGTGACAAAGATTCCAAAAACATTACCCATTTTTTTTAATTCAGATAATGTGGCTAAGAGCAATTAACAATTTATTTGCAGCACTATTGCAACACTCATTGTTCCCATCTTATGGATAATATTTCGGAACGTGATGCAAGTCATATAACAACATACGTGCAGTATGTTCTCTATGGTAACAAGTATTCACTATTAATTGTTTCGTTGTTTAAAGGGCCATGCTCACGAATTTGGTTAAAACAGTTATTTGTTTATGTGAACAAAGCTCATGTCATGTTTTTGTTTACATTTAAAATGTTGAAAATAAAATTATCAGGTCTTAAAAACGAATTAACAGATTGAAAAAGAACTTTTACCGGTATACTAAACCGATGTCAACAAAAACATTGCATTGTTTACATAACAAATAAATGTGAGCTCTGTATCTTGCTTAAAATTCTACGACTGACATTCACATTTTGGTTGATTAATAGAAATGCATTACTAAATCATTGTTAATAATTATAATAAAAAATATAAAATTTGACCAAAATCGTGACCATACCACTTAAAAGTATAACGATGTAACTTAAAATGTGTTTTACAAGCAGCCCATTAAGATTTATATAAAATTGCAGATTTAGATATATGTTTGCGTTTGATTACGTTTAAACCGTTCTATCATGATTATGTTTGAATATATCAGCAATCAAATAATCTACTTTGCTCCCACATAATTGAAAAAACTAAATGCAAAATTATGACAGTGAAGCCCTCTACCATAATTCCGAAGTTCAAAGTCATTTGGTAGGGATCGGTCCCTAAGGTGAGACCAATATGGTTATATAGTAAACATGTATTAAATCTTAGAAAGGCTTCTTCTCTACTCCCATAAAGATTTTAGATAAAACTTAATAAGTGGTAATGTTCGTAAACCCCTCTACTGTGAATTTCAATGCCCCTGGGCGAGGGATTCATGTCTCAAGGTGCGGCCAATATGACCATAAATGAAAATGTATTAAATCTTAAAGAAATCTATATATCTACACCCTTATCAAGGGAAAAGCTTAATGAATGGTTATTATGTTCCCAAAACCCTCTACCAAAATAGTGAAAATCATGGCCCTTTACCAATACGGCAATAGTGATTTCTTTTAAATCTTACAATACCTTCTTGTCTATTTTCACAGCAAATGGAGATAAAATGAGTGTATGTTTATGATATCCGTGAAGCACTTTAACTATATTGTGAAATTTATAACCCTTGAGTTTCAATGTTTAGCCCCTGGAAGTAGGGTACTGATAATCCGAGAATCCTTCAATTCTCCCCCCCCCCCCCCCACCCGTTTGTATGAATTGATGTTTGCCACAAATAATAAAAGTGGAATTAACAGTCAAAGGAGTCTTGGATTAAGGGTTAAACTTAAAAACGAAGCTTAAAATGCAAACATGAGACTCTATGACAGGTCAATTTACGGGCTTTGATACTCAGGTGACCGTCAAGGTAGTGGGTTTCTTGTTTATTTAACCTGGTTAATTATCTTGGAATTATCTATTATATACAAATATTATCTAACAAATTTGAAAGGATATTGTTTTTAGAATTTAAAATAGGGTTCTTGATTAACTTTTTTCTTAACAATGCAACATTTTTACGTGTGTGACCAAAGACAATCCATTTGATTTTGTACATGTTGAATATTATCATACTTGATTATCATCACGTTTTAGACATCAATGATGCTATGCATTTGGTGAGGTTAGGGGCTCACAGTAACCAACATGGTCGCTTTGTGTGGGACTCAACTAACACTGAGATACATGGGATAGATCGTGCTAATGATGGAGGATGCGTAGTCTTAGCACCAGAAGCACACCACCATCATTTACTGCTGCAAGAAGATCATTGTCATACACGCCGTTTTTCTATCTGTCAGGCGCATAAACACTGAATGTTTTACCTAAATTAAAGACACTGATCTCTTAAGTTTTACTTATTTGTAGACTCTCTCTCTTTCTCTCTCTCTCTCTCTCTCTCTCTCTCTCACTCTCTCTCTCTCTCTCTTCTCTCTCTCTGTAACATAATGGACAGAAATTTTAATATAAACTGTTAGTCCCGTATTGACTTGTGAAAGTTTTTTAGAAACCGTGAAGCTCTTTAAGAAATTTTTGAAGTGATTGAGGGATTGATTCATCTTGTATGTCTCATACTAGCTTTAATAAATGATTTTTTAATCCCACACACACACACACACACACACACACACACACACACACATTTATATATATATATATATATATATATATATATATATATATATATATATATATATATATATAACACTCATTTTTGCGATTTCTATATTATCTTAAAAGCTTCCTTTCACCCGTAAAACTGCCAGAATGAAATCAGAGGTAGTTCCTTGTTCCTTGAAACTTGATAAAAAAATTTAATGGTGACAGTATGTTTACAAAAGATAATAGTGCATTGTTACAACGCAACTTAAAAATTATGCACTTTGAATAAAAATTCGTTGAATTTTGGACCAAGTCAACTTACATTGAATATTATATGAGCGTTGATATGTTCGTTAATAAGGCACTTTGAAATAAATACTAGTCCAGATCGATGTAACATTAAGCAATTAACCTAAAGTAGTAGGAAGTTATCGATGAAAAAATTTTCTCATATGCTTATAAAGTTAAAAAAATTCTTAAATTAGCCAAGAACTGCATAGTTAGCCGCCAACTGTCCTGCCAAGTTTAAACGATTTTACTTTGTAAATATGCATACAGAATATTTAAAATCTAAAGCTTTGGGCGGGTACATGTAAGGTGCGAAAGGAAATAAATTTTTTTACATAGATGACAATGGTATGCATGCACCGTTTTTTGGGTTTTTTTTTTTTTTGGCAAATGATGAACACGTTTGAGGGATATACATTGACTGGAATCTTTTAAATCTGATAAAGCTATAAGAAAACAATAAATACTTAAATCTATTTCAACATATTATTTGTCATATCTATTCACAACGCCAGTGTCAAGTTTAATTTGATAAATAGCATAGGAAAAAATATATCTATAAATACATATACAAATGTTCATATACCATGGTGTCTGTATATATATTTAAGTACTTTAGCCGCTACTGTGGAAGTTATTTTAAAGTTTGACAAAGCTTATCCCAGAATACAACACTGTCATTATCATCGTCAGGATACTCTAGATACGATTGATTTTCCAATAAATCCAGGATTTTGAAGGGAATTTTTCTGAAAATGTCCTTGTCCAAAATTATCAAACACAAAATATTTTGTCCCTTTCTTGAATATATGGTCTCCATTCTTGCCATATTCAGTTCATACATACACCAGTACGAATCAAGAAAATATGGCGTCAGAATGCACACCGTTCGTCTGCTGGTGTGAATAGCGTTGGTTATGTTATCAGCAATGTCAGTTCCAGGAATGAAGTCTCGGCAGTGAATGCAAATCCTTAGGCCATTTTCTTTTTCAAGAAAATTTAATTTGTTCAGTATGAATTCTCTGTCTTCTTCGGCATACGAAACAAATGCATCGAAGCGATATGTCTCATCATCATTTGCCTTTTGCATGATCTGAACTTCTGTATATCGTCTCTTTGCAAGATGATATAGGTACCTTAATCTCCATCTATATCGGTTAAGTATTGAACCAATGGTGATACTCATGAAAACCAACAATATCAATGACAGCACAACTATCAGAGAAAGATATGTTGCACAATAAGTTTCCAGATATATAACTATGTTACTTAGATCTCGAAAACGAAGCAAAGATGAGTTTGTTGAAGTACAGTTGTACTTTGATAAGTGAAGAAAGTGATCCTTGTAACGTAGAATACGTTGTAAAAAGTCTAAATCAAGACATCCACATTGGAGTGGATTTTGAAATAAATTCATTTTGAGTTGTCCGTAATTCTGAATCAATCTTTCTATGGATGCAAACATTGAGGGATCTAGAGAAGTTATTTGATTATTTGATAAATCAATCAATGAAAGTTTTCGCATATGAGATATAATGATATCAAAAGTTTTCAAAGAATTGTAATGGAGAAAAAGTTTAGATAAATTAATCATATGTTGAAACATCAGTCGTGGAAGATTTTTAATTTGGTTTTTTGACAAATCCAGCACCACCATGTTCCTAAGCCGCCGAAATATTTCTCCGTTTACATCACTTTCAATACAGCTGCCTAGCACATTTCGTGAAAGATTTAGATAAACAAGTCCATCGAATTCATCGAAAAATTTGTTTGATATTTCCACACAAAGATTATTTGAAAAATCCACATAACGGGCGCTTTGGAAACCACGTATTGGCCCTTGTAATGAGTAGAAAATATTGTTCTGAAAAAATAGGTGCGTCAGTTTCCGGTTTGTAGTGTTAAAATGGTACGAATTAATTTCCATTTTATACATGTTATCATGAAAGTACAATTTTTCCAAATTTGGGGGTAGGTAAATGGTTATAGACTCTCTTAAACTTAAATGTTGGTCGCCCATATCTGCAGTTTGTTTATTTAACCTTGTATCCATTTCTGAAACATGTGTCAGTAAACTATTGGTTCTTGGGACAGCCACAGGAGAACAAATTGTATTTCTCGTATCATTGCAATAATAAGCTATGTTTCTTTCAGGATGAAACTTGTTTTCAAATGTAACATTAAGTATTTTCAACATCCTAAGACTACTCAAAAGAAAAAGGTATTTTCCGAAGCTCAAGTTGTTGTCTCCAATATTTAATGTTTGCAACGTTTTGGGCAACACCAACAACACTGAAGGTTGAAAGAAGGCTATTCTATTGGAGGCAATGGACACTGTTTCTAAAGAGGTGTTCGCAAGATGGATGATATACTCGGTTCGAAAAACATTGGTTATGCCATATAGACATTGAAGTCTGTCAAGCAGTAGACTTCTGATATTAGAATTTCGTATATCATATGAAACATTTGTAAGAACCGAAAGGGTAAGTTCTGGGTTATTTGAGATGTCTAGATATTCTAGTTCACTTTTGTTTGAAAATGCTCCCGATTCAATGTACTGAAGATTACAATACGATATGACGGCATGCCGAAGTTTTTCGTATCTTTGCAGCGCATTTGCTTCGATTTTTTGCAAACGAGAATTTCCGGTTAAAATTAGAAGTGTCAAACTTTCTGGCAAATGTATGGGAAAATCTTCAATCTTATTCCATCCAAAATCAATTTGTGTGACGTCATTTGTAAAATTCGGAGTTTTTGTCAAACGTTGTCCGCTGCAATTGGCAAAGATGAAAGTGCCGTGGTATATGCACTTGCATTTTCTTTCTGTCGAACATTGCATTTGAATACCATTCACGCAGAAGAAAAGTATGTTTCCAAAGAAGATAACAAGAAACATCTAAAAACGAAATTGTGTAATGTACATTATAAAATAATATTGCCAGAAATTTACTTTGTTTTAAATGTATCTTTTTAAAAAGAGCCACAAAGATAGTTATAATTACAAATAAAAAATAAAAATTGTCCTTGTAAGAGAGAAATATTTTTTTTTACCTTTTTAATCATTTTTACCTCTTCAACTGCCGTTTAAAAATATTCTAAAACAAATTCAGTGGTTTGAAAAACAAGGAACCTTAAATCCTGTCATGTGATTATTTTAGATTTTTAAACTATCAAAACAAATCAAAGAAAACTTCCTGCATAAGTTAAAACTTTGGGTAATATAAATTTTATTGTTCTAAAGCCGGCAAAAGTTGTGTTTAGTTTTCATTTGTAGTAACCGCTCCTTAATGAATTAACAGCCAGTTTCAATGCTAATAAAAATTCTTAAAGGAAATGATAGCTTTATGATACCAAGACGAAATAATATACCATTTTAACACTACAAACCGGACACTGACGCACAGACGATTTGACCTTCTCTGTTTTTCCAAGTATCTCAGTGAAAATAAAATATTTTTGGGCACCTTGTTTTGTAATATTTGCAGAGCGTCCATCAACATGTTGAAGATTTATTAGTAGTATGAGGTACGTTGTGCTGATATATTGCCAAAATAAGGAAATACAGACGAAATAAAGTTTTGTTTATTCAATTAAATTATTTGTTCCTTTTCATTCAGAGACTAAGGAAAGTCATGTCTGGTATTATCCGAGAGTTGTTCCCCGAGAGATAAGCCATTCTATCACTTTAACTGACACTGGAAGACGATATATTGAACATGTGATAAGTTGCGTACGTTGTCTCAACACATTTATATTTCAGGTAAACAAAAATAATCCCTGTAAATGTTCCGTCTATAAAATGATTTAATGTACCAAAATACATTTTAAACCGAAAATACCTTTATAATAATGTAAAATGTGTTTTATCTACCTTTATGCTATGGTCATCAGTTAGGCTGATGTTGAGTCTGATAGCTCGAGTAACCTTTTTAGGTGTGTAATGATGTAGATAGCCAGGTGTGTCAGGGGTTAGCTTCCAGGGTTGGAAATTCAAACTGTGTCCAAGGATGTGCAACATCAAACATCTGCAGTAACTCTCTCTCTCTCTCTCTCTCTCTCTCTCTCTCTCTCTCTCTCTCTCTCTCTCTCTCTCTCTCTCTCTCTCTCTCTCTTACACACATACGTTTTTCATTATTGAAACAAACAGTTCCTGAATTTAATTTGTTTAAGTGCAGGAGTTTTCACCAAAATAGAACTATTATTATTAGGTCTTTCCACCTTCCAGGTGAAGACCTTTTGTATGTATTTGTATGTTTTTTATCATTTTTCGTCTTTTCCTTTTTCTCGGGACAGCTTCTTTATTATGAGACATATTGAAACAATATTTCATTATGTAATTGACTATTAAAAATTATGGTACCAAATGACACTGTGCCTGATAACCCCAAAAACGTGTAAAGTTATTGCCCTTTGTGTATGAAATGCTCGTTATCGTTACTCCTCTGAAACTTTAAAAGATAGAGGCTTGAAACTTTTACAAATGTCTTTAGCTCAGTTAGGGGCTTCGTCAATCTATTCAAACCGAAAGGATCCGATGTCCCCTTCTAGCAGTTATTGCCCATAAAAGTTTCTTTGGTTCTTGGAAAACACTTATAACTTTTTTTACCATGCGTCGTATAAACATTGGACTACTTGGGATTGAAGCGTCTACCTTGACCGATCAAAATGACACAAAGATCAAAGGTCAAGGTCGTTTTCAAACCTGTTAATTAATGAGTTCTTATATATCTTTTAGCTCCTACTTTGTTATTGCCGCTATTGTATGAAAAGCTTGTTGTCGCTACTCCTCTGAAACCATGAGATAGAAAGAAACTTGGAACTTTTACCAATGTTTTCAGTGCACTTAGAGGCTACTTCAATCTATTTTACCGAAAGGGTCCGGGGCCCCTTTCTAGCAATTATTGCCCCTGAAAATGTCGACCATTCAATAAAAAGGCTAACAATTTTCGAACCATTTATCATAGAGACATCATCCACCTGTGATTAAATCGTCTACCTTAGTCGATCAAAATGACATAAAGGTCAAAGGTCAAGGTCGTTTTCAAACCTGTTAATTAATGAGTTCTTATATATCTTTTAGCTCCTACTTTGTTATTGCCGCTATTGTATGAAAAGCTTGTTGTCGCTACTCCTCTGAAACCATGAGATAGAAAGAAACTTGGAACTTTTACCAATGTTTTCAGTGCACCTAGAGGCTATTTCAATCTATTTTACCGAAAGGGTCCGGGGCCCCTTTCTAGCAATTATTGCCCCTGAAAATGTCGACCATTCAATAAAAAGGCTAACAATTTTCGAACCATTTATCATAGAGACATCATCCACCTGTGATTAAATCGTCTACCTTAGTCGATCAAAATGACATAAAGGTCAAAGGTCAAGGTCATTTGAAAATCTGTGTATTAATGTGTTTTCGTATATATTTTGTTGGGTTGATATAGAAAAACTCTTCCATTGATGTAGTAAGGCTTCTTTTGACATTTCAAAATATAGCGCTTCAGCCCAGATCGTGAAATAGTTATAGAGTTATTGCTCCTACTGTATAAAAGTCTTGTTATCGCTATTCCTCTTGAACCATAAGAAAAAAAACTGGAAACTTTTACTAATGGCTTTAGTTGATTTCAAATATCTTTCAATCTATTCATACCAAAAAGGATCAGATGTCTCCTTTAAGGAAAGAGTCTTCTCGTTATTAGACATACTTCTTATATCAAGAAATTCATGAAATGTTTACACAGTCAAACAGATCATATAACCAAATGATTGTATCAGTTTAATCAAATTTAACCTCCTTGTTTTCGGATGAAGGTGAGGTCAAGGTCACTACCTTTTTTTCTCAACTTAAAGGATAATAAAAATAAGTGTAGTTATTGTGGTTTTGTAGACATCTGTTTAAGATATGAAGTGTGCATTCTCAAAGAAACGATCAAATTTCAGAATGTCTATCAGCTTATACTACTAAATTAAAATAAATATTTAAACTAAAATTGATATTGCCTAGCCCGCAAGATATTTTGATTATTTTTCTATGCTTCCAATAAAAAAAATATTTCTGATTTTTACATATTATGAAGACTTTACATAAAGATATAAATTTACAGAAAAGCTAATAAATTGACATTTGATAAGATAGAAAATCCGATTTTAGATTTTTTCACACAAATTTATTGATAGAATGAGCGCTTAAAAAGCTTATAAAATGTAATTTGATAGGCAAATCGTTATTTAAAAACATATTCTAAAACCTAGTATCTTATTATTAGTTCAAATTAGTTAAAAATATCTATCATTAATGTTATTGTTTAAAAAATACTGAATAAACTGATGAATCTACAGCAATTCTGAATTGCAATAACGTGATATTTTCCTTCGCCAATGTTCCACCAAAAATACAGTCCTTGTTAGAATCTAAACTTTGATATCTATTTCCATGCCAAGTTGTATAAGAGTAAAAAAAGAAAAGAAAAATATGATATTTTAATTGTCTTTCATCTTGATTTAATGAACAATTAATCCAATTTACTTTTGACAAGTCGAAAACCAGAAAAGACTCCTTCCTTAAGTAGCTATTGCCCCTGAAAGATTCTTAATTTTGTTAAAACCACATATTACTTTTGAACCATACGTCGTAGAGACATCGGACCACTTGAAAATGAAAAGTTGTCCTAGGCCAATCAGTATGACATAAAAGTCAAAGGTCAAGGTCAATTTAAAAAGAAAAAATACTAAATCTTTTGACATTTTGTTTTCATGAAGTAATGCAGAGAAATTATTTCATCATTTTTTTTTAAAACACGAATGTTCTAAACATAAAAAATAAGGTGGAAAGACCTCTAATTGTTCAAGAACAATTAGTCTACTAGTTTATTTTTTTTCCTTCTCTTTTTTTCCAGGGACAGCTTTTTATTCTAGAGATCTTGAACAAAAAAATTTGTTTATCTAATTGGCCATCAATGACACCAAATGACCCTTTGCTTGAAAACTCGCAGAACTTACACAGTTATTCCCCTTTGTGATGGAAATGATTGTTATCACTACTCCTCTAAAAGCAAAAGAGCTAGAGACTTGGAACTTGTTTTTTATATGTTAAGCTCACTTAGAGAATCTTCTAATTTATTCATACCGAAAGGGCCCGAGGCCTTCTTCTAGCAGTAATTACCACTGAAAGATACTTAGATTCTGGAAAATCACTTACAACTTTTTACCATACATCGTAGAGATGTGGGACCACTTTGGATTGAAGCGTTAACCTTGGGCAATCAAAGTGACATAAAGGTCAAAGGTCAAGGTCATTTGAAAATCTGTTAATTATTGAGTTTTCATATCTCTTTTGTTAAGGGTGATATTGAGAAACTTTTTCATGAATGTAGTAGGACTTCTAAAGACATTTAAATCTATAACCCTTCAGCCCCTACCTATGAATAATAATAGAGTTATTGCCCCTTTTGTGTAAAGGTTTGGTATCGCTACTCCTCTTAAACCATAAGAGATGGAGTCTTATAAATTATACTAATGTCTTTAATACACTTAGAAGCTCCTTAAATCTATCATACCGAAAGGGCACGAGGCCCCCTTCTAGCAGTTATTGCCCCTGAAAGTTCCAAACATTCAATTAAACGCTAACAACTTTTGAACCATTCATCATAGAGACATCGGACCACCTGAGGTTGAAGTGTCTACCCTGGCCAATCAAAATGACATCAAGGTCAAAGGTCAAGGTCATTTGACAGTTTTTGCAGTAATGAATTTAATAGCTCTGATATTTAAAGTGATATATAAAAAGAATTCATGGAAGTAGTAGGACTTCATAAGATATTTGAAAATATTGCCAATCGGCCCCCATCTTGATGAAGTTGTAGAGGTATTCCCCTTTTTGGGGCAAAATGCCTGTTATCGCTACTCCTCCTAAACCGTAAGAGATAGAGATTTTAAACTTTTACTTATATCTTTACTTCACTTTGTTTCACAATTTCTGAACACTTGTTGAGCAAAATATGTTTATATTTACAAGACTTTTGGATTGGTATCAAGAAAAGGGAACTTGTCCCTCAAATTAGAGGTCAAAAGGGTTCTAAAGTCTTTTATAGACGCAAAAATGTTCATCGTATAGTATTTGTCTATAAAGTTCCATTTAAAAATGATATGTTACGCAATTAGGAGTTTCAAGGGGTCAAAAATCCAAAACGTTGATCACTAATATCTGTGAACGGAGAAATATTTTGATAAAGAATGTAAAAGAAAAGTTGCTTAGAATCATGATCTTCAAGGACATATCGCATGTTTTTCAATTTTCGGAATTTTTTTGATAAAATCATTCTATACTCATTGAAAATGAAGTTCGTCATCTTATATACAAGATATTCTAGCTAATTAAGCAATGGAAATCAAATCTCGCGATATGCATATTTTCTCTCTCGATGTACCCGCCATTATCTGTGACGTCATATGTGACCTCCAGCGAGTGGGTGTGGTATTCATCTTGGTAATTAAATTATATTTAAACGACAATTAAACCAATTATCACCTATCAAATTGTCGGTAACGGGACAAAATGGTGTTTTGTGAGGCCGACGGGTGTTCTAGCCGTCAAAATGGGGATCTGGACGTTTGATGTTTTTAGTTTTCCATACAAAAGAGTGCGGAAATCTGGGTACTAATATCTGTCGACACCGATTTATAAATAAACTATCAAGATATATATATTAATGAATATATGGATTATTCTTGTAATCTTAGTTTGATAAAAAAAATCGATTTTATTTTTCAAAGAAAAAATAAGAATTAATGTACAAAAAGCAAGTTCCTCAGAGAAAAATAGCTTGGGAGGACGCCATTTTTGCTACTGCCTCGCTTCATTAGCTGTTTTCTCATATGAGTTGTTAAACTATACATACATGCATGCTTTGGTTATGTATAATTGATTTCCTCATTCATAACTCACCTCTAGAGAAAACATAAATACGGTATGTGAGATCTCTGTAAGTTTTATTGTTGCGGGAGATTAGTCAACGAGTTGTCGATTTTGAATGTTTACGCAAGAAACAGACAAAATTTGTTGATATACATTTACACCTAAACAGATAAAAAAAAAAAGGAAATGGAATCTAACAGAAAAAAACAATAACTAAGATAAACGGGTTTTTCCCTAAACAAGCCCTGCGTAATATTTATATTCTTAACTTCTTATGCACCAATGGTTACAATAATGAACATTGATTCTTATTCATAAAGAACCCCAACAAACAAAATCATTGTAGATTTTAATAAAATAAACATATGTTACCCATTTTTTTTTAGTAAATTCCATACAAAGTTGTGTTTACCATGTCTACACGTCGATCAATTTGATCGTTATTGCCGACATCATTGTCACTTCTTCGGATATAATTACGTTTTTCATTTGTACTGGTGGCTCAATAAGATTCTTTTAATTTAGTAAGCATCGAAAAAAACGTCGTCCATGGCGAATAAATGTCATAGATTTAAAGAAAATAATACTAATCCTAGTATTTGTTTACAACAAGCTGATCGAAAAATGTCGCATGTGATGTCACCGTACCACGTGACATGTTATCTTAATAGTGAGTTGTTTTTACGATCAGATATACACAAGGAATGCAAAAATGTATATGTCCTTTAAGAATATCTATCCTAAAATGTTTGGTTCATGGCATTAGTACGGAGTTAAAGGGTCGGCTCCTAATACACATTTCTTCAGATATATCTAGAATGGTTAATAATTCCTGAACACATGTTGCACAAAATATGTTTATATTTACCTTTCATTTGATATTAAAAAAGGGGCTCGCCCCCTCGATTAGGGACCAGGAAGGCTTTAAAGTCTCTTTAGAATAACTGAAAAAAAAAATGTTTTTCTTGTTGTTATCTACCTGAACAATATCATACGATATTCGATTATTGTAAAGTGGCAATTGAACTTATTCGGATTTTTTTGGGAAGCTCGTTCTTGGACAATCGTTCGGATTTTTATAAATTCGTGCTAAGAGTAATTTGTATTTCTTAAATCATAGCAAAAATCATTCGATTTTTTTTTTGCTTGTTATTATTAATTCAACAAAACGCAGGTAAGTTTTACTTTGCCAAGATGACAATTATGATTAGTTAATTAAAAGATATAAAGTTCAAATATGATTGTATGGACCAATTGTTGACCAGTTAGGTTCATTAGGGACCTCTTGATCAGGAAGAGAGAGAAATACTCGATAAGATGTTGAATAGTGAAAAACAAAACATTGAACCAAATGTGTTGACCTTTAAGTTAAATTTTCATATTGTTATAAATTGTTGTCATGAAAACCACGCTAATTTTGGGAAATTATTAGGACCAATTGAACCAAACATCCATGTCACAGTTGACATAGATACAATCGATGCTCTATTTGTTATACATAGATGGGCGTTAATAAACATTTATATGTCAGGAAATAATGAATCCCTTACATGCTATTGTTATCTTTAAAAGTTTATACTTTTTTATGTATTACATTTTCCTCCGAACGTTTTCCTTCTTTGTTCTCGTTTTCTCGTTTTACATTGTCACAGAAAGTCTGGGATCCGATTTTTCGATAATTTATAGGCAGGGATGCGCCACTCAAGATATGATACAATTATGGACTTCATTGTAGGTCGATATGTGGTTATATGGACCCATGTCAAGTGATATCGACCGAAGACACAGAGAGTGATATCGACCGAGCTTGCGAGGTTGATATCACTTTATGTGTTTGAGGTCGATATCACTTGACATGGGTCCATATAACCACATATTGACCGTGCAATGAAGTCCATAATAGTTATATTATATAATCACTCGCAGCACAGTTATGGCTGTCAAGAATTTCGTTTAGACAAAAAGTAATGGAATTATACATGATGACTTCAAAATAATCTGCTATCCTTTAAAATCCTCAACGCATCAATTGCTAATTCAAGCTATCCCTATTTTAATAATCACGACTAACATACGACATTATTTACAACCCTGTCATCATTTAATAAAAGCCTACTCCAGTACAGTAAATACTGTATAGAAGCAAGAGGCCGATCTCGCTGCACAGCTTACTATGACGTCATCTGCCTCTTGATGACGCACTAAGTGAACGGAGAGTAGGCTATCAATATCAGTTTTATAAAACAACCAAAATTAGAGATTACAGATAAAGGGAATAAGATAGAAGAATATTTTGCAAAGTATTATTTTAATATTCTGTATTTAATAATTCCCATTGGTATCTAGTGTTTACAAAACCTATTTTTGTTGATACTGCCGAGTCGTGCGATATCATATTCCGCGGACGCGCTTTCGCGTCGATATCGGAAAAGGACGAATGTCACGTGATGTACTTTCAGCCTATGAAAATGACGAAAATTATTGTCTTATATAATATAATGTTTTATTCAATATATTGATAACCATAACATGTTTTGGTCATAGATGTATAAATCGCAGTTGATTTACAGGAAGAAAAATTAATTTCATATTGCCGTAGGAACACAGGCCCCAGAGTTTATGGAGTACTTTGTACTTCAGAGTATGTTGACCGAATGTAGAACCCTGCTGGATTAAATATCTATATGTTTCGAATTGGATATAGAATGCATCTTACTATCTACTTTGTGATCATCATATATGGTAAATTACAACGATATTCTAGTTCAATATTGTGCAAATTCTCTTATTATCACAAATGACAAGAGTCAATACAGTTTACAGTTTCCATTGTATAGGTTTGTACCCGCCTCTTTGAACAGTCATTGGGAAAATGTCGAACCTTAACTGCAAATATTGTCAAAATGATTTCTGTAACAACAACCGTCCATTCGGAAAGAAGCAGGTATTTCCGGATATTACCACAATGAGACCACAAACGACAACTCCTGTGTTTATATCAATCAGTCTAAACCACTGATGATGATGATGCTGATGACAAAAACAGCGACACCTCAGCAAATGATGATCACTGTTATCACATTATCTGCACTTGCGCATATTTAACTCAACAGTTGATTAGAGTGCTTATTGATAATACTGTAACCAGTTGCTAAACATTTATCCTACAAACATTAAAATTCAAAACCCAAGAGGAAGCTCTACCAAAAGTTGAGGTTAGATTAGAAACAAATACTTGTATAAAAGTATTATATGGTAGAATGAGAAAAATGGGTTCACATATTCTTCGAATCTGGTTTTAGAATAATTCCTTTTTTTGGTTTTGATAATGGGTATTTGACCCTTTTCCGCACTCATTGTTTTTGCTAACATAATTGAAACCGAATTGTTTCATTTTATATATCAACTAGCAATGACGTCACCAATCTGTGACAATGTTTATAAGGCTTCCTGCCAGCGACTTACAACCATTTGTAGAGACATGTGTTGTGATGATTGTAGCCGACGAACATACGGCGGTGATTCCTAATACATTGTTGGAAACAAGAGTTGTTGGCTTATTGATAATGTTGTTTTACCCGCACTTCTTTAAGTTTTTCTTTCTCTTATTGCTCTTACATTTAGACTTATCACCTCTTAGAATATGTTTTGGGGATTATATTGATTTGTAAATACGGTTTAAGAAACTTCATTTTAATTGTAGGGATCAATTCCTGGCATTTTAAACAGTATCCAAATCATCTCTTGAAATATGATAGAGGCTGACCGGTAAATGCGCAATAAGGTTAAGGAAATTTAGTTTTTCCCCAATCAAATGATGAAAAATGACGTTATTTTGCACAACACCTGGTTCCCATAACGATAACATTTTATGAATAAGCTAAATTAACTTTTGGAATATGATCATATATATAGAGATGTCCTGTATCTGCAATAAAGTTTCGGAAATTTGATATTAAATCTGGGGTTCAAAAGGTTCCCAAAAACATTTCAAATTAGCCTATTCTTCTCTTGCAATATGAATGGGGCGTCATGCAGATGCGCAATCAGGTTTTGGAAATTTAATTTTCATTCAAGGCCTTAAATTATACCTAAAAATGACGTTTATACCTCCAGTAAAACATAGTTCGCAAAACTCTTCTTTTGATATCCAATAGCCTAATTATCTCTTGGAATGTTATGAGGATGACATGCAGATATGCAATAAGATTTGGAAATTTAAATTTTACTTTTATTTTTTATTAGCTATGTAAAATATTGGCTTAAAAAGACGTTTATCCCTCCAAAAAAAAAACATGGTTACCAAAACTTCTCTTACACTAGTTCCGTAAATCATCGTACAATTTTCAGAACAGGCAATAGCCTCTTCTTGCATTTTAAAGTCCTAGCAAGTAAAAAATAATCTATTGGAATATGATGGGTATCTTTCTTAAAATGCGCATCAATATTTTAGATATTGCTTTTTAATAAAATCAGGCCAATTATAAAGTATCCTAAGCAAAGCCGGGTCATCATTGGTATTGAACTTTATTTATTTTACAACGATTGATAAACAAGTTCTAAACCTTATATTAATATTTCTCGTTGGCATGGATGATCCATGATAGTGAGAGGTCATTGATATGAAAGGAAGCCGGAGTACCCGGAGTGAACCTACGTGTCCAAGCGGGAGACAGCCATACCCTATCACATACCAACACTGTCGATCATGAGGATTGAACTCGGGTCGAGGCTGTGAGAAGCGAGTGCATTGTCCACTACTTGGACATCACTTGGTCATCATTGGGGTAGGATTTACCAAATCGGTCAAACTCTATATTAGTATATAAATAAGATGTAATGCTTAGTTTTATCTAGTTCTGGTTAGTCAAAGTGTCTCAGTCGGGGTATCATCTATATACCATGTGATGTGCAAAGTCACAAGAAGTAATAAAATAAAAAAATAAAAAATATGGTTTAGGGGTGGGGATCTCATCAATTATTTTAATCATTTCCTCATATTTCATTGGGATGGGTGGGGTAAAAACCAACTCCTATGGATCATGTCCTTTACACCATTTAATTCTAACAGTTTTCAAGAAATTTGGGCATTTCCTGTTTTATGCGATCAGTACCATCACATAGGATCATGTCTCACATAGCATATATTGCGCCATTATATAAGGAACAAGAAATACAGGGGATATAAATATAAACGTGAGGGATACATGATTTTAAAGATATTTGGTCATTTTCAGTTCTGGGAGTGGAGGCATGATTGCCCCAGTGACAGGGGAGATGTCTTATAAATGTATCTTGACATGATCGGAAGAAATATTTATTATTGAGGGGTAGAGATCATGTCAGCCATATACAAGATATTTGATCGATTAGTAAATATTAGAAAAAGAGGCAGGTTGAAATGAATATTATTCAATAAAGAAAAAGAGACAGGTTAAAATAATCACAAGATTTGCCAAAATTAAAATTATTAAATACGCAATACAACCATTTAAAGTTAGTTTCACTGCTCCTAAGGATGTGGGACATATAATTGAAAGGCAATCTTAGCATTCTTAGTACTTCGGTACTTTGATTTCAAAAAATTGTATAACGCATGTTTCCTATGCATTTGGCTAGAGTGGGATGGGGCTATTTTTAACTTTTTGATCATTCAACACTTTTGTATACGCCAATTTAAGGATTTTCTCTGTAAAGTTATCAATAAATGTATTGGCTACTAAGCCATGCTAGTAAACTCTTCTCAGCTCAGTAGTATTTATGTTCATAAAATATTAGAACACTCTAAGACTATTGCCTGTGGGGTTGAAGCGGAAATCTGTATTTGTATAACAGGTATATTTACAAATTGGAAATAGTATTAAGGAGACAAAATATAAGTGTATGGTGGTGGCTATATTCAGCAAGAAGACATTATTCAGATGGGGTTCAACACAAATCCCTGCTTAATAAAGTACATTAGGAGAGGACTTTGATTTTGCCTTATAACGCCCGACTTCCCATGGGTACCAATTGCGCCCCATTGATAGCAGGCATATTTTTGGATCCATATGAAGCAGAATTTATTCAAAAAACTGTACGTGAAAAAATAAATCACTCGCTGTGGCCTTCAACTCGATATTCAGGTATATCGACGACGTATTTTTAATTAATTGTTGCTTCCATACTTTCGTCGACCCGATATATTCCAGTGAACTTGAAATGAAAGATACCACAGAGTCTGTGTCATTTGTTTCATATTTGGATATTTTACTAGAAAGGGACATTGATGGTAACCTAACAACAAAACTTCATGAAAAACGTGATGACTACAATATTTCTATAGTCAACTTTCCTAACTTATGTAGCAACATACCTTCATCACCTGCATATGGTGTTTTTGTCTCTCGGTTAATTCGATACGCAAGGGCATGCTCTAAGTATGAAAAACTTTTAAGGCGAGGCAAGCTACTGAAGTTGATAAAACAAGACTATCAACAGTCTTGATTAAAATCATCTTTGATTTTATTGTCAATTTTTAAAAATATTCAAGTCCGAATTTCCTCTATCAATTTTCAAATTCCTAAACATTTTTGATTAAATTTAACTTAAAATTAAATGATGATAATACTGAAACATTTATACGATTAAACTAGTTGTATTAACCTTATTCTGCGGGCATAGAATTTATATGAGGTCAATTATCAAAATTTTGAGACATGTTGTCTTTTATCGTTTTCTTGCATTTTTCAATATTTTTGTTTTCCCTGCCATACGATTATCTTAATTAATAAGTCAGATAAAACCAACAGAAAATATGCATAATTATTTTGAATAACAAATAAAATCTCAATTTTGAACATTATAAGTTTGCCAAAAATATTTCAGTGGAAAACAAAATCTGAAAAATTTAGTCTGAATTTCCTCTGTTTTGCTTCAAGTCCATTTTTGTTTGTGCCTAATTCCATGATATAGTAAATATATAGAATGTTATGTCGATAATAATTCATTTCATAAATACTCTTTGTGTTAAGAACAAATTTTACTCTTGACATTGAACTTTTTAACGATCCGAATTTGAGAACTCAAACCCTGAGTAAACAACTTCCTTAACAGTCAACTTGGATTTGAGGGCCAAGTGTACCCTTCAACTTTACCAAATTGCGAACAAAAATGTCTTTTTAAAATAAGAAGGAACTCATGTCTGGACTTAATTTTATTTAAATCTACGCCAGCTTTTGGTTGGACACAACTTCCTAGTCTGGTACTCTAGTATGGAACAGTAGAGAATGTTTTATATATGAGGCAAAATACATAGCAACATCATCATATATTTCTATATTAATTTGTTTAAATTGGTAAATGATTGACCCTATTTCTGAATTATTGTAGAAAAATTCAATATTTCAAAAAAATAATAATAATAATTATTCGTTGTGGAAAACTAAAATATATTTAATTCACTACAACAATTGGCCAAGTTCTGCCACATTTTGCAGAAAGCATCATCTTATCTAAGCAAAGCAAAAATATTTGACTTCAATAAGCTTTAAGCATTATGTTAGTCTTCAATTGTTGTTCAGGTGAGCGTTGTGGCCCCTATGCCTCTTCATTAAAATGTGGTACCTACTTCTCTATAAGATTTATTTAATTTTGTTTAAACTGTATACAGGGAAATATTCGCCCACGTTTTACTTTCGCTCCTTTCGTCGTCAGCGGGCGATTCAAGACTTGACGAGATACAATGTCTCATATTGTCTCTCCTTAAAGGACATATCGCCTGATTTCAATTTTCAAAATTATTTTAATAAAATCATTCTATACTCATTAAAAATGAAGTTTATATCTTTTACACAAGATAATCTGGCTAATTCATTAGTTTGAAAGCGATGAAATTCAAATGTCGCGATATGCATATTTTCTCTCTCGATCTACCCGCCATTATGTGTGACGTCATATGCGACCTCGAGCAAGAAGGTGCTGTTGCACATCTTTGTAATTGGATGAGATTTAAACGACAATTAAACTAATTACCACCTAACATATTGCCGATAACGGTGTTTTGTGTCTCCTACGGGTATTATAGCCGTCAAAAATGGGGATTTGGACTGTTGTTTTTTTTAGTTTCCCATACGAAAGTGTGCGGAAATCTTGGGACAAATATCTGTCGACGAGAGGATGTATAAATAAACTATCAATACATATATTATTTAATATATGGTATATTTTGTAATTTTAGTTTAATAAACAAGTCGTATTTTATTTTTCAAAGAGGTAACAGAAATTTATGCCTGTGTACAAAAAGCAAGTTCATCGGAGGAAAATAACAAGAGAGGACGCCGTTTTGGATACCGCCTCGCTTCTTTAGATGTTTTCTCATTGATATTGTTAAACTATACATACATGTATGCGTCGGTTTTGTATAAGTAATTTATTCATCCAAAGCTCACCTCTGCAGAAAACTTAAGTACGGTATGTGAGATTTCTGTAAGTTTTATTATTGTGGGAGAAGTCAAGGAATTGTCGATATTGAATGTTTACGCGAGAAATAGACAAAGGTTGTTGAAATTCATGTATACGTAAACAAATTAAAACCGGAGATGGGATTTTACAGAAGAAACAATAACAATAGCCTATGATATATATATATATATATATATATATATATATATATATATATATATATATATATATATATATATATATATATATATTTGATATATAAATAACATTCGCTTTCGAGTTATAAGATTTTTATTTTATCTTTATAGTTTCCGCTTATCCGTAAAACTTCCGGAAATCAGTGTTAGTATAATCCTTCAATAAATATCTTTCCTCTAGTTCAGATATCTTATTTCCTCGTTCCTTGAAACCTGGTAATATTTTGTTGATAGTGACAGTACATTAACAAATGTTAACAAAGCACTTTGGGTGAAAATAAAAATGTACGTTGAATTTGGGACCAAGTCAATGTACTTTATGCGTTGGTATATAGTCGTTAATAAGGCACTTTGAAAAAACAAATAAGTTGTAGATGAAAAAGTTTTCTCATATGCTTATGTAACACGGATAGACCAATTAAAGATTTAATCTTTTTAACCGTTTTACTTTGCGCAGCAACATTGGGCTATGTCAAAAACGAATTGGTTAATTCAACAGTGATAAATGTTTAAGTAAAATTTAAAATGGCATATATTTCATAAGCTAAATGATCCTAAGTGATGCCAAAGTATATAAATGTACTCAGTACTGAAATTATACATTTTAAATACAATATATATTTTAAAAATTATTGGAAGACAATGCATGTCATATTGGTTATTTCTTAGTTGCTAATGCTTTAATGGCTGCATATGTAAATCTTACTTTTTATATTAATAAAATTTGGTTTGAATTTGACGAGTTTGTTTATGCTTCAACAGTACATGCTCTGCATCATAGCATCATCATGTTATATTTGAAAAAACAAATCCTAACATTTTACAGTTCTTTAAAATTAATACCGATGTGGTAAAAGTGTATGAAAAATTGATATCTAATATGCTTAGGAAGCAAAAAATGTTGGACTGAATTTTTGGTTTTTCCCTCACCGTTCCCATTGATCGAAGTCTATTTTTGTAACTGTTCACAAAGAAATATTTACACTCACATAGTCTGCCAGTTAAGAGCAATAAACAGAATTTGTTATTTATACATATTTTTTCAAAGGTGTTGAATTTTTCATTGATTTCATAGTGCGCTGATTTGGTCGAAAATTTAACACACTTTATTTTTTTTTTCAAAGTGCGTAGTTTTTTTTAAAAAAGAAATGCTATAGTGCACTATGATTTTACTTCCTTTTTAACTTTGATAACCATTGTTTAAAAAAAATTGGTATACATAAGCCATTTCTTTTGCAAATGACAAACAAGTATTGGGAATAGACAATAACTGTCATCCTTTAATCTGATAAAGAAAACTTTCGAATATTTTGAAGTATTAATTTTATACCTATTTACAATGTTTACGCCAATGTTCAATATAATTTAAAATATGGGTATGTAGAAAACATGAATAATTTTGGTAGTTCATATGACATCCTGTCTGTATATATAACTAAGTACCTTAGCAACGACTACTGCGGAAGTGATTTTAATGTTTCACAAAGCTTATCCCAGAATATAACACTGTCATTATCATCGTCAGGATACTCTAGATACGATTGATTTTCCAATAAATCCAGGATTTTGAAGGGAACTTTTCTGAAAACGTCCTTGTCCAAAATTATCAGACACAAAATATTTTGTCCTTTTCTTGAATATATGGTTTCCATTCTTGCCATATTAAGTTCATACATACACCAATAAGAATCAAGAAAACATGGAGTCAGAACACACACCGTTCGTCTGCTGGTGTGAATTGCGTTAGTTATGTTGTCTGCAATGTCAGTTCCAGGAATGAAGTCTCGGCAGTGAATGCAAATCCTTAAGCCATTTTCTTTTTCAAGAAAATTTAATTTGTTTAATATGAATTCCCTGTCTTCTTCGGCATACGAAACAAATGCATCGAAGCGATATGTCTCATCATTTGCCTTTTGCATGATCTGAACTTCTGTATATCGTCTCTTTGCAAGATGATATAGGTACCTTAATCTCCATCTATATCGGTTAAGTATTGAACCAATGGTGATACTCATGACAACCAACAATATCAATGACAGTACAACTATCAGAGAAACATATGTTGCACAATAGGTTTCCAGATATGTAACTATGTTACTTAGATCTCGAAAATGAAGCAAAGTTGAGTTTGTTGAAGTACAGTTGTACTTTGATAAGTGAAGAAAGTGATCCTTGTAACGTAGAATACGTTGTAAAAAGTCTAAGTCAAGACATCCACATTGGAGTGGATTTTGAAGTAAATTCATTTTGAGTTGTCCGTAATTCTGAATCAATCTTTCTATGGATGCAAAAATTGAGGGATCTAAAGAAGTTATTTGATTATTTGATAAATCAATCAATGAAAGTTTTCGCATATGTGATATAATGATATCAAAAGTTTTCAAAGAATTGTAATGGAGAAAAAGTTTAGATAAATTAATCATATGTTGAAACATTAGTCGTGGAAGATTTCTAATTTGGTTTTTTGACAAATCCAGCACCTCCATATTCCTAAGCCGCCGAAATATTTCTCCGTTTACATCACTTTCAATACAGCTGCCTAGCACATTTCGTGAAAGATTCAGATGAACAAGTCCATCGAATTCATCGAAAAATTCGTTTGATATTACCACACAAAGATTATTTGACAAATCCAGATAACGGGCGCTTTGGAGACCACGTAATGGCCCTTGTAATGAGTAGAAAATATTGTTTTGCAAAAATAGGTGTGTCAGTTTCCGGTTTGTAGTGTTAAAATGGTACCGATTTATTTCCATTTTATACATGTTATCATGATAGTATAGTTCTTCCAAATTTGGAGGTAGGTAAATGGTTATATATATCCCTAAACTTGCATTTTGGTCGCTGATATCTGCAGTTTGTTTATTTATCATTGTTTCCATTTCTGCATCACGTGTCAGTAAACGTTTGATTCTTGGGACAGTCACAGGAGAAAAATTTGTTTTTTTCGTATCATTGCAATAGTATTCTATGGTTCTTTGAAGATGAAACTTGTTTTCAAATGTAACATTGAGTATTTTCAACATCTTAAGACTACCCAAAAGAAAGAGGTATTTTCCGAAGCTCAAATTGTTGTCTCCAATATTTAATGTTTGCAACGTTTTTGGCAACACCAACAACACAGTAGGTTGAAAGAAGGCTATTCTATTGGAGGCAACTGACAATGTTTCTAAAGAGGTGTTCGCAAGATGGATGATATACTCGGTTCGAAAAACATTGGTTAAGCCATACACACATTGAAGTCTGTCGAGCAGTAGAGTTCTAATATTAGACTGTTGTATATCAAATGTGACATTTTTAAGAACCATTAGGGTAAGTTCCTGATTATTTGAGAGATCTAAATATTCTAGTTCACTTTTGTTTGTAAATGCTCCCGATTCAATATATTGAAGATTACAATTCGATATGACGACGTGCCGAAGTTTTCGGTATCTTTGCAGCGCGTTTGATTCGATTTTTCGCAAACGCAAATTTCCGGTTAAATTAAGAAGTGTCAAATTTTCTGGCAAATGCATGGGAAAATCTTCGATCTCATTCCATCCAAAATCAATTTGTGTGACGTCATTTGTAAAATTCGGAGTTTTTTTCAAACGTTGTCCGCTGCAATTGGCAAATATGAAAGTGCTGCGGTATATGCACGTGCATTTTCTTTCTGTAGAACATTGCATATTTCCATTCACGCTAAAGAAAAGTATGGTTCCAAAGAAGATTATAACAAACATCTGAAAATGAAATTTTGTATTGTACATTATTAAAACAATATTGCCAGAATTTGAATTTATTTTAGATGTGTCTTTTAAAAATGTATCTATAAAAAGGGATCCCCATAGATGATGATTACAAATAAAAAAAAATTGTTTATATACATGAGAGAGAGAGAGAGAGAGAGAGAGAGAGAGAGAGAGAGAGAGAGAGAGAGAGAGAGTCCTAAACCTTTTATTCACCTTTTTCAGCTGCCGTTCAATAATATTCTAAAACAAATTCATTGGTTTATAAACAAGGAAGCTTAAACCAAGTCATGTGATAATTTTGATATTTAAAATTATCAATAAAAAACAAAACTTCAAAAAACTTCCTGCATTAGATAAGTCATCAAAAGTTGTGTTTACTTTCGCTTCTTCCCCGTTTGTAGTAACCGCTCCTTAACAACATCACCATGGCAAATAAAGTTTAAATGCTAAGATAAAATTCTTGCAGGAAATGATATCTTTATGTTTGTAAAAATATTAATTAGTTGTAACTCAACTGAATGTATGTCCGTTAACTATATACCATGCAATGATGTAGATAATAATGCGTTTTGTTTTTTCAAGTGGTGGAATTAAAACTATCAAATTAAAAGAACAATAAAAAAAATTGCGAAGAAAATAACCTATATGAGAAGTAAAACACTTTCAAATGAAACTCAGTTTTCTGTAGTTAGTGGTAATTCAGATAAATCTTAAACTGGTAAATTTTTTTGTGTGTTTTTATCTTTTTCTCACATAATGTGAGAATTTCAGCGAATACATATTTTTTTATATTTACATTTGGGCGCCTTTTGCTAACTTACAGAGGAAACAACGTTAATCAATTTCTAGATCATATTTTCCAAGCCATTTCTAAACCGACGTCAAGTTGCTAGAATATGGTATGTATTGTAGCAAACAATATTTGACCTTTTCTTGTATTTCAAAGTATCTCTGTAAAAATGAAACCTTTTCGGGCACCTTGTTCTGTAATATTTGCAGAGCGTACATCAACATGTTAGTAAGAGGTGGAAGACGGACGAAATAAAGTTTTGGTTATAAAATCAGTTTCATAAATTATTCGCATTGCTTTGAACGTAGTTACATATTCCATTACGAGACTAAGGGACTGTCGTGTCTAATATTATCCGAAAGTTGTTCCCCGAGAGATAAGCCATTCTATCACCTTCTGACATGGCTGGGAAGACAGTATATTGGATATGTAAGAATAGTTTACGTACATTGTGTCTGTACATTTATATTACAGATAAACGAAAAGAAAAATACCTGTAAAATGTTCCGTTTGTTAAATGTTTTAATGTTATCAAAAATACCTTTATACCTTAAATACCTTTACAATAATGTAAACCTGTTTTGATTGTTTTCCCTTTGAACTATGGTCTCCAGTTGGACTGACGCTATGTCTGATAGGTAGAACAGCCTCTCAGGCGTGTGATGATGTAGATAACCAGGTGTGTCAGGGGTTCGCCTCCAAGACCAACGTCTGCTCAGATCCATGTCTCTCCAAACTGTGCCCAAGGATGTGCGACACCTGCCGTAAGTATCTCTCTCTCTCTCTCTCTCTCTCTCTCTCTCTCTCTCTCTCTCAAAATTTGTCGTAGTTTATACAAACAGTTCATATATCTTTTAAGTGCATGTGTTTTCATCAAAAAAGAAAATATTATGTAGAGACAAGCTCTTAAGACTATATCCTCTGTTATTTTGTATAATTTGTGTCTTTAAGCTTACAAGTGCTACAGTTGTGACGGCCTTTCCTCGCCCTCTCTCTGCAACCTAACACAGATTTGTCCGGACAGGAATCACGTAAGTGACCTTTCAAGTACATGTTTCAAAACAAATTATGATCTAGGGGTCTAATGTTAAGGAGCAGCCATATAATGTATAATATTTCTACCTCCGAGCAATTAAGAGCTTAGTGAATGAAGTGATGTTTAACAAGCGCAGGTGGGTTTTACTATGCCAAGATGACAATTATGATCAGTGAATTAAAATTGAGAAAGTTTGAACATGATTGTACGGATCAATTGTTAAACAACTGAACATGATTGTACGGATCAATTGTTAAACAACTAACTTCCTTTGGTACTTTCATTGTCAGTAAGAGAGAAAAATACTCGATATGATGTTGAACAGTAAAAAACAAAACATTGAACCAATGCTGTTGACTTCTAAACTAAACTTTGATGTTGTTATAAACTTTTGTTTTAACATTTTGAAAATTATTAGGGCCATTCGCACCAAACATCCAGGTCATGGTTGACATTGATACAATGAATGCTATTATATTCCATTCATAGATAGGCGTTGTAGTACATGTATATGGTAGAAGATAATGAATACCTTAGATATTATTGTTATCTTTAATATTTGGGTCTATACTTTCCTGAGTATTAGATTTTTCTCCGAATATTTTCCTTCTTTTTCTCTCGTTTTAGTCGTGCATTGTGACAGAAAGCCTGGGCTCCGATTTCTCGATCAGTTATCGACAGGGATGTGCCACTCAAGATGTAATATATTTTAATCAATTTTGCATTAATGACCGTAACTTTTTTCGGTCATAGAAGTGTAAATTGCCGAGATGAAAATTGAATTAAATTTCATATTGTCATAAGAACTCAGGCCCCCAACGTTAATGGAGTAGTCGTGTGCTTCAGAGTATATTGGCCGATTGAAAAACTTAGCTGGATTAAACATCTGCACATTTATAATTACATTTTAAATTCATAAATATAATGTATCTCAGTATCTACTTTGTTATAATCATAAATGGTAAATTACAACCATATTCTAGTACCTCTGCCGTAAGACACAAAATTCTGGTGCCAAGAACGTGTATTTTCACATATGACAAGAATCGATAGTTACATGTAACTGTTTTCATTGTATAGGTTTGTACCCGCCTCTTTGGATCCTCAGGCGGCTCTCCGACAGTAATTGGGAAAAGGTCAAACCTTAACGGCGAATGTTGTCAAAATGATCTCTGTAACAACAACCGTCCATTCGGCAAGAGGCAGCTCATTCCGGATATTACTACAATGAGACCACGGAAGACAACTCCTGTGTTTAACACAATGACGTCTACACCACCGATGATGACGACACCCCCACCAATGATGACCACTATGATGACGTCCTCTGCACGTACGCATCTTAAACCAAACATTTGAATTAGGGTGCTAATTGAAAACATTGGGACCAGTTGCTAGACATTTACTCTACAAACATTAAAATCCAAAACCCAAGAGTTACATGTAGCTCTACCGAAAGGTAAGGTTGGATTGGATACAAATATTATCAAAATATTCCATGGTAGAATGGGAAACATGGGTTCACATATCGCTTTCGAATAATTCCTTTAAGGTTTTGATAACGGGTATTCGACCCTTTTCTCAATTCAGTTTTTGCTTACATAATTATAAGCTGAATCAATTCATTTCAACAAATAATTTTATATAACAACTAGCAATGACGTCATCAATCTGTGACGATGTTGATCAGGCTTCTTGCCAGCGACTTGCAACCATTCGTAAAGACATGTGTAATGATGATTGCATAGTAAAAGCGTGCCCAAGAACATGCGGAAAATGCGGTTAGTCTTAATACATTGTTTAAAAATAAGTTGTTGGCTTGTTGATGATGTTGTTCTTTTAGTTGAGACATGTTGCTGGTGATGTTTTTTCTGATTATTCTAGCTGAGTGTTACTCCTGCGCTCATGTGTCAAGTCCTGCTAATTGCACTAACCACGCAGTCTGCGAACCAGGAGAGGTAAATATGGAACTCTTGTGTATCTGTGTCTCCACAATTGAGACATTGACCATTTTGGTGTATAGAAATCCTTCGTTACTGTTATGTTATTGTTACATGAGTTTTTTATTCTAAAGTATACAGAAATCTTGAGCTTTTATTTTTGCATTTTTTGGAGCTCCAGAACAGTTACCAGGATCGACCTGAATAACTATTCTAATAGTTTGCTTCTTTGAGGTTTCTAAAATCAAAAACAATTAGCAACATTAACGTTGCAAAGCCTTCCCATCGGTTTGAGGGCTAAAATATGTGCACAATTTTAATTTAAACGCAACAATGGAGAGAGAGAGAGAGAGAGAGAGAGAGAGAGAGAGAGAGAGAGAGAGAGAGAGAGAGAGAGGAGAGAGAGAGAGTACTTGAGTACTTCATATCAAAACCGCCAGTTGAAAGTAAGAAGAAAAACCTGTAATTGTTCCTATCTGATGAACTTCTCAGTAATGTTTATTTGGGTATGAGTTGTCAAGGAAATTAATCTTTGGTGACATATGAGATCCTTGAATGTTACAAAACATTTGACCAATGATATCGGTTCCAGTCCAATTTATCATATACTTGAAGGCAAACATTCAATCGCGGACATTTTTTCCAAGAGCTTTGGTAATTATACTATTAAACGTGTTTTCCTTTCGTTAAGACCAAAATTGCAATGCGGACATAGTATCGGTAATATGTTTTTGAACATCCCTTTATTTAACTCATAAACTGCATGCATATCTCATGAACTCTTTATCACGTAAATCAATTAAAACATGTTCTTAAACTATGAACCTTCAGCTGAAGTACCATTTTCGATTAAAGTTTATATACATATATCTTGCCTAGTTTTTCTTTCTCTGTTTGTGATAGAAATGCTACGTTTTGAAGACACTAAGTTTCAGTGGTGAACAGGGATACAAACTGGGATGCATGCTTGACAGCGCAAGTATATAGTACAAATAAGCCAAATGACAATTCCAAAGAACCTTAATACACGTTGTATCATGTGTAACATGATGATATTCGGTTGCAATTAACAATTTATTTACGAGAATCAAGCTGAATTTAAACGTACTTTAATCGAAAGACATTTAATTTCTTTATTCAGGTGTGCAAGCAGTTTAACACTCAGGCAGGTAACGTGTTTGGGAAGAGGAATGACCCCGTCGAACTCTCTGTAGATGGTGACTGCTGTACAGGAGATCTCTGTAATCACGTGGCCTTAACCCACGGGACCGGGGCCGGGTTTACCACAGTAGCACCACCAACTGGGGGTAATTAAAAGTGGAAATTAGCATAACGATACATTATCAACTACTATTTTCTTTTCTTTTTAATTGGCTGCAGGAGCGGCTGATTAATTTATGTTTGTGTTAGATATTAAAATGTGGAATGATAAAAACGAGAATTGAGACGTATTTTTTCTTGGTTTGATAGAATGTTTTATTTTGTTTCATTTGTAAAAGAAATGAAAAAAAAATACTTTAAATTAGTTTTAAATCAAATTCGAAATGATATTTATATAATTTTTTTTCAATTTTTTGTATGGTTTCAGGTATAATATTGACGTCATGACACTCTATATTCTGTTGATTGATTGTCAGCTATAGTAAAGCGAGATTTAAACAATTTATCTTTTAAAATGTTTTTGAACAGCTGGATGCAAATATACAGCAGTTAACCACCATTGTCCATCGGGATTCCATGTGGTGGATGGTAAATGCATGATGGTTGGTATGGCGCAGTTAACATACTCACAGGCAGAGGTAAACATTGGCTGGCTGGTCGTTATAACAAACCCCTTCAGCTCGCCTATAATCTTCGTGTCAGCTGGCGCATAAGGCCTTAATACACTGCGTCCACCTGCCTCTGTCTCTGGCTGCTGCTCTTGCCGATGGCTATTCCACCCCAGCTGTAATCGCCCTTGTTCTGTACTACTTCACTATGTTGTTTTGGGTAGACCTTCTTTTCTCCTTCCTTCTGGGTGCCATGTCATTGCGGTAGTACACGTCCTGGTGTTTTCCATCCTTATTACATGGTCAATCTAGTTTGACTTCCTGAGTTAATCATTTCGCTCGCTCTTGTTGTATTTGTTTTTCGATGAAGTGCTTCATTTGAGATTTTGTTAGGTCACCTTACTCTTAAGATTTTTCCCATGAATCTATTCTGCACGGCATTGATCTGTTCTGATGTTTTCCAATTTTCGCTTCCATACAAAAGGACTGACACAATCAATCTTCAGATAATATAACTTTTGTATAAACGGAAAATTTTAAAGAGCTCCAAATCTTACTGAGCCTTCTAAATTGAAAATTGGCTTTTCCCATTCTGGTTTTCTTTTTTTTTTTCTTTTTTTTATAATTGTTTGACCCTATCAGCTTCTACCTTTGTGGTAATAACTCCTTCAAGGTAAGTAAACGTATATGTGTCATCCAGGTCTTGTCCATAGGGTCATTTTATCTTAAAGTTAAGTCTCATAACTTTTGTTTCCTTGTTTTTTTTATTCTCAGGACAACTTGTCTTGCGTTCTCATGCAGTGTTTGTGTCTTTTGATGTTTATGACTCCATAAAGCTGGTTTTATAGTGGATATTGCTGTTCATGTGGGCGATGTGACCCATGTGCCTCTCGTTCTTTGTATGATAAAGTATTCGTTGAACAACAATTTTCGTGCATTTTGATGTCGGAGATGAAATTAGAAAAGTAACTGAAAATAAATTTAGACGTGTTTGTTTGGTAATGCTAGGTTCCCACTGTCGTGCGCTCTGTTACAAAAAATGTGATTGACAAATCGTAACTGGTCGTGGAAAATCTGAATAATTCTAGGGTTAGATCTGAGGTGATTCGATTCGATATGTCCTTATGCGATTTGTTGAGCTTTAATACGGTACGGTCACGATATACATATTTCAGTTGACGATCTGTTACGATCTTATTGCCCGTTTAGATAAGAGAAAATACGTTCAGATAAGATTGTCCAGAAAGAATTCCCGATTGGATCTCAATCTGATCCGAAAATCACAAGACAAGTTTCAGATCAGATCTGGGACGTTTGTTTACGTGCATATAAGTTCGTATACGTTACGATACGTTAATCACGAAGCTATGCGATCTGTTGCGATGGGGTACAATAATGATGGCGATTTCTTTCACGATCAAGATAGAGGATGATCACGATTTAAGCTACGGTTTTATTTAGTCCGACTGACTATATTGACACACCGAATCGTGATAGTGGGAACGCAGCATACGAGATTTTATTGCCAGGGTCATGTTCATTAAACTATGAATGTTACTGAATACATTAAAATTAATGTTCTAGAATATTAATGAAACAAAATAGCGGAATGATGCAATGACAAGTAAACTTCTTATCCGAGTTTTAGGAGACTCATTATTTTCTTTTCAGGCTTATTGTCAAAACCACTGCTCTATCTTGATTGAGAATTTCTCCAGCAGAGACGCGTCTGCGATCTCTTATTTCATCCAGTCACAGTTACGTGGTGAGAAATTTTGAAAAGTGACATGTGAAATACATGTGATAGAACGATGTTATCAAACGAAATCACAAGAACTATACTGCCAGGAATAAAACACAAATTATAAAACCCATTATACAAACGATCGAACAGCAAAACACTATTTGCTTGTCAACTGTATTTGTGAGGTTTTTTTCTGTCAAGAGTGGTTTTTTTTTTAAATTCTGTTACTTAGCTAATATTCAAAATTGGCATAATAAGTTTGCAATGATAGTATGTTTTGAGGTTTTTATTTCAATTACAATATTAATTTATATTTTAAAACTAATATAATCGTATTGTAATCTCTCTCTTAAAACAAACTGAAAAAAAACTGAAAAAGGACGGTTTATTTCAACTTATCCACTTATTCTTTACTTACATAGGTCGTTCCAATTACGTGTATATTGGAGCTAAAGACGCTAACCATGATGGGAGTTATACGTGGAACCAGGCGGGTTCAGTGGTAGCCCACTCTACTACCCCAGTCCGCGGCCAATACTGCCTCACTTACTCCGCCATTACTAAGGGAGTACATCCGGTCACGTGCTCTTCTCACCACTACTTCCTGTGTCAGGCACAATTCCATTAAAATATGAATGACTCTTTAACCGTTTTCTTTGTTTTGGGTTTTGTGGTCTATATGTCATGGTAACTTTAGATTTTGGTCACCTGTGTCAATTTTGTCTGAATTGTGCTCAGGTAACCATTAATGCTCACGAGCCTTAAGTAATGGAAAGTAATGATTCTAGAATACCATGCCTGGGCATTTTAAGTCCAAATATGTATTTGCTATACCGGGGAGGGGGGTCTATCTTTATTTAAAATAATCATCATAATTAAGTGTTTCAAATAAATTCTTCGGAAAAAATCGCTAGTGTGATTAAAAATGTACAAGATGCAAAATGTTCTCAGAGACAGTAATTTTCTGTTCAATTGTATTTTTTAACAAGTCAACAATCCCGATTATTTTGTTAATTTTATAAATACCGCATGGAGGTTCTTTAGCAATAAAATTGTCATTATTTATTTGAAAGAGTATCAAATATAAACAAATATATTTCTTATAATATGATCAAGGATATAAAGATGAAAATATCCTGATATATATATATATATATATATATATATATATATATATATATATATATATTCTTTCGCATCGATTTCCTTTAAATTAAGTACATTTTTATCACATTTTGCACCAATATGCAGTTAATTTTACCCATGTGATATTTTTTTTAAAAACACAAAGACGTTCTTCCAGGCCCCAGGACCATGAATAGATCTCAAGGATCATTAAGCAGTTTTAGGCTTAAGTCAAACTTTGTTCATCACACAACATATTTATTATGCCATACCTACAAAATTTAAAATGCAATTGATAATTGGTTCCCTGTCTTGGTGAATTTTACACATTTTGAGTGTCAATCTTTGATTAATATTATTAAATACCTTTTATTTGATGAATGTCTGAAATTTTGACTTAATCTTTCATGATCCTGATATTGCTACAATGCCAGGATGTGATAGAACCTTTTTTTTTGGGGGGGGGGGGGGGTCCATTTTGAAGATGATATATTCAGATTTTTATGTTTATATTCAGTTCACTGATTGGCAGTGCATACAAAAGTGGTTAAAACTAATATGCGTTGAAAAGAACCGATAAGCCATCACAAATCATGAGAAATCTTAGTATATCAATCTAATTAATTAAAATCATAGAACTTTGTAAAAGGGATCCTCTACGATAGGCTAAAAAGGTTAGTAATAGCGTATCTCAGATCGTAGAGAAGGGGTTTACAAATCTAATTTAAATCATATTACATAACATATTAACATTATTCCCATGTGTCTACATGTTACATGTTCTGCACAGATGTTTGATCTATTCAATAGAAGAAAAGAAAAATGAATAGGTATGTTAAATTTTACCATCGTTAAATTTCCGTTAGAAGATTAATATAAACTGCAATACTCTGTCCCAGTACCAAATAACCTCATTTTTGCCGCTTAAGATTTTCTAAAACAAAAATTAAAGAATATATACCGAGGCACATTATACAGTTATAGCTACCACTGAAGAACAGTTTAAATTAATACATTAAGTCAAGAAGTCAAAGGTGTTTTTTTTCAATAAGGTATCCATTGAATGAATAGTAAAACTTACCCGTGGAAACGAATTTAAAAACGAAACCCATGTATGTATATATATATATATATATATATATATATATATATATATATATATATATATATATATATATATATATATATATGAAACCCATGTATATATATATATATATATATATATATATATATATATATATATATATATATATATATATATATATATATATATGAGAATGTATGATCTAAAAATTAGAACTCTTTGTTTGAAACATTTCGGATCACGGCCACATATCATTTTATATTTAATTGTACATCAAACAATACATTAAGGAAACCTTTTATAGAATCCTTGGATAGGTTATGTAAAAATTTTAAAAATCTATGTAATAAAGACAAGTTTATCTGGCCAATGTCTAATGAATGTGATAATGTTATTGAAATTTTTGCAAACTACATTTATAGTTGTTTTCAACTGAGAAAAGCCTTGTGTTCAACTGAGACTGTGATAGATTCATCATATAAACTATCATTGAGAAACCTTCTCTTTTTTTGTATGTGTGCATGTGTTGTATTTTTTTTATTACCTTTGTACCCAAAAGGATCCAGAATTTGGGAAAAAATAAAATTAATTTATCGTATCTAATATTTTTCACTTTTGGACAATGCGAAATCATCGTTAAAGTAAAAAAAAAAACGGTATCCTTCAGTTTCGTGGGATGCATTGCAATTCGTTTCAACGCTGCTAGACACGATTACCCTAGACACCGTCTTGAATGGTGTGCTCGATGCTCTAAACTTTTTTGAAACGCCTGATGAGAACGCCTTCAGTTCATATCCTAAAAAAGAATTAAGTACGGCCCTCTTGATTCTTTAAACACTTTTCTGTACATTCATTGACAATTGATTACATTTAAGGACATAAATAATTTTTAAATCTAAAAGCTTGTTAAATATATAAGATGAAATATATGAAATATATCGAACGCACCTTCGTATTTGTGAAATGTCTTATAAAATATTTCTAACAAAAATACCGTCTATAGTTACTGAGGAATTATAGATTTGGATCAGCCGCTACAAATTATTCTAAAATAATAGTAATAAAAAGCCCGTCATGTCCGCGGTTTCCAGAAGGCGAACTTCCTGAATTCCATTAAGTAAGTCTACTTTCGTTTTTACTTTTACTTATATATGCGTATCGATCTTTTCATGAGCAAGAAAGATTCACAGTCCACTTTCATTTTCAAAACCTTGGGTGTGTTCCTCGTTTAGTTGATCATAAAGTCTTTGCTTGTTTAATTACATAGGAATTGAGTGAAAGCCATCACTATATGGTGTGCTGGGATTGTCTTTTGTACGATGAAGATTTGTCTCATGCTTACCTCAATAAATCAGTGTCTTATAAGTAGGCCCTATATACATTCCTCTCGGTTTGATCTTTGACCGACTTCTGACATTATTTACTTGTCAATAAAATTTCTGAGTATCAAATTTCACTAAGTAATTTGAAATATTTTTCAATTTCATTCACCAATATCTTAATTCAAAGATTGTGTTGTTACCTACAGTCACAACTTATTTTAAAATAAACTCGCATGTAAATTACATCTATGCACATATGCCATGTATGTTGTGTTACAGTTAATCAATATTCTATATTTACATTTGCTAATTAATATGCTTCCTTATATGAACCTATAGGATAGCGAAAACGTTCAATTCTGTGTGAACTTTTTCATGACGTCACAATAATTATCGCATACGCTTATTGCTTGACAGTTGCATTATTTTAAACATAAAATCACGGTTATATTAATGATTCTGAACGGTTTTCCTTTTTCAAATGTAAATATAAGTGATAAACAATGTGAAAAAGTTCACTGGGATATGAAGTTGGTTGGTACGTGATCAAATCTTCTGAGAAGCCCTTCAGGCTTCACAGGATTTGATCACGTGACCAACCAACTTCATATCCCGGTGAACTTTTTAAATTGCTGTTTATTTCTCAAGTATTCTTTTTAGAACTTTGTTAACATTGAACATGGTGAAATGCAAAGACAAAGTGGATGGACTTCATGGTCAGGAAAGAAACGACTGCAGCAATGACGAGCAGGAAAACTTGCTGATCTACCGGGCAGAGATTTACCGCCTGGAGAGCTTTAAAAACTGGCCCTGCCAGTCTATAGTACGGAAAGAAGACCTAGCTAGAAATGGCTTCTATTACCTGGGAGATAGGGACAGGGTTCAATGTGTCTTTTGCAATGCTATATTAAGTTGTTGGGAGAAGGGAGATAATGTCATTGCAGAACATAAGCATCATTCAAAAAACTGTCCACTTGTGTTGGGAAAAAGGACAACCAATATACCCTATTCTCCAAGCCAGGACTGTCTATCTGATGTACAGCCAGCTTATCCCGAGTTCCAGAATTACATCAAGAGACTGGAGTCCTTTAATGAGTTCTGGCCGAAAGCCATGAAACAGAGACCCAAGGAACTGGCAGCTGCTGGGTTGTTCTACACAGGTAGGAAGGGGGCAGTGTACGGTTCAGTATGAACAACCACCTAAAGGTGTCCATGTATGATAAATTTGGTACATGCATGAAAATCTAAATCAATAAATCCCTTTATTATATTCCAAATACCGGGACATTATTTCTTCCTTTTTTATTCAATTTATAGTGAAGAAAAGTTTATTTCTTCTATTTGATTATCATTAATTTAAAGTTTGCATTTTTTGGGGGCATATACTGTGGAATCATCATTGTTTGTGGGGGACCAATGTTGGTGGCTTGCCCACAAATTTACATCCCCTCAAACGTATATACAATCATTTGTTTAATGTTTATTAAAATTATCCCGATTACACTACCAAAGAAATTACATCCCCACGAACCAGGAAAATTAATTTGGCTACCCATGAACATTGACCCCCACGAATAAAAATGATTCCACAGTATATGATAAAAAATGCTTAAAATTTATATTGAATGTTTTAGACATTTTTTATTACAACTTCTGAAACAGTTGCTTTATTGATTCCTTGTAGAAAAGGGGGATGCTGTGAAGTGCTTCCAGTGTGGTGGGATGCTCCGTAACTGGGACCCACAGGACAAACCATGGGAGGAGCATGCTCGGTGGTTCCCAAGGTGTTTATTTATTCGTGAGAATAATCTCATGTCCCCGGTAAGGGTTCCTCTCCACAGAGAATTCATGCGGCGCAGAAGGTTCTCCCTGGGATATGACGAAAGTCTAATTGAAATGTTTGAACTAGACAGACGACGCAGAGGATGTAAGTCAACAGAATCAGATACTTTATGATTGTTTTACCCAAAATAAGTTTCTTAGCTTGTATTATAACTTTTCAATAGTATATTTTTTTGGAGAAGCAAATTCAGTATACATTTTTTTAAAGATATTAATGATCTCAACACTCCCACTTTTATTATCAAGTAAGTTAAAGTTATATTGCCAAAATCTTAATCTTAACACTTTAATGAGTGTAATAAAAACAATATATTAGGCTGGTGCAATGAAACGAAAATATTTATATCAATTATAGGTATGAATAATTGTTTATGTACAATTTGGTACCTGTGAATACTGCTTAGATTTAAAGTATTGTAAATGGTTTCAAATTATGCAGTGCCTGAATGTGAGGATGAAGACACATTTGTGACAGAAATAGAAAAGTTCAAAGTTCAGCAGGAAACCCAACCTTCTTCTCAAATCTCAAATCCACCAATCAATGAAGTTGTGTGGAATTTTAATGCAGAGACCCCTAGTAAGTTAACTAACCACAAGGCACAGGCAGTGCAGTACATTATAAAATGAATCATATATATATATATGTGTGTGTGTGTGTGTGTGTATGTGTGTGTGTGTGTACTTAAAGTGCTTGGGACATAACAGAGCTGAGATACATGTATTAGCATAATGGACAGGTACCATTACGTGTAATTACAAACCTTTTTTGGCAGGAGAGATGCATATCCATGAACAACATCACATAATTATGTATGTCTAACACTGTATCAATGTTGATGTCTTACTTTCATCATACTATTCTATCGTAGGTAATTCCGATGAGCCAATGGGCTATGATGAGGTAGACATGGGTGGGAGAGTGTGTGTGGGGTGTAAACGGACCGACTCCAGGGACAGCCTCATCCTCCAACCGTGTCGCTGCAGTTGTTGTGACAAGTGTCTGGATGACCTAACTCACTGTCCCACCTGTAACACAAAAGTCAGGGCGGCCACAAAAACAAATTAAAGAGGCTGGATAGTGTGGAGGGGATAATTATTGACATTTCTCTGTGTTCTTAAATACTGGTAGGCTTGTAATTGAAAATGTTTTGTTTTGAATGCTAGTATGATGTATACTTTGTATAATTTTCAACCTAATAAAGTACAGATTCTTAAACTGTAAATTTTAATTAGAATCAATCAATTAAGCTATGAGATGCACTGTGTGTTTTTATTCAGATAAAATATGTTGCTTATGTTCATGTAGACAGTCATAGGCAATTACTACAGTAGTATATCATGTACCAGTTAACTTAGACACTGGTAGTTAGTGTGTTTTAGTGATTTTATCACTGTTAAAGGGGCATGGTCATGATTTTGGTCAAAAATTAATTTTTCGTTTTTAATGTTTACAATGGTTACGTAGAGTATTTCTAATAGTCAACCAAAATTTGGGTGTCGGTCGTCAAGTTGTAACTGATATATAGAGCTCACAATTCTTTGTTATGTTATGTAAACAAAGCCAGGGTCATGTTTCTGTTTACATTTTGAATGTTGGAGAGAAAAATCCATGTTTAGACCAAAAATAAGTGTGACAAACATTAGGAACTGTTTATGTATGTATCAAAACAAATTAGCATATAGAAAAATCTGCTTAAAAACTTTTAATGATGATACATGTATATTGTACCAATGTAAATAAAAAAGAATTGTGAGCTCTGTATCTTGCCAATAACTCTACAGCTAACATTCAAATTTTGTTTTATCATTAGAAATGCATTACAAAAACATTATGAAAAAAATAAAAAATGAAAAATAAAATTTGATCAAAATCGTGACCATGCCCCTTTAAATTCACACTGCCAGATGATATCAAATTTTTTAAATAAAATAAAATGCACATTATGAATCTACAGACACACTTTTAATTCAGAATATATGTTTATGAAAAAAATGGCATCCTACTTTTGTACAGATAAATCTATTTATAATGTTGCTATATTGAGATTGCACCTTTAATAAAATGAAAATTTAATCTTTGTCATTTTGTATTTCGAATCCCAAAAAAAATTATAAAACTAGAACTTGAAACAAGATATTTTGGTACTTGTTTGTCCTAAAAGTTTTCAACAGGAAAATTGTAACTGTGTTAACTTCCAACATGCTGCTTTTTAACATGAAAATGTGGTGTGACCTTCCACCAGTATTTATTTGTCAAGATGCATCTCTTTCTTGCCTTATCCACAAAACTATCTTTGACTGTTAAAGGTTTTACAATAGCTATATACTTTTAAATGTGTACAGTATCATTTCCATTACAAATATATTCACAGAATACAGAGTTCATTTTCCAAAGGTCCATAAAACATAAATTCATCTCTACAGCTATGATACTGCAAATTAAATTAAGAAAGAACCTCTCGGAATGCTTTTAAAAAGTGAAAAACAACTGAACATGAATTTTTTTTATTTTGGATCTGTAACATTCGTCAAAACAAGGTGTAACACAAAGACATTGTGTTGATATGGCAACATTTCCAATTTCCTTTCTCTATCAAAAGTCCCAAATTTCCAACATCCGCAACAAGAAGCAAAAGCCATCATCCCATTAAACCCCTTTATACCCAACCCCTTCACATACCCCCACCCCCTTAAAAATATCTCAAATAAAACCCTGCTGACTAGTCCTTTTTCTGCCCTTTCTTTCTTTTTTTCTTCTTTTTCTTTTTGTTTGTGGGGGCACCTGCTGTGGCCCCCTCCCCAAGCAGTGTGTTGACATCTTCCTCCTCTTCTTTGTCAATCATCATGTCCTTCATGGCCTGCTCCACCTCTTCCTTTAAATCCCCATCCCCTTCCATAGTCACACCCACTGGTGCTCGGTCAGCAAAATGTTTCCTCACTTGAAAGAGAAAATTGTTCACTAATTTTAGTTTTTACACATATCTTAGATACAAGATTCAGTAAAAATGTATGATCAATTAGGTTGTTTCTAGCACTAGAAAATATATGATCATTAATCAACTATTTTATATGGTAAATATATGTACATGTAAATATAGACAATTCTACAACCTCTCTATATAACTACATGTATTCTATGTTATGGAATATTAACTTCTATTAAAAAGTAATATACAAATCTATGTACTACTTTTCAAAAGGCAGTGAATTCAGGTCATTTTATAATTTCAATTAGACTGAATAAATTAAATATTCAAAATGCCTATGTTCAAATTTTATACAGCTTTTCTATACTTGGTCTAAATGATCCACCTTAAATATTAATTGGTCATAAATAAACTAAAAATATGATAATACATGCAAGAGCAACAACCCTGGTATACAATGTATATGAGTATATGTAAACCAACTTTTATTCGCGACTTTATTTTACAATTTACTTCCGATAAAATGGTTTGCAACGACTGATAATTGTGATCAAGCCTTATCCAGAACTGTCTTGCTATAACAAACACATGACAACGACTGGTTCATGACGAAAAATATTCGCAACGACGAGCCCCTTGCCATGCGAAAATTTCTCGCACACGAATAAAAGTTGGTTTACAGTTATGCCTGCACAACTAAAACATAAGAGGTTTTAAAAATATTTTAAAAACTTTAGTAAAGACTGCAAATCATGAACTAGTATATACAAGTCTTTATATTTGTGGATAAGCATTGGACTTGCAGTACCTGTTGCACTTTCCCTGATGTCCCAGACTTTGATTTCTTTCTCTCCACCGACAGCAAATACAAAGGGAGCCTCTGGGCAGGAATCCACACAGAACAGCTGATTCTGTGAAGTACATGTACATGCAAAATTTGTATTGTTCATAGAAGACTCGAGTTACAACTGCTCTTTAAAATGTGTGTAAATTTTATGATTACATATCTGCATTGATAATGTTAACAATTAAGTTGATAAGTACATGTAGCAAGCAAAATCTAAGATATTTTAAAAGAAATCTGTTGCACACTACCAGTCAGAGTCTGAATTGAAATTGACATTTCAAATATCTATGACATTTCAATTTTTTAATCTGTTTCATATCACCAGAGATATCGCTCATTTTGAAAAATTAGCTAGCAAATAATTCTATGAGATGTCAAATGAAATCAGTTGGCCCATTACCAGTCTGAGGTTTCTCTCCAGCACTGTTGAGGGCTTGTTATTCTGGACGTCCCATATCTTCATTGTTTTGTCTGTGGACGTTGTGACCAATAGACCAGGAACTGATGAACTCTGGCAGATTCCTACGGAAAATCAGAATCAAAATAATAACTGAATATTTGATACTGCTCCAAGGCTCGTTAAAAAATTGGCTTAGATAGAAATTAATTTTCACTAACGTGTAGCAGTTTTCATGAAAAACAATGTACTGTACATTTATTTTGGAGAACACAAATGACAGATTTTAAAATTGGAACTGTATCTTGTTACATATTTGAGAAGATTTACAGTACATTTGTAATACATGCTTATAGCGAACATGCTTATAATGAATTGACGCTTATAGTGAAGTGATTTTCATTCCCCATGGGATTAAAACATATTGTGCAGCTAACGGATATAACAAATCACGTTAAATCGTTTATAACGAAGCAAAATCGCCCTTCCCTGGCACTTCATTATAAGCGTGTTTTACTGTATAACTACAGGAAATCACTTCATGAACCCGTATATTGTAATCAAAGAGCACATGTACCTGTTACAGCCTCACTGTGAGCTGAGAGTGTGAACACTGGTTTGTCGGACCTCTGATCCATGTAGAACACATAACCTTTATCTGTTGTAGCCTGCAATGGATCAGTGTATGTGAGGAAAGATTAATTAGTAGACTGGTTGATAACTTTAGAATCAATTAAATTTAATAAAGGTAAAATTCTTGAAACTTACATAGAAATTTGTTTTATTGAACTTGTCCCAAAGAACATTTTCCACCTCTCCATTTAGAGCCCAGCTTTTGAAGTCCTTGTTTGGATTTCTACAGTCATACATTTTCACTGTTCTGAAACACAAATACAGGATATCAGCAAGTTCCTACTTCCCCAAGTTCTGTCATCACTTCAACATGCATTATCCATGGAATTAGAATATTTTTTATATTAAGAGCATGCATACATTTTATATACCAAAAACTTAATTTTTACATTATTACATGTCTTTACTTACTTGTCAAAAGAACCTGACAGAAGGGAGGAAGAATCAGATGGACACCAACTTAAACACTGGACCTATAGCAACAAAGACAACGGTCAGCGATCGCAGTTCTTACAGTGCATTCAATGGACTTTAATACAGAAAATGCAGCAGACATGTTAGAAAAGATTTTTATCCTAAAAGACTGTAGCCTATTGTGATATCAGGTACAAAACCCAGCAAAGAAACTCAATAAAAAGTATAACATAGTTACAGGGAACAGGCTTATAACAATGTTATTTTTTCAGCAAAGTCAGTTCCTTCTCCTAATTTTTAAAATGCATTATAAACATATCAGATAAAACAAATTACCGTATATCAGGTTTTTTCGGCGTGTATCTAATTTTCGCTTTGTTCGCGACGATTTCTGAATCGCGGAAAATTAATCAGCGTAAATTTGATACAAAGTTTGTTCTTGTAATAGAGATCTCTTTCCTTATCAAGTAAACAGGTAAGTAAAAGTACGGTAAACTGTGTTCAGTTAGTTTAGTTAGGGATAGAAATTGCAGGATCGGTCAGGACAAGCGCCAGATATTTAATAATCCATTGACAATCTAATTAAAGTGGTCACGTTCCCTGCGTAAACATATATCTAATTATACCTGAGCTACTGGTATATGTAACGGTACATGATCTATTGATCTATGATTGTTTGCGTCTCTGGAATAATTATCGGTAATTATTTCACATTGCGGAAATCGTATAATTGGTCTCTTTGTCCGAATATTTCATTATTAAGAGTGACAATTTAGATAATATTTTTTCCCTCTTACTTCACAGGTTTAAACAATCGTGAATTATATTTTCACTACGACTTTGAAATAGTGAAAATTTGATTCGCGTAAATTTTATATCTGTTATAGGTTCTGACTCACAGAAAAAACATGACGCGGAAGAAACCTGATATACGGTATATTTATGTCGAATCAAAATCACTTGTTTGGCACTTTGCTATTTATAACCAAGTTTTTCTAACTGAAGTTAGAGCAATTGGAAGTTCCAAGATTTACAGTGGACAAGAATGGTCACTTCATTCATTTTGTCTTTGTGTTGTGTGATAGTTTACTATAATTATATATATAGCTATTTGAAGTTTCAATGTACAGTGCTTATTCTACTCACTTTGTCTTTGTGCTGAATGATGGTTGTTACCGGCTTGCCCTCTGATAGGTCCCACAGTTTGACTGTACAATCTGCTGATGCACTCCCTAAAACATTTCTACAAACACAAAACAATAACAATGGTAAAGTTCAAATGTATTATTCTTTGATTCATCTTATAATTATTTTGACGATGAAAAAATATCCTTTTTGAGCAAGGCTATACCTGTATTTTACACAAATCTGTCTAATTTTACAACAATTAAGTTTAAAATATCACGAAAACTGCAGTTTGATTTACTTTATTTCTAACATAATAAACTCTTAAAACAAAATGACCAAAAATTTTCACTTATAAAATGACACACATCCTATCCAGTAGCAATTTTTTTCCTCTTTGGTTTGTCAAGCTAAATGTACTGGTATCCAACAAGTACATGTATGAGTTGTTGTTCTAATGAAATACTAAACAAGATAAGTAGGGACCAACAGATGGATGGACAAACAACCAGAGAATTTAGATGAATCAGATCACTCATTCTCTACATCGGTTACAACACTAATGGTAGCTTATCCCTATGCATTTCTGCTGGCAAGTGACTGACTACACCAAGAGCATGTATTTATTGAAATAAAGAGCATTATTTTGTACACTACCTGACTTGTGAATTCCAGGACAAATCTAGCACCGCATCTGTATGACTTTCGCTTTTCTTCTGCTGAAAAAACGTACAGATAAGCTTAATATATGTTTCATTATAACATCTATATATTGTTTTCATACACTGTATGTATATATCTGTACATCCTTCAATTCATTGTCACATTCACATTTATGCCTGAAGGATTTTTAATAGTCTATTATACTTGCAATGTAAGATTGATAAAGATTTTAATAGTACATGTAATATAACTAAAATAAGATTTTGGCCAAAATTTGTATCAGGGTATTTGATGACCACATCACTTCTTAATTCACTTTAACACTTTACCTTTTTGCCTTTTGACTTTGCTTTGGTTCCCAGGACTGCCACAGGTTCTACTGAGTCCACCAGGTCCAAATCCCATATCTCTATCACAGGCTCCATGGATCCAACAGCCACAAAATTCCCTGTAAACAATAAGTATACAACTTACAAAGGCCACATCAACTTTTAAGGCCAAGGGAAATAATCTTCTTCTCTACAGAATAAAACTGTTGATTCTCAGGACAATTTATTCTTCGATATGTCTTCACTAAATACATACGTCTTCACTAAATACATACTAGTACTTTATAAGCAAATGTAAAAGCTTATAAATGTTTTTCGTTATCTTTTTAATGTTATACAATGTACATGTTATAGATATCATATATTAGAAATTAAAATTCGAAGGATTGCTGTAATTGAAATCTGAAAAGGTATTGTAAATTTTTGTGAATTGAGTTTAAATAAAATATTGAATATAAATATTATCTGGATGTCTTTTAATATAGTGGTTTGAAATGTGTATGGTATAACAGCATTCTTACCTGGCTTGTCTTCCCCTATATCGTAATTCAGCCACTCCAGTGCCAACGGAAACGAGGATAACAAAATATCATGGTGCACATACAGGTTCCCAAGATCCTCATTGTAAACTGTACATAAACAGATAATTTCACAAGAAAATTGGCCACTTTCAGTTATATCTTTCATCTAAGAACCGTTTTAACAAAAGCTTGGACTTTCTGTGGGATGTTACTATCTAGTTTGCTCATCAAAACAAGCTTTCAAATTTTGGCCTCCTTTCTTCTAATTCGCTAAGAGAAGCTCATAAGTATTCATAGACAATCAAAAGCTGAAAGTTGTTTGCCAAGATCTGCTCTGCTGTGTGAAAGTGTCGCTGTTTCAATCGAAATATACATCCCTGAATGAAGACAGACGAGTGTCATTGCGTTTAATGTATTCATATCTATTACACAATGACTGAAAAATTAAACCATGAGTAGACCCCGCCTTCATCAAATCGGAGTTTGTCACATACAGCCCAAAGTCCAAGCTCTTGAACGATTCTATATAATTTATAATTGTGTGCCTAAATATCTTTTTCATCAAAACTATCCCTGTGATTTCAAAAATCAAGCATCATTAGGTACATTGGTTCATCAAAATGAATATTTTTTAATTTGCTGTCAATCTTTTCTTGAGTTGTTCTCAGTTCTTTCTTGTTTTTAACAAATAATCAATCTACTTTTAATTATCTTGAATTGATACAGCTAATGAAGTCAGTAATGAATTTAGACTCACCATACACTTCTAAACAACAGAACTCTTTCTCTGCTTTGGCTACAACTATCAAGTTATCTGTGGCTTTAATTTCAAAATCTTCATCATCACTGTCTCCCTGGAATATTGTGGTTGATTTTCTAAGTCAAATTCTATATTGCTTAGGCCAAAAATAAATTATCGATTAGTTCCTCAGGCAATGACACATTGCATCAAATGCCATCCCAATACCAGTAATTATTTTTATTTCACATTTTGAATTTTTCAATATTAAGTGAAATAAATAAATTTAATTATTTCCCTGCTCAATTTTAGCAATGAATACCGATACCGTCCTGGCTCATCATATTTTAAAATGTTTGGCCTGAAAACTAAAAATTAATTCTTCTTGGCCTTATATACAATGAATATTAATAGAATTCATTAATACAGTGCATAGACAATGGAGTCTGGTTAGTCTGGAGAAATAGAGCGGATTGTCACACTTGGCTAGTGGAGAAACACCTTTGTTCCCATCCAAACCACGCAGCTATGATAAGGCTGCCCGATTGATTTCACAGCGATGTGTAGAAAGTCACTTGTCTGTACTTCATTAGATATGACATCATAATTAACTTTGACGTCACGATCTGCATTCCTTTCGATCGTTCTCAGGGAATGTATCGTAACAAAATAAGTGAATTTTACTGAGCATTATAAAACTGCTTGATTCCTTTACATAGACGCTGTTGTAAATACTAGTGATACTAAATTCAATGTTGTCAATATTGGGTATCAAAAAATCAGCAGTTTTAAAGCTTCGTATTAGGTAAACAACTATTTATAAACTAGTGGTTTGGAGACTCCCCCTGTTATGTGTAAACTAATGAATGGAGATATTTATATGCATGTCAAAAAACAGCTTGGTGCAAAAGAAAGATCAATACAATCTTAGCATATTTTACATGGAAATGGGAGAGAAAATAAGTACCAATGTGAATCATGCTGGGGGAAACCTAACCAATTGACCCAATCTTTTGTAAATCGACCTGAAAAGATAAATTTGTGCCTAATTGATGAGTTGCGAAATGTTTTGACAATATTTCAAATAAACAAAATATTTATATGAACCCCCAGCAAGAACTGCAAAATACATCTCTTATCGAAGGAATTTTCATAAAAATATTTTTTATTTAATGTCAATAATCACTTGCGCCGATGCGATTTATATAGATCATCTGCTGTCTTAGGATACGCATGTCACGTGCTTAGGAAGAACATATGACATCACAAAAATGCATCAAATATTGTGTTGGAGATCGCTGTTAATTTATGCAATAAAAAATTAAAGAAATTCACCCGGTTAAAATATTTTTTTTGATAATTAAAATAGTATCATTTTGCGATATAGATTTAGCTTCGGACAGCCTTAACATAGCTGCGCATCATTATTAACAGAGCATCTGAATAAATGAACCACCGATGGTAGAGGATTTTATCTGGTACATTGTTGATTTAAAAATTCCAATCAAAATTTGTTTAATTATTGGCACCTGAATTTGATATTTACTAAGATAGATTAATCCAGTATACGTCATGTAGGTGGACAAGCTTGAAAAAAGAGGGAAAAACATTATGGTTAAAATGTACCCTCACCTTGCAAATTACAAGGTTCAATGGCCCTCAACTTAGATGCAGTGATGAATTTTATAATTAATAAATGTACAGATAACGAAGTAATTCATGATCATTGAATTTAAGTGAACAAAACATAGGTAAACATATATGAGTTTACATACATACCTCATCTTTCATTGTGACATAAGGATCATCTTCATTGGAAGCAAAATATGTCAGATCACCAATTCCCTTCAACATGTCTGATCAAAAGAATGCAGACAATAATATCATTTCGCTCATGTACATATCAGCTCAAATTCTCAATTAACAGTCAATGCATTTCAAATCTTTCGTTACATGTCATTTTATCTTAGAATGAAGTTCTGATTCTGGTTATACTTTTACACAATTGGTCAATGACGTCCATCAACCTTTGAATAAATTGATCAATGCTTAAGTCAAATTAGTCCTTCCAGAATCTCAATCACACATAAAATTCAGAACATTTCAATTTCATAACTAAACAAAATTAAGATATCAAATCAAGAAGAAAACCACTCTATACAGTGTTTACCAATTTCATCTTCATTGTCATAGTCTGCTAGGTCATATTTTGCTTCAATATCCTCTTCCTCATCATCTTCATCCATTTTGCGTTTCCCACCACTTTTGGCAGCATTAGGTTTGTTTGCAGGATTCACTTCCTCTTCCATATCACTTCCCTCCTCTTCCTCTTCTTCCTCTTGATCATCATCTTCATCATTAGCCAGATCTATTTTACTGATTATTAAACAATCAAATTAATCATAACTTAAAACACATGGGCAATATATGAAATTTAAATGAATATCTGAAATAAAAAATAGACTGAGCCACATGTATAACAAAATGGATTTGGTTTTGATTTTTTTTTTCCAAATCACATAACATGCATAATGACCTTACTCTTTGGTGTCCTCAATAATTCGCTTCAATTCTTCCTCACTTAATTTCACCTGCAAATTAATATAAAGGTCAATCAACTTTGCATTCAAAGAAGCATGATACATGTCAGACACTGAAAATCTGTCTTCAAATTCAGTTACTTGTTGTAGATAAAATTTGGATATCAGTATGTGTCAATATCCCCATTTTAAATGTGATGAGTAATCTTTACAGTTGGGGGAGGGGCTAATTCCCATACATGGATTCTGTAGGATATTACCCTGAGATCTAGTGAGTTAAGGTGCCTGTCTAAATATCAAGCTGAGCAAAATCTCACCCGAGATTAATAGAATACAGTGAAGTCGCCAATTCCGGGTCGTCTCCAATTCCGGGTCACTCTTAAAATTTTCATGTCATATTGTTTAAAATGAAGCAGAAAAAAATTTATAAATACACTGATCATGAACTATGGGCTTTTCTGTATTTGATCAGCAAAAAATAATTGAAGGAAAACATTTACAGACCATCCGAGAAACGAAATTAGGAATCAAGCGCTTTTGAGATCGAGATTTTCACTCATCATCGACGTGCTATTTTCGTTATTTACGCTGCAGCGTGGTTGATATGAAAGTTGTGACCGAGTATTAATAGGTGCACAATATTGCACATGCATTCAGTTATCCATCAGAAATTGTTCATTATAATAAGTGCTCAATTGAATTTACACTAATTGACAACATGGACAAATCAAACTGAAGGAGTTTCCCCAATTGCGGGTCAGTTTACCAGAAACATATTTTTTGTAGTAGTTTGTAGGGAGAGAAAGAAATTCAATTGAATAAAATTTACCATGCCGGTCTGTTGTCATTATTTTTATCTTGTTCGTTATTTTTCTTTGCTTTTATTATATTTAGTGTCACAAAATGATTATTTGATTCTGAAACACTGCCCTCATTTACATTTAGAATTGGGTCTCTGTTACTTGTGTATCAGTGGTTTAAAATATTTTTCCTGAGCGGCAATATTTTCTCAATGCTGCAAATTAATGAAAATCGTTTCAAAAACGATTCCCTGACATTACAGAGACCTTAAAGTCACATGACCCGGAAATGGAGAAAATGATTCGAAAGGCCTTGTTGAAATACCTTCATAAATATTGTTCCCGGGAATTTATTTTGAAAAAAGAAATGACTGTTTAATAGCTCACAAATTGTACTTTCAATATGTATATAGTATAAAAAAAAATTGAACAACTTTGCAAAATATGAACGAAACAGTCTGACGTGACCCAGAATTGGCGACTTCACTGTACTTGACTTCTGAGAAATGAGAATAGTCCCCTTACTATCAATCTACATATTTCGCTGTTTTAACTAAGCACAGAGAAGTATCGGATTATTGTCTATTTCAAAATCTATTTTGCACTTTTTTCCATGGTGTAAAACATAATATTTGCCAACAGATACACAGTATTACAGGACTTTGTACAGTGTGCATACTTTTTACCTATATAATAAAGTTTATTCTCTACAGAAAAATAATTTAATCTTACTTTATCGGGGATACTCTTTGCTATACCACGCTGAATCCATTTAATACAAGGTATGATATCCATTCTAATGATTCTTCAAAACTTTCCCCATCCACGCGTGTTGATTTTCATTAGGAAGTTTATCGCGGAGACTAAAATTCAAGTCGGTGTTGGTAGGAAAATAAAATTCGGTTTGTTTCGGAGAACCAGTTTATGTTCTTATAAGCCCAACAACTTATACAGGATTCTTTCCATTTAACTTACTTATATGTATCAACAATGATAGGAATATTGAAGGAATGTTATAGAAACTATTTTTTCTTTCTGCATATTTGTATTTTTTCATGGGGTGGGGTGGGGAGGAGGGGAGTCGGCACTACGTTTTATTTCACTTCAACTGTTCAATGAATGGATTTATCCAGTGAATTCAATATTTCTGCTAAAGCACTCGACGTAGGATAAAATAATGGGTTTTATAATACATCATATATTGATGGTATTCCTGCAACCATTAAAGTTGACGAGGGGGTAACTAAAATCCCTGCAGTCATGCACTAATGAATCACAAATCAAATTTTTATCGTAAGAACCTATAATACCAATACGTCTGTAAATGGATGGGGGCGGGGGAGGGGGTATACCAGCAGTTGAGTGCCTGTTTGGAAAAAACATAATGAATTTTCATCTCCGGAAAATATGTAGCTGTAATTGTAACTAGGCACCTACGCATCTGTTACAATGTGATAGTAACTTTGATGCAAACATATCTAACATTTATATCGTTTTATAACTAGGGTGGTTCTATGTATATATTTGTTTAAAAAAAAGATACGATATTTTTCACGCGCTTTCTTATTACTTTTACAGATCTATAAATCTGTTTTATGTATGTCACAGTTGATATTTAATTTATTTAAAATTTCTTTTTCTAGTTTGATATTCACCAGCGCGCATTGCATGCTGATCGAACGTAAGTCCCGCCAAACCCTGTACCCAAAGATTGTACACTTTACGGTCTTATAGTCATGTCTTTTTATTGTACGAGCTTCCTGATCTTCAACGACTCAGTTTTAAGTTATTATTTAACAAAGTCCTGGGTACCTGGTTTTTGTGTGTGTGTGTGTTTTTTTTTTGGGGGGGGGGGGGTGAGGGTTTTCTTTTTGGTCATATATAATATAAATTTGCAAATACGAATCCAGCTTCGTTATCCTTCAACGACCCTGTGACATGTAGATCAATTTTTTTCAGACTGGAGTTTGTTCCAGCTCATTATCGCTTGGGATTGTTATCGTCATAAAATCTCATCTGCACTGAACTTGGAAACCTTCTCACGTCTCTAGATATGTTGTATCATTATTTGATATTCAATTACAGGCATCGACAAAGTCTTGGATTCTAGACATCGTTGAGATGGTGACCGTCTCACAGGGCTGCAGGCTCAGCTTCATTTCAGGACATAAAGATAAAAGAGAATATTAGGGAGAATTAACCTCTGAAATATAGTAATTAAGTTCCCAAATTATTGCACGACCTTTCACCAACAAGCCCTCTATGGGTGTTGTGTAAAGCAGATTGGGTAAGGTGGGTTTTCTGCTATGACCTTGACATTTAAAAGAAAAACTTCATTAAAGGTCAATGAAACCCCTTACCGACAGGTGGTCTTTAGGAAAGGTCTGAGCAAGAATGGGCGTAGGCGAGAGAAACTCTTGATGTAAAAGATATCTGATATAACCTTCACATTTAACCTATAAACATGGTTCAAGATCACTGCACATCCTTTCCACACAAGCACTATTTGTGTGAATTATAAGCCACAAAGGGCTATATAAGGGAATGATTCTTTTACCTTGACCTGCTACCTAAAAACTTTGTTCAAGGTCACTGCACATATTTTACTGCAGGAAAGACATTCTGTGGGTAAAGAATGAGCCATACTAGGCCAAAGGAAGATAACATATGGTCCGGGGAAGGATTTTACACATAATTCTTCTAGACACATAACTTTTGACTTAGAAACTTGGTGCACTGCACACCCTTTACCCAAAGGCACTCTTTGGATGTATTATGGGCCAGAATGGGACAAGGGGAGATAAAATGTGCTACGTCAATTTAGAACCATTTTAACAAGAGCTTGGACTTTGGGAAGTTGTGTCAAACAGCATTATGACGTAGGCCTGTCTATTTCATTGTTGGCCACTCAGCCACTGCTCTTTGAAACCAACAAGATTTGTCTGGCTTTTGAGCTAAGACTACGCAATCTGTGTATATTTCACTTGAAACCAGCGTCATTTTTAACTTGTTTTGACGCAAGAAAAAGATAGTTACGTCCTACCGAAAGTCCAAGGTCTTGTTAGATATCGGACGGACGGACAGATAGACAGACTTGTCACTATATGTCACTCGCAGAGCGGAGCTCTAAAACTTTTTAATCAAATCAAAATGAATCCCGAGAAAATAACACTTGATCAACTGTGTTAAACCAGAGATGTTCAGCTATTCTTTCTTCGCGCGAAGACTCAATACATACCCTGTATTGAAGATCTACACCTATCAAAAGATAATTTGAATCGTTTTGGTTTCCTTTTGCATTCCAGAATTGATCCGAGTGGCAGCCTGGACACGTATTTTCTGCAGAAAATGGCAAAAACCTGTACTTTGTTCGTATAAAATTTGAAAACTTTTGAACCTTGAAATTATTCCGTAGCTGTATTGACGTCCTTCCCTCTCTTCTTCACGGATGTGATTCAAGGAAAATCTTAACACCTTCCTACATACAATCTAGCAATTCTCGAAAATTGATAGAAAAAATCCCTCTTTTTTGTCGCTTTTGTGGACACTTAAGCTATTTCCCAATAGATAGTTCTCTTTTCATTTTTAAACCTCCGTTGTAAGATAGCGTTGTTAGGTCGCTGAAAATATTTTGGTTCTGATGCCTTCTTGTTAACTGCTAAAGCATTTTCCGTTCTACTTGTTTCTCTAATCTCTCCTGACCGAAAACGGAATCATATACAAAGGTCACTAAATGCTTTTGTTAATTGAAAAATTCTTTGAAATACCGGTATCATAGCAGTGAAACATCAGTATGAACACTATAAGCTATATGCTTTCGCTGACGAGCAAGATCGTTTTCCGTAACACTCACAATAACATGAGTTACACCTCCTTCTCCCTTCGTGTACACTGTCCCGTTGAGCAGAGTACGTTCTGCGTTGAAGAACAGTTCGTCTCATCTTGCAATATAGCATTAGGTGTACGAAGTGTTTTATAAAATATATAAATGTATTTGTATATCTAATAAATTTTATTCGACCCTTCGTTAAGTTAATTTCTATAAATATAAACATGTTTGGATTCTGATTTTGTAAATACGGCACCTGGCCGTAAGTGCATGAATTATTTATCATGATTGGAAAAATAAATTTATTATATGAAATGATTTGCGATGTCAATTTTTAGCCTCATTTCCACAATGTTTATTGAATTAAGTAATTTTTTTTCTAGTCTAAAGATGCCGCTAACCTTGACGAAACACTTATCACTGAGAATTATTTAATTTTTTTCTAACTTCATATTACAACTATTTTTTACATATACATGTATTATATTTCGCATTTAAGCTATGATATCACAAACCACTGACACATGAAATTATTTTTGAATTATGTAAAGAAACTGCAAAAAAAAAAAAAAAAAAAAAAGAAAGAAAAAAAAAACTATATATTTCATGATGCTTAATTATTTGAAAAATGAGCCACATATAAACAAAAAGTGTTAAATTGCCTAATTAAGTTTATCAAAACATCAATGAATTATATGGAGTAAACAAAAAATGATGACTCATTTATGACCAGTGCTGCACGGTACACATGTACATCTTAATTGAAAGTGTTTGTTCCACGATAGTATGTCAGATGAATGGACGAGTTATATGTAACCGATGAACGAGAAATCTCTGTAATTATCAAAATAATATGCAAATTTCAGAAATTCCACGCCAGTCTTAAGGTTTAAGAAAAAAACACAAATAATTGTTAAGTCCCAGGTGACAAAAATTATTTATATGCTTAGCTTCCAATGGCGTTTAGCACCTGGTTTGAAACATGCAATTTTGAGTGCATCTTGATTAAGGTGGTATGGAACACTTGTTGATATTAATGTGAATAAAGTACGTTATATTCAAAATACTTTCAGTGGTTTAAAATTTTCAAATTTTACAATATATATTTCAAAAAGTTCTGGGAAGGTAAAAATTATAAAAGACCCAAAGGGATTCGCAAACTTCCGCCAGAGTTCGTTTGTACCAAACCAGGATGACTTACAGATTCGTAGTTAACGCTTTTCCACTGCGCTAAGCTGTTGGTTGACAACTTTGGAAAAGAAAAAAAATATTATAGATTTATACTTGATTTTATTGTTTAATTCGATATGAAGTACGTCACAATATGGAGGTGTCCCTACTACCTTAAGACACTGTCCGTGGTATATGAATATATCCTATGTACTGTATAGACAATGATGTACCAATTTGAACCCCTAAACTGGCCCCTGTAATAATTAGATACATGTATATAGGGGACATGGAGTGGGAAAGAATCCATAAACTTCCTTTCACAATAACAAAAAGCTGTAAGCTTCAAGAGTTCCAATACAGAATCATTAACAAAATTTTAGAAACAAACTCATGCACTTTAATTCAAAATCAAAAACGTAAACTGCAGAATGTGTACCTTTTGTCACAGAGAACATATATGCAGGAAATCATAGAACATATTGTCCTTGTGACATATTTTAATTTTAGCAATAAAAATATAAAGTAGTCATAATGCATATTTTTATTGCTTAAATTAAAATATGTCACAAGGACAATATCTTGTGGGATTGTGATTATGTTTAATCATTCCTAGAAGATTTTGAACATTACTTAGAAGACAAAATCAATGTTCATATTACTTTTCTAAATGTCATTTTTCTTTGGTTAAAATACTACATACATATTTACTCAGCAAAGTGTACTAAAAACAGTGTCATCTTTGAAACACAGAAATTTATTTTTTATAAAAATGGTGGAAATGAGAATTTTGATACTCATTGAAACATCTGGAATTCTCTCTCTCTCTCTCTCTCTCTCTCTCTCTCTCTCTCTCTCTCTCTCTCAATTCTTCAAATGAAAATTTCTGTGACTATATATCTTTGAAATGTTAAGTGTGAAATATCATTGTATATCTGCAGAATGTGTGAAATTGAAAATATAACAAAAACTAAACTGACTCTTGTGTGTAAAATGCTGCATAACCTACTGGGTGGAGGGATGAAGTTGATACTTACTCAAACTTTGAAGAAGTTTACATTTGAGGATCTAGATACTGAGCTAGGACAGGGGGTCAGCACCCCCTCTCCCTTGGAAAAGTTAATATAGTAAAGTTACCGATGATAAGATTTAGACCAGCTATCAAACAAAATTCTCCCCTGGAACCCCCCCCCCCCCCCCCGGAAAATGTTTCTGGATCCGCGCATGCTTGGTTTGGCAGTCCAAACTTGATACACACAACTATGAAGTGTCTGTTGTAAGAAGTAAACGATCATGAGAAGATAATTTCAGATCGTTATAATGAATCTTTGTACAGCGATTCTGCTGTCGATAGCACTAATGCTTTGTCACAATTAGCCGGGTTATTGATTATTTTTAAAATCCTGTAGCTATAAATTTGGAGACATAATTGAATACAAAGTTGTGCAATCCGAATTTTTTGGTAATAAAAGACTGAGGGCTGAAAGTTAGGGCCCACAGTGAAAATGATGGTGAGGAATATGATTGAGGTGGGGCGGGGGGGGGGGGGGGGGGAGCATGGGTCATGATATGTATAAGAAATGGTGTTGGGAATGATGTTGAGGGATTGGGTTGAGCCGGGAGGGGCTGAAGAGGGCATGCTTAAGCTTTATATTCATTCATTTATTTTTTTATTGGGGGTAATGCTGACTGAGGAGACTGAATTAAGTGTTGAGATTGAATGTGTAGAGAATGCGCGGATCCAGAATTTTTTCCGGGGGGGAGGGTGGGGGGACGAGGGATAATTGTGTTTGCAAGGGGGGGGGGGGGTGTTTAAGGCCTATTTTTGGTAAATTAACTATGTGAATTTAATAATCCAGACCCCCTCCCCCAAACCCCCTCTAGAGATCCTCGTATGTAGAGTGCACGTGGTATGATACGGTGGCGGTGTTGGGGTGATTGGGTGCATGGGGTGAGACTAGGAATGATGGTGAGCAGTAGGGTAGGGATGAGGCTTTAGATAAAAAGTGGGACAGCATTAAATTAGGAGAAATATTAGAATTGGTTGAATGTAAAGATCTGTTTTTTAAAAGGTGATGTTAAGAATTTAGAGCATGGATTGTGGGTTATGGTGGAGTGAAGACTGGAGTTGGTATTGATATCTAGTAAAGATCTATTTGGGACTATAAAGGGATAAGTGAATTTGAGAGCTTTGGGGGAAATAGCTGGGTTGAGGATGATGATGATCGCATGAGTGGTGTTGGAGAAAGGTAAGAAGTGATGTTGACCGGGGGGGGGGGGGGGGTGTAATGTTACCGGTGAGAAGTGGATTCGAGGTGATGGTGAGGATCAAATGGTATAAATGTGCATGATGTTTCGGAGTTGGAATATGTTGGTTGGTACTGGCTCCTAGCTGCTACACGGACTCAGTTGGTAGTAAACTGTCTCGATCTTCACAATCTATTTAAAAACAAATAACAACAAATGTCTGGATGCCTGGTTTATTTTTAAAATGCGCCTATTTATAAATAGCTACTTCGTATATGTGGTATGTGTACTAGTATATGATCTTTACGCTCAGTTGTTGTGAAATTTACATGACAGAAAATCATTACAGAATTTAATTAATTTCTTGCTACAACTAAAGGAGTGGGGAAGGGTACCGTAGTTTGAAACCAATGTTGGGGGTGGGGGATGGGTGGGTACGTACAGTCGTACAGCTAGGTCCATTTTCATTTTTTTTTTAAATTATAATCATCTATAACTTAATACACTTGTAATATTGCTCTTTTACTGAAGCTTTGGATCTTTTTGAACCATATTTACAAAATTATGATTTTAATATGGTTTTAACTTTAAAATTCTAAAAACATCTATCTGCTTTTCAGTCAGATCTGTATATTTGTAAATGTATTTGACATGGTGGATCTAAAGTTTCAACAATATTAAATAACTGAGCGGAACTAGAGGCCGGGCCGCCCCCCCCCCCCCCCCCCACACACACACCTTCTAGAATTTGCACAGAAAACGCATGGAAAATAGATGAGAAATTACAAACCCATACCCCCGGAAAAACTGGACGTATAGTTAGTTCGATTGAATATCTTAATGTAAGATATCTTGAAAAGGAAGTCCGTCTGTTACTCTCCCCTTCCTTATTTTTTTAAATAGTTTTTATCATGAGATTTAAGGGGCTGGGTTAGGGTAAGATTTGTCGAAAAAAAGACACCA